>BSBK01002032.1:1200000-1562500 GCA_027943335.1 Chamaecyparis obtusa
AACCTTAACCCCTAGAAGTGGAACCAAATTAAATGTAATTTAGGGATTTACCATTTCAAAACCCAAAATGGATGACTCGGAAGCAGGAAAAAGAAACTTTTCGAAGCCCGACATCTCGTAACTCCCAGAATCTAAAAATTGGACCTGTTGTCAGGGATGAGGTAGAAAGCACCCTAGGTTAGGGTCTAGGTCATCCTTGACCTAGGTCAGGGTCTAGGTCATCCCTTACCCTACCAGGTCATCTTTGACCTAGACAGACAGAAACTCTATATTCTCAGAGAAAACTATCCAAAAAAGGCTAGAAATAAGGGGTAGAGAAGCAAAATAGGGGGGAAACAACTAGATACATGCAAAGACCTAATCAAGGCACTTAACATGACTCCAAACCACTCACTTGGAGGGCTAAATGCTCTTAACATGGAAGTTTTAAGATGATACATTAAGCCCCCACCTTAGCAAGAGTATGAACTCAATGCAAACTCTTGGTAAAGGAGAAGAAAGAAAAGATCCAAGTGGAGTCACAACGAGGTAAAACAACACTTAGCTAAGGACATAAGCCCCTAGGAAAAGGATTCTAACTCAACATACATGCACAAGGGTATGAAAATGAAAAAGGAAAAAGACACAAAAGAGGGGTTAGTACTAAAAAAAACCCAAATCAATTAGCATAAGAAACCTTGCTAAGAAACATTTCTCATACTAATATCATATTTAGAAAGCTATCATAAAAGCATAAATGATTACATAAGAAAGACAAGAGAAACACTATAAATAACATAGCTTCATGATCCTGTCCTACTAGCATGAAAGAGAAAAGAGAGAAAAGAAAAAAGTGATTACCTCACCTAGTAAGATACCCACCTTATCGTGAATCCCCTTGGGAGGAGAACCAAATAGGTGGCTAAACCTAATAGTTCACCCATAAACTATTCTTTCAATTGTAATGCTTCTAATGGCTTCTATAATACCCATAGATCCACCTTCTTATATCACTATGAATATGAAATGTGTGTGCATTCAGGATTTAGCAACTTATGTGCATTGCCTTCCAAGATTTAGCATATTAGAAATGCATGTCTCCTTAGGATTTAGCAACTTATGTATGTTACCATTGGAAGATTTAGTATCTTTGAAATTGAAAATGCGTGTCTCTTCAAGATTTAGCAACTTATGTGTGTTACCTTTCGAGATTTAGCATATAAAAATAAAAAACTATAGTACAAGGGAGACCCTATATATGCCCCCCTCCTTTTCATGGCAGTCTACTAAACATGATAAGGAAGAGGAAGAGGGTACCTACTTCTCAATACAAGGAGATATCCTATCTAACAACAATGTACACCACATTCTTAGCAAGGGATATTGACCCCTACATCCAAGAGTATAGATAATCATGAAAAGGATATGTCACTTATGGAAAAAGGATCCTCAAAGAGATCTTATCAACAAGACCCCCATCATAGAGGAGTGATTTTAGATAAAATATCATCTTTCAAAGATAAATTGAGCAGGAACAAAGATTCAATCATCAAGCCCCCTGTAAAACAAGAGGAAGAGGAATCTTTGGAATGAGGGAAACAAATCTAACACCAAAGCAAGGATAAGAGTTTATAAAGAATATAATTTTCAACATAGAGAAGAGGTGATGACCTAGGACAACAACCTCTCATAAAAAAGGTTATCCATAGTCAAAATATTTGTCAATATGATGAAATAATATTGCAATATAAAAAAATACCACTATGCTAAGGAAAGTAGTTCCCTAGACAAAGAGAAAGAAGGAAGTGTTAGGAATGGGAACACTAAGAGGGGGGGGGGGGGGGGGGTGAATCAGTGTTTATTGTATTTTAACTTTTAACTTTAATCTTTATGCAGAACATAAATGCTTAAGAATTGAATTAAACATTCACATAAACATGAAACATGAAATCAACACATGACACCAATATGGTTACGGGGAAACCCAAATAGGTTAAAACCCTGGTGGGACTTGATACCCACTAATAATCTGCACTAGTGTTTTGTGATCCTTGTTAGAAGATCCTTTACCCTGTTAGGAGTAGCTTTACAATGCTTTAAGTATAGTAAACCTTGTTAAGGGTCGGACCCTATTAGGATTCTTTTACAATGATCCCTGTTAGGGCAGTGGACTCACTATCCTAGAGCTCACTGCTCAAATGATGAAGGCTACAACCTTCTGAATCAGATACACACTAAATTTGTAGGTGAACTATTTACTATGACACTGCTTGTCAAATCAGTTCCTTTGGTGCACTAATGCTTTGACCTCTAGAAAATCTCTAACACATCTTATGCTGACTTTTCATACCTCTGCTCTACTTAACACAACTCTCTTTTCACTTCCATACCGAATTCAATGGGGGCACCTTATATTTATGCATTTATACAAAATACATAAATAGTTTGGCCCTATAACTAATTACAAATAATGCTTCCAAAAGAATTGGCTTAAGCATGCTTACAATTATACATGTACATATGTTGACAACCTAAATACAATGGGCGCATAGCCTCTACAACTTTAATTTATAATTGCAAACCAAAAAGCTAAATGTTGGCTCCATGCTTTGTTCGCTACTGGTACACACTAGATGTGCAACTTCAACTGACTATAACTTTCACATCTTTGCATATCTACTTATGCACTCATAGACTAAGCATAAGTATAGTCTAGCAACCTTAACTTCCATGACACGTACCATAATTCATCCGCACTCATGTGCGCTGATGCTCTGAGTCTCTGGTGCTCTGTATGTTGTCTAGTCTTGAACACTTAACTAAATTTTGATCTTTACACTTAGTGCACTGACTCCAAACTGCTATATGATTTTGTTGCCATAATGAAAGCACTATATCTAGTCATATATCTTAGTATAGACAACTTTCCAACAATCTCCCCCTTTGTCATTGATGGCAACAAAGGAATATGGCCAAGTCTCTAACTCTCCCTTTACACAAAACTTTTTGTCTTCTATACATTTTATGCATACTCCATATTCTATACACAACTCCCCCTTTGACATTAATGGAAAAGGTGCATAAAAAAAAACTATATCTACACTTACTCACTATGGGAAAACATTTGTATATGCAATCTTGAGGTTTTGGATCTCCTTCTTCCAAAAGGTTATCAGAGAATTGACTATCTGTAGATGGGTGCATAGTACATATTGAAGCTTCTCCATCTTCTCCAATTCTATGCTCAAACCTTGATCATAGGTTATCATAGTCACATAAATCTCCTTTATCTTCTGACTGAGAATGTCTAGTGAGGGTGCAAGAGCATTCCTCAATTGAGTCTATCTAGACCTTATCTTCTCCATTTCTTTCTTTGCCTTCTCAATTATGTCCAATTGACCTTGATAGACATTGTTACATATGTTCACATTAGTGGATGTGTCTAGCACTGAATTCTTCACCTTCTCAATCATTGCCTCTGCATCTTTGATCTTCTTAAGATGGGCATCAGTGAACTTATCCTAATCCATGGATTCTGCAATGACTTTCCTTCCTTGATCTACAAATTCCTTCAATGATGCCTAACCAAGCTTAAGAGAGTTCAAGTCCAGTGAAAAATTACTCATCAGTTCATTGAGTCTCTTCTTTAAGTACTTCTCCTCTGCCACTATGGCCACAGATTCTTCTAGGCTTGAAAAATTGACTTTGAACTGAGAGATGATTGTGCTCACATCATCAACTGAATGTACATTTACCATCTTCTTATCCTCTAGCAGAAAATTGTTCAAAATATTTACTGATTCCACCAGGAGAGGATTTCTCATTACTTGCTTCTCCTTAGCCTTCTCCATAGCCAAGATGCTGAACTTAATCAGGTCTTCTTCTTTCCAGGAGTCCAAACTACTAGTGTCAGGTGTGAAACATGACAACAATGCTGAGGAGGGAGTGATGGAATTGCTATCCATCACCTCTTGCTTCACCTTGACCAAATCAATAGAAGATTCATCTTTCTTTTCTACCTCTACTCCTTTCTTTTCTTCTTCTATGATTACTTCTTGTTGAGTGGGAGGTGTACTGCTGCATAGATTTTCAACTTCCTCAATGCTGAAAAATGCTTCCTCAAACTTGTCCAACTC
Source organism: Chamaecyparis obtusa (assembly GCA_027943335.1). Lineage (NCBI taxonomy): Eukaryota > Viridiplantae > Streptophyta > Pinopsida > Cupressales > Cupressaceae > Chamaecyparis > Chamaecyparis obtusa. The sequence continues at coordinate 1,204,116 of BSBK01002032.1, forward strand.
CTTATCAGTAGCTGCCATGGCTATTTCCACATTATCTATGATAATAGTCCTATCCATTTGTGATTTTGTCATGGGCGCAGACTTGTCTGCCTCTGATTGAGTTTCTGTTATGGGCGCTAAGTCCTAAGGACCTATCATAGGTACATTAGTGGGCTCTACCACTTTATCTTCCTTAATGGGTGCATGAGAGATGGACATAGTAGGTGGTTTTATTTGTTGCTCTAATAACACCTTTTCAAAGGCCTTCTCTATTTCCTTCGCAATCAACTTCTCTAGTCTTTTCTTCATAGGTTCCCCACCTAGGTTCATTATCATCTTTAGGGGCTGATAGCAATACCTGTGCATAGGCTTCAAGAACTTGTTCCTCTACCTCATATCCAAGTGGATGAATCCACTTAGTTCTAGGCTCAATGGCTTCCATACATGTAGTGTCTGTCTCCACCATAAAGCATATTGTGCCTTTATACTTCTCCACAATATTCTCAGGAATCCTCTACCTCATCTGCATTCTTGCTCTGAAGGTCTTCAATTCCAATGTTATATAGTCTCTTAAGGTGCTTTTAGTGCATGTTGTGTGATGATGATAATCACCTTCATGAAATTAAGATCAAATTAGCAACAATTCTAAAGTAAATACAATGCAAATCTATTTAAAAATGAAACTAAGAACTATAGCATCTCATGGCTCTCTAGAAAGAGGTGGTAAGTGAAGCTCTCAGCTCAAATCTCCACTAGTGACACTTCTAAAATGAGAATGTATGCTATTCTATTCTTCTACAATGCTTCTATGATGATGATTCTAGCTCAAATTGATAAAAGTATAATGCAAATTCTCTAAATGCTCTTAATTACTCTTAGAATGTGCTTCAATTGCCTATAGTAACAATGCTTTGCAAATGAATTTCTAAGATTTTAATTGCTCTAAAAATGCTTCATATTTAAAGTAAATTCCCAAGGGTAGGGGGCAGAGTGAAGTAATCATGATTTACCTTTGGTGGAGTCAAATACTTTGCTTTGTTCATAAATGGGGGGACAATTTAAATGTTTGTCTCAAAGCTTTGGACAAAAGGACAAGATTGAGTGGTTGAGATTGAAACTTTAAAATGAGTGATTGAGATTCATCCTTTTTGAGTGATTTGTGTCTTTTTGTCCTCAATTCTCATTGGTTGCTCAACTTTGTTGAAAGATATTAGGAATTATTAAATTCAATTAATTAATTAAATTTAGCCATGTAAGGGTAATAGGTTCATTTTGATTTTTGATTTAAACAACTATACAATTAATTGATTAAAATCAATTATGTAATGCTTTTCACCCCTTTAAGCTTTGATTTAATTATTTAACATCTTTATTTGATTTTTCCTTTGCTTTAATTGATTTGTGTCCAACTTTATTTAATTATGTCCTTTTTAATTGATTTGATCCCTTTTTTATTGAATTAGTGCATTTTGATGATTTTAAGCCATTTTATTAATTTTTGCAATTTACAAGAACTTTGTCCATTTTTGCGTGTCTACAAATGCCCCTCTTTGAATTGATGTGTGAAGAACATTGATTCAAAGATTCTTTTGATCCTGATCACTTTTTTAGGTCTTGATTGTTGATTCACTTATATGCCTCTGATATGAAATTGATTGCTGCCTCTGATATGATATGCTTCTGATCTGATATGATGTGATAAACTGATATGCCACTGATAATGATTCCAAAAATTTTGATGCCCCAGATTCGATGATGTTTGATGCCACTTTGATACTCTGATTCCCCCTCAAAAATAAAATATATTGATTGCTTGATTTGATAGATTTGATGAAATTGATTTATTTGGATCCAATATGTTTTCATTTCTAAAAAGCATTGATGATATGCGATGATTCAAGAATATTCCCCGGTTCAATTGATTGTACGTCCAAGATAGCTAGGTCTGTTGTAGTTAACCAAACAAGTGATTAGGATATTAGGATAATAATACCAATGAATGTGATTTTTTAATCTAATAGGATAGTAAAATTGATATGGGATAACTGATAGGTAGGTCACTGATAGTATTGATACTGATAATTCACTCTCAGGACATAGAGACACGAACAAATGGTACTAGGTGTGATTGCTTGATACTTTGATTTTGATAGGACTAATTGACTTAAAATGATTCACTTGATATAGAAAACTGATATGATTCCCTTGATTTGCAAAATAGGCACATTTCCGTAAATTTATAGGTACAGTCCCTAGCTTCTTGGATATTAGATTTATGGATCTTCCTTGTTGTTGATTTTGTATCATGTTGATGTTTTATTGATCAGGACTTAGATGTATCATTTTTTCGTTGATATTGTATCTTGATATACAAATTTGATGTTATGAACATTGATATGATTATGGACTTTTCTTTGATTCCCCCTTTTTGATTGATCAAGATTGATAACTGAAACCCCTTTTCCCTTGGAAAAATACTACAAACCAATGCACTTAATCTAACATGATAAATGCAATTAATCTAACTAAGTGTCACTAGCTTTTAGCAAAGAAATGCCATAGAGATATATTTTCATCATTGAGCATTGTGGGACCAAAAAACAAGTACAACCATCATTGACCACATCATGATGATATGAATACCACTTTATATCGCATTTGGTAACACCTTTTTTGGAAACTAGTACAAACCTCACTAGTTGAATAAACAACTATGGGAGTATGAATACCCTTTTCAATGGATTCAGTGTTGCAAAAAAACAAAGGTTAACCCTCTACCCTATATGAGAGTCCTCAATGGTTCTTTGATGACCATGTCATTAGATGAATTCACATAAGTTGTTGGATCTCCCTCAAGATAGTCACTGAAAGGCAAGAAAAATAGCATGTCTCCATCATTGCCAATCTAGTCGAAACATCATCGAGTAGCTCAAAAGATGTGATAAAAAGTCAATTTCATAAAGATTATCAAAAGAAAGCTTTAAGTGTTTTGCCATGTATCAAGATTTTCAAAAAGTATTTCCAAGCATTCTGATCTTTAAGGTGTTTTGTCAATTTTTAATCCTGAATAATAAAGTCAATGAAGGCTCAAGGATCAAGTTGTAAAATCAAAATACTCGGGTGTAAACAATGATATCTGTGTGAGTTTAATGCATTTCTTCATGTGAATCAATGCCTCTTTGTTGAAATCCACTGATTAAGATCAAATGCCTCTAATTGAATAGGAAAAATGTTGGACTTAGGAAAACTTCCAAAATACTACAAAAGCTCAGTTTATGCAAGATGTAGCTCAAAGCACTTTATGCCAGAAATTACCAACTCTTGAACAAGATCACATTGGTTTTCCCCCAATGTCTAGCAAGATATAGGACATGAAGGATGGATTTGTAAGTTGATGGATTAGAGATGGAAAGGCCATGACGGATGAAGTATGTGAATGTGACCCATGGGACCATCTCCTCAATATTACCCAATCTAAGGAAAAATGATATAGCAATGTGGAGCATGTTTTGGATAAGCCATGGAAGCCAATGATGCAGTGCTAGATAGCCTATAGGATAACGACTTGTTGTCATGAAAATGAGGGATCCAAAAGAAGTGGACATGTCAAGAAGTTCTTGATAACAAATTTTGTACTTTAAGTTCTTCATTTTGATCAAGACCAAGGGTCACTTTGGGTAAGATGTGGATAAGATAAAACAATCAGGGTAAAGGGGTGATGTAGGCTATGAAGAGATGTTTTGGGATTATGGAAAGACTATCAAGGAACAATGAAGGTGAATTTGGGATAAGCAAGATCATGATAGGGTAACATGGATGCAACAAGTAAATAAGCTGATGGAAAGGATAACGGATGTCAAGATACTTAATGTTCATGGATATGTTCAACCTTGTCAAGATGAAGGTGAGAGAGGAAATATGGATGAAACTTGCCCCCAAGTGTGGAGTGCAAGAAGCAGGAATTATGCATAACACCTATTTACCAAGTTTTCATCATGGTATTTGTTTCTCTTTACTTTTTCTACCTAGATGCCTATTGCTAGGTTTTCACCAAGGCACTTTTTTTTTCCTTTTCTCCTTTTTTTTTTTTCTTTTCTCATTTTTTGTATTTTTCAATATTTTCACAACATCGGAATCTTTGGACAATGCTCTTCTAAAAGATAAGCTATAATAAACCATGGGCATGGCTAGGATGCTCAAAGATATTGATAAGAGGGATGGAAGTATGGAAAGTATGCTTTGAAAAATGAATGTGAGGATAAGAAGAAGGTATGTTGTAGATGGAAATGTTGGCAAGATCAACTTCGACACACAATTTGAAGAGTGGCGGAATGATGGAGGAACAATAGATGAGGAAGGTAAGGATCTTTTTGAGGTAGTGAATTTTGGGATATAGGAACCAAAATTAGACTTGGAAAGTGGAAGAGGTTTGGAAGAAGATGGAATGGAAGCCTTTGGAAGCTTGAATGTCAATTTTGATTTTTCTTTTGTGTGCAAGTCTTTCAAAAGTGACTTGGGAATCCACATAGTCTTTAATTTTCTTTTCTTTTGTGATGCTTTTGAATGCATTTCTTCAATGAGGGATTTAGAAATCCACATTTTATTTGATTTTTCTTTTTGCTTGGTGGACCTTTGCGGCCTTTTGGATATTTCATTTTCCTTTTCATTCACATGTCGATTAGATGGGACATTGTGATTTTTATACACATATGGATTCTTGGATTTATGATTGTTATGTTGTACATCAACATTGCTTCCAAAGGAATTAGGAATTATGGATGAATAGGAATAATATGGAGGGTTCATATGGATTGGTGTTTGGACATTCTTCAAGTATGTGTGCCTTCATTGATCTTGATACATGGTAGGGTAAGTGAATGGAGAGCTAGGGATGATAGGAATGGGGAATGGAGGAATATATGGACCTAATATGGATGGAAGGAATGAAGACTTTTTTTTTGGGACATAGGAACCCAAAATGGATTTGGAGGATAGTGAATGCATATGGTTGCATTTGAATGGAGGGATATAAGGTGTGAAAGGTATATCAATATCTTTGGAAAGAGCTACATTGCCTAGGTTCTCATCTTTAAGATTTATCTTTATGCCAATAGGCTCATGAATAGCTTTGATAGGAACACATTTGATAGGATCAACTGAAGCTTGAAGGGATTTATTATCATGCAAGGGATTTGGAAGAATGATGGTTTCTTGAGGTGAACATGGAGGAATATGACAAGGAAATGATAGGATACTTTGATCTTGACAAGGATCTTCAACTGGTGTAGAGAGGGTATTTTTCTCTTGATTTTCAATATGCTCATTGGAAATCGTGAAAGTGATATCTTGATCTTGCTTGGTAAGTGGATAAAATATGGAACTTGGAAGGATATTTGGCTCTTGGAATGGAAGAATATCATCTTGGAAAACATGAAAGGATGCAAGGGGATCATCACAGGGTTTTATGGATATGGAGCCTTCATCAAATATGGGAGGAGATTGTATATAATTTTGATCTTGATCTTTATCAACATTTGTTTCTTTTCTCTTTGGATTATCCTCTTGACATGGAGCCACTTCTAAGGACAAGGTAGATGTTTGGATATGTGTGGGGGATGTTTGTAAGAATAATGTAGGATCCTTTTGAATGGGTATAATAGGCATTGAATCACATGAAGCTTTGGGATCCAAGATCTTTGAAGCATAGAACCGATCTGTAGAAAGATGTAAGTTAGATTGGGTTTCTTTTAGAGGCAGCCCTTGAGGGTAGACATAGTCCACATGAAAAATGTCATCATTAGGCTCACTCTTTGGTGGAGGAATTTTGGATAGTTGTCAAGCTTTGTGAGATGAACGAAAGATGAAAGGAGTACATGCTATGGGAGAAACCTTGCTACGTAGAGGTTTGTGCATTAGATCTTTCTTGAGAGTGGTACTTTTCTCTTCACACTCTTTATTACCTTGATCACAAATAGGATGATCATGAAATTTCCCTTGATCCAAGATAGGTTTGTTGCTCTTAAATGTTTCTTTTTGTGAGGAAGATGAAGATATAGATGGCCCATCATTATAAAGAAAAGGACACATTGATCTTAATGATGGCTTTTTAGAGGATGTATCTTTTTGTTTTTCCTCATTCTCCCTCAAGGTTGATGTATCAAAATTATGAGGAAACTTAGCTCTTGATTGAGCTAACTTCATGAAGTATGCTTCTTTATCCCTCTTCAAAATTAATTGCATTGTTTCCATAAATATGAGATCTTGGATTGTTTCTGAAACTTCTTCTTCAGACACCTCATCATTTTGATTCCAATGGAGATTTTGATGTGAGGACAATGAAGATATGGATGGCCTATCATTATAAAAAAAAGGACACATTGATCTTAATGATGGATTTTTAGAGGATGTATCTTTTTGTTTTTCCTCATTTTCCCACAAGGTTGACGTGTCAAAACCATGAGGAAGCTTAGCTCCTAATTGAGCTAACTTCATGAAGTATGCTTCTTTATCCCTCTTCATAATTAATCCCATTATTTCTATAAACATGGGATCTTGGATTGCTTCTAAAACTTCTTCAGATACTTCATCATTTTGATTATGATGGATATTTTGATCTTGATTTCTATAATTATGCTCCATACTAGGATTGATTCATTTCTCAAATAGTTCCATCATTATAAATCTTTTTCAGGAATATGATCTATTTGTTGCACTGATAAGGAGTATCTCCAAAAAGGGTGTCCAAAAATGATGTCAAAATCTTTCCAAACCTTTAGGATATGTTCTCTATTTTCCCTTTTGTGTTTCTGGGTGTCACTGGCCTAAGTTTAGGTGTGACTAAAATGTTTATACACGTGAACTAGTATTGAACTAGGTGGCACACTATAGGTATGCAGGTGACACTTTGCTATTGATAAGTAGTTTTCCATTTTTAACAGGTGTGATTCAATATGTTCTAGGCGTGACTTCCCTGTTGATATGCATTTTCATAAAAGTCTTTGATAGGAGGTATTGTTTTGTGCACAGGCAACACTTTTCTGACCAATTTGTAAATTTTTTAATTTTTAAACGTTTAAAGATCAGGTCTTATGAAATTTCCTTGTTTGAAAATAGAAGACAATCGCAACACACACATAAATTTTTCATCGTGTCTCTAAAACACTCTAGTGTGTATATTCTCAATCATTTCCACAAGTATAACACAAGAAAGAATTCCAAGAAGCCTACCTAAAGTCAAATTTGGCTTTTATCATTTTGGCTCTAAAAGGTGGTCTTGCTACTTATTAGGTCTTATTGAACAAATCCGTTCTATGTTAGAAAGTAAAGACCACCAAGATAACTGAGAGGGGGGGGGGGGGGTGAATCAGTTATCTGATAATTAAACCATTTATCAACTTCAATATCAAATTCAATAGCTTTAAACCATATAATCAATGTAGTAACCAGCCATAGAAAGATAATTATACACAATGACACAATAACACAAGATATGTTAACTAGGGAACCTCTTGATCAAAGAGTAAACCCCGGTGGGAATGATGCCCACAAAATGATGTACTAATATGAAATTTCCTTGTGAAAGGATGGACTTTGTTAGGAGTCTTATGAAATACATTCAATACATATGAATCTTTGTTAGGAGATTTTGAATCCCTGTTAAAAGATTCTAACCCTGTTAGGAGTTATGGAAGACAAAAGGACCCACTACCCAAACAGTTTCAAGGCAAGATCTCTGAATTCACTGTCCAACATATCTTAGGATTATTCAATAGAATAATATGAAATATTTTACCTCCTTCACACTATTCCAAAACCGCACTCTCTACTACACAAGATCACAAATCTAGATCTTTGTACTACACAAGTCTTCCTTCACCACTGAATTAGCTCTATTCTTCACCTCATGCATATATTCGCATCACAACTTTCAAAATTTCATATCACAACTATTAAAATCCCATCACAAGAAGGAAAACATTCCTTCCTTTATACCACACGCAAATAATTATAAATGAGTCAGCATCCAAATACAAAATAATAATTTCAACACGCTACATCAAAATTACATAAAAACTATCAGCTTCTAGATAAAATAACTTTCCAATCACGTGACCTCAAAGTTTTCACTATGAACCACATCACCACCAATGAGTCTCAAACTCCCCTTTAACTACATAGAATCAGATTCCATCCCGATTAGGAGATATCATCCGATTACCAAAAAGTGCTACTCAAGAACACTGCCAGAATACTGCTTCCACCAAAATGCTTATAACTTTCATGAATAAATGAATTTATTTTTGTGCTCTTAACCATAGGCTAATAACACACCAAAGAAAATACCATCAACTATGCATAACTCAATTTGCAATATAACATGTGCACAAAACAAAACTATGCCTACTTCTCTGCTAAACTCTAGAATATCACTGTGTTGACATCAATGACAATCATAGCCATGAATGCAACAACCACTGCTACAGAATGCCTACCAAAGGCTTCAAAATTCATTCCTAACAATCTCCCCCATTGGCATTGATGGCAACATAGATGAAAAACATCTAGTGTTCCAAAAATCCAATCACTGCTACTCAACTACTCTGCTGCTCTTCATCAATCAAATCTTGCCTCGTTTTCCTATTCAATCTCTTCAACAAATGTAGTTCCTCAATGTGTTTCATGATTCTCTCCCCCATTGACATCAATGACATAAATTCTATCACTATGTCAAACAATAGCTCAATGTCAAAAGACATTGTTCAGAAAAAAAATATTCACTAGAGTCCTCAATGACTCAGCTTAAGTACACATACTCCCCCATAGAGGAAGTACCAACATCCAATCTAGAAAATAGATAGGGCCATATTTCACTCGATGGATGCAACCAACTACATCATTATTCAAAAGTAGGTTGGGGCATAACCCCAAGCATACCTCTCAGATACTCAAATGTATCGTTAGGCAAAGGCTTTGTAAATATATCTTCTATCTGCTCCTTTGTCCTTATGTACTCCAGTCTGACTTCTTTCTTAGCAACTTTCTCTCTTACAACATGATACTTGATCTCTATATGCTTAGTTTTAGAATGTAATACAAGATTCTTAGACATACTAACTGTACTTATATTATAACAATGTATGACAATAGGCTCATCAAACTTGATTCCAATGTCCATCAACATCTACTTCATCCAAATTATCTGATTACAATTGTTTTCTATTGCTACATATTTTGCTTCTGTTGTACTCTGTGAGATACAATTTTGCTTTTTTCTCAACCAAGAAACTAATCTTCCTCCAAGAAAAAAGGCTCCACCACTGGTGCTTTTCTTATCATCAACACTGCCTCCCCAATTAGCATCAGTATATGCACATAGGGTAAAATCATCAGAAGTTTCATACCACAATCCATAGTCCATTGTGCCTCTAAGATATCTCAATATCCTCTTTACTGCTACATAATGTGACTCTCTAGGTTTAGCTTGAAATCTTGCTACCATTCCAACTGAATGTTGTATATCTGGTCTAGTGTGTGTCAAGTACTGCAATCCACCAATCATGGATCTGTATTTCTTTTGCTCAACTACTGGTGTCTCATCTTTACTAGATAGTTTATGTCCTATAACCATAGGTGTTCCAACTGGTTTACACTTCTCCATACCAAATATTTTCAACAAATCATTCAAGTACTTTGTCTGACTTACAAAGATACCATCTTTGTTTTGTGTTATCTGTAATCCCAAAAAGTATTTCATTTCTCCAATCATACTCATTTCAAATTCTATCTTCATTTCATCAACAAATTTGTCACTAGCTTCATCTTCTCCTCCAAAAATAATGTCATCAACAAAAATAACTATAACTAACAATCCATTCTCAATTTATTTTGTGTATAAGTTACTATGAGTTGTTCCTTTTGTAAATCCCAATTTTAAAAAATACTTATCCAATCTAGCATACCAAGTTCTAGGTGCTTGCTTTAGTCCATACAATGCTTTCTTTAGTTTACATACCATGTCTCCTTCTTGAGTCAAAGGAAAACCTTCAGGCTACTCAATGTAGACTTCTTTTTCTAATTCACCATTCAGAAATGCTGACTTCACATCCATCTGATACACTTTGAATTTCTTAAATGCTGCATAAACCAAAAACATTCTTACTGCTTCAAGTCTTGCCATAGGGGAAAAAGTTTCTTCATAGTCAATTCCTTCTTGCTATGAGTATCCCTTACATACCAATCTTTCTTTGTTTCTAATTACTTCTCCTTCTTCATTCATCTTGTTCTTGAATACCCATTTAGTTCCAATCACATTTTTGTCTTTAGGTCTAGGGACCAATTCCCATGTCTTGTTCTTTTCAATCTGATCTAATTCTTCCTTCATAGCTTTAATCCAATGTTCATCTTCACAAGCTTCATTAGTAGACTTAGGTTCAATTTGAGAAATCAAACATAAATGTACCTTCTTTCTAGTCATAACTCCTCTGTCTAAACTTCCAATAACTTGTTCAACAAGATGATGTCTTGATATATACCTGTTAGGTGTCATAGTCACTGATCTTTCTTCAACTATAGATTCTTCTCTAGATTCTTCTCTGTTTTCTTCAACATGACTTTCATTCAACAATTCATTGTCAGTCTCAAAAAATTGTTCAGTAGCTTCAATATTAGGCTGAGGGTTAGTTCCTTCATCAGGTTCATAATCAAGCATTCTTTCCTGAATTTTAAACTTCTCATCAAATTTTACATGTGCACTTTCAACAATAGTCTTAGTTCTCTTATTGTAACATGTATATGCTTTTCTTTTCAAAGAATATCCAAGAAAAATTCCTGCATCACTTCTAGGATCAAACTTTCCTATATCATCATCTCTCTTAATATAACATTTGCTTCCAAAAATTCTAAAATACTTAACTGAGGGTGCATGTCCAATTCATAAGGTGTCTTGTCTGTGTCTACTCTAATTTGTACTCTGTTCATTGTAAATACTACTATATTCACTGCTTCTCTCCAAAATGTCTTTGCCAAATCAACTTCAAACAACATAGCTCTAGCTGCTTCAATCATTGATTTGTTCCTTCTTTCTGCAATACTATTTTATTTAGGTGTTCTAGGGGCTGAAAGCTATCTCTTAATACCATTTACTTCACAAAAGGTGTTAAACTCTTTAGATATAAATTCTCCACCTCTATTAAATTTCAAACATTTAATCCTTATTCCTGATTCATTCTCAACTTTATTCTTCATGACCTTAAACTTATCAAATGCTTCAAATTTTTCTTTCAAAAATGCAATCCACATCATTCTTGTAAAATAATCAACAAGAATCATAAAATACCTTTCTCCATAGAATCCTCTAGTCCTAGTAAGACCGATCAAGTCTGTATGAACAATCTCCAACTTCTCTGTAGATGTGAACTTCTTACTAGAAAATGAACTCCTTTTCTACTTAGCCATCACACATTCCTTACAAATCATGTTAGTAGGCTTCATAATCTTAGGTAAATCTCTTACTACAAGTGTAGAACTTCCTATCACAATATTATCAAATTTTATATGATAGAACCTTCTATGCCATAATCAAATGTCATCAATCTTAGTCATCAAACATGTCATTTCAGTAGGGTTCAACTGAAATACATTACCTTTGATTCTAGATCCTGTTTCAATCAGATTTCCATCTTTATCCTTAATCACACAAGTTTTCTCAGTAAACCAAACTTGATATCCTTTATCCACTAACTATCCAACACTCAAAACATTATGTTTCAATCCATCAACAAAGTAAACTTCATCAGTATTAGTCTTTCCATCAAGAGTAATAGATCCTATACCTTTAATCAAACAAGGTGCATTGTTACCAACTCTAACAACTCCTCCATCATAATTGTTAAACTTTATGAACTTTCCTTTATCACCAGTCATATGATGTGAACATTAGATTTAGAATTTTCTTCCTTATTTGCTACAAATCCTATGTCATCAAAGTTATCATTATCACTGTCGCTCAAATGTCTTTCAATTCTTGCTTCAATTTCTTCATCATTTGCATAATAACATTCTTTAGATCTTCTAGGCTTGAAATTATTTCTATACTTCTTAACTCTCTTAGGACACTTAGATGCAAAATGACCATATTCTTGACAAGTCCAACATTTAAGATTTTCTTACCATATGGTTCTCTTTTCACAAGAAAGGCAATACCTTCTTCAATATTCTTATTTTCATTAGATTTGGATCTGCTACTGCTCGCATAATCTCCATTCACACTTGTACTTCTAGAAAAAGTAGGTTTGATGCTAAGAGCATTGAATGTTGTCTCCACTCTAGGTAAGTCTCCTGATAATCTCAAATTCATCTCTAATGCTTCCAATCTTCCAAGAGGAGTCTCTCTTGAAAAGTTTGGTGATCAGTATATAAAACAAACTCCTTAGGAAGAAAATAATATCTCCACTTCTTCAATGCCTGAACTATAGCATAAAATTCTTGATCATAAACATAATATTTCCTCTTGGCATCATTTAACTTCTCACTGAAATAAGCAATAGGTTTACCTTCTTGGCTCATAACAGCCCCTATTGCAGTACCACTAGCATCACAGTCTACTTGAAACACCTTATTAAAATCTAGAAGTGCTAAAATAGGTTGTTTTGTAACTTTCTATTTCAATAGTTTAAAACTCTTATCTACCCCATTAGTCCATTTGAACTCTTTTCTATCCTCTTTCATTGTTTCAGTCAAGGGTCCACAAATACTGCTAAAATTTTTGATAAAATTTCTATAAAAGCTAGCCAAACCATGAAAAGATCTTACCTCAGTAGCACTCCTTGGAGCAAGCCATTCAAGGATAGCCTGTAACTTCTCTGGGTCCATTTTTAGACCTTCTACTGAAACTACAAATCCCAAATACACTAACTCTTTCTTCACAAAACTACACTTCTTCAAATTAATCAACAATTTCTCATCTCTTAACTTCTTAAACACCATACAAATATGCATCATATGCTCTTCCAATGTCTTACTAAAGATCAAAATATCATCTAGGTACACAATGACAAACTTACCCATAAATTCTTTCAGAACCTCATTCATGAGCTGCATGAAAGTGCTTGGTGCATTGGTTAGCCCAAAAGGAATGACTAACCACTCATATAGTCCTTCCTTTTCTTGAAGGTAGTCTTCCATTCATCTCCTTCTCGGATCCAAATCTGGTGATATCCACTCTTCAGATCTATCTTAGAGAAATACACAGTTCCACTCAAACAATCCATAATATCATCCATTCGTGGCAATGGAAACCTATACTTGATTGTGATCTTGTTTATTACTCTAGAATCTATACACATCCTCCATTCTCCATTCTTCTTTGTTGCTAATACTACTGGTACATCACATGGACTCAGGCTCTCCCAAATCAACCCCTTCTGCAATAACTTATGTGCTTGTCTATTCAACTCTTCACTTTTTGCTAGTGTCATCCTGTGTGCTGCCTTGTTTGGAAAACTGGCTCCTAGAATCAAATCCATCTGATGACTAATCTTCCTTACTGGTGGTAATCCATCAGGTACATTATTAGATAAAATATCTTCAAACTCATTCAAAAAATCTACAACCTCTACAGGTACATCCTCTACTTCCTCTTTACTAGCTTTTGGAAGTAAAGAAAAACACACATGCTCATTCCTCATACCATCTAGGAATTTCCTTTCATCAATAAAAGTTATTCTTGCATTACCACATACCTTTTCTTTGGTCTCCCTCAATAGCTTTAGCTTATGTCGCACTCCATCCTTTGTTAGGGAATAGGTATTCGCACGACCATCATGTATAGCACATCTGTGAAACTGCCATGGCCTACCCAACAACATGTGACATGCATCCATAGGTATGATATCACATAGTACCTCATCATGGTACCCACTAATCTTGAACTTTACTAGGCACTGTTCATTGACCATGACCTTGTGGTCATCCTGCACATAAGCAATCCGATATGGATGTGGGTGTTTCTATCTCTTGAGCTTCAACTTTGTCACCATCTCATCTAACACCAAATTGTTAGTGCTTCCACTATCAATAATCACATCACAACATTTACACTCACACTTGCATCTAGTGCAAAATAGGCTCCTCCTTTGTTCAGGTTCATTCTCACCACTCAGCAGGACTCTTATGTTAATCAATGTTTCTCCTCTTTCAACATCTTTAGAATTTTAGGATCTAGCATCTTCATCTACATGTGCCATTCTATCCTAGCCTTCATTCCTCCTATCTGTCCTTCCTTGGCATTGAGGACATTCAAATGCCCTATGACCTTCTTCTCCATAGTGAAAGCATGTTCCACAGAAGCCTCCTCTTCCTGAACCTTGTCCTCTTCCTCTTCCTCTCTGATCTCTATTATTCTGATCTTGAAAATGATTGGAATTGTTTCCTCTCTGATTTTGACTACTACTAGCCTCATCTTTCTTTTTCAGATCTTAATTTCAGCCCCCATATGATCATCCACCAGATCATCCACCGTGACCCCTTCCTTTTTGTCTTCTCTCGAACTTCTTGTTCAACTTTTCCTCTACTTTTAGGGAAAATTGGTATGCCTCTTCAATACTATTCATTTGAACCAAATTCAGCTCCTCTTGAATGCTCAGCCTTAACCCATTAAGGTAACAGGCAACTTTTTCCTTGTCAGCTTCTGCATGGCTTGTTCTGATGAGGATTTGATAGAACTCCTCTGTATACTCCTGAATAGATCTTTCTACCTACTTCAAACTTTGCATCTTGTTTAGCAGGTCAAGCTCATAATCAACAGGAATGAACTGCTACTTCAATTTATCCACCATTCGATCCCATCTTGTGATTTTGTCTTTCCCTCTTCTATTTCACTCTAATTGAATCTCTTGCCACCAAATCTTTGCATGACCTTTCAGTCTGGCCTTCATGAATTTGACCCTATCAGGATCCTCAATATCTTCATACTCAATATATTCTTCACATTCATTGATCTAGTCGATCAACTCCTCTGGGTTAAGATTTCCTAAAAATGTAGGAACCTCAATCTTAGGTCTTTTTCCAATCTTGGAAATGGCCCAAAAAATTCTTTCTTCCTCCTGGTTCACAACTTCAACTTCTCCTTCTTAATCTTCTTCTTTGGCTTCATCCTTGATTTCATCTCTGACATTAAGATTCATTCCTCTACAAATCTCCTCTTGCAATGCTTGCACTTGTCTCTTGAGTTCTCTAACCTTAGGTGTTACAACACCAACTCTTCCACCATGTTCCCTTCATGGAGGCATTTTCATGATGCACGCTGAAACCCTAACCACGGTCCTGGTGCAAACTGCCTCATAGTCGGTGATCTATTTACACACTCAGGAACTCCTACTCTAATACCACTTGATGAAGGGTACTCCCCTTAATACCACAAACACATAACAAAAATAGAGAAATAACAACAATATGCAATAATAGAAAATTGGCTTCTTATTATCTCCACAAATGTGGAATTACAAACTTTCAGAATTACAATATGCAAAGCCACATAGGCATTCCCTTACAATATTCTGTAGGACAAAGCCTCGAATCAATACCCAAATCTACTACCCAGAACTGCCCTAGACAACACTACAGACCTTCTTTATATAGGCATTTTCCACTACCTGAGAAGGTTCTAGAAATTTAGCCCTTAGGGCCAACCAAACTTAGAATTATTTTATTTTTCAATTTATTACATCGAGGTCAGCTCAAAATAAATTTTGAAACCCGAACATAAATTTTGAAGGAAAATTGTTTTTCGCCATTTCAGGTGACCCAACTTTCGGAGACCATAAGTCATCACCAGTTGATCTGATTGACTATTATAACCCCATTTTAGAAAGGCCACGAAGCACTCTATGGGCTTGACTCATGCAAGCACCTATCACCCAAATTTTCAACCTCATCCAGGGCCTCTAAAGCCTTCAAAACTAAGTTCAAAGTTTCTGTACCTTGCTGCCAATATCAAAAATCTTCAATATCTTCAAAACTAGACCTGATCTAGCCATGAAACTTTACTGGCAGGCTGATATGACTGAGATGAACCTCCACATTTAAAATCAAAACATTTTGAGATCGTATGACCAACTTACTAAAAATAGCAAGTTTCCATAAATAGCAGCTCTGCACAAGATAGCCCTTATTGAATACAAAAATAGAAATATTTTTGGGTCATGCAAGATTGCTCTTATACCCAAGATCCTCCTATATCATCTTAAATCATAGATCTTCAAGTCATAAAATTTATTCAAATCAGTTGTAGTTCATCAATCTCTCCCTTTGGCATTGATGGCAACATAAGAAATATGAAATATGCCATACACATACCAAACATGTATTCTATAACTCTTTCAACAAATTCTGCAACTCAATACAAGCTCTCCCTAGCTTAATATGTTTAATCACTATGTTACCTAAAAGCATTTACAAGTGTAGACTGACTTCTGCAAATATGATCTTTTCAGCTTGTAGGTTTTTCTTTTGTTCTTAGTAATTGATCTTCAATGCTCTCCGTTTTCTGTATCTCTCTCCCTTTTTCTTTGGCTCCATATTCTTCATATTGATCTCTCTCCCTTTGACAGCAATGCCAAAGAGCAATACAAAGATACAGCTCTGTAGTAGCCATGTAACTCTCTGTTGTTCGGTGCATTCTCTATATCTCGGTATACTAATGTGAAAATCTATTCCAATACTTCAACCTTTCACAACCTTAGACATAAGTCCAAAGTGTGAACTCTGTTGCATCAACATGTATGATCTTCTGATAAGATTAGGCTGATCTAACCTCCAAATCACCTTAGTGACCGGTAGATAGGGGACGGACCCCAAGTCTAGTCCTCAAGTATTCATATGTATCCTTCGGTAGAGGCTTTGTAAATATGTCAGCAAGTTTTTCTTTTGATGTAACAAATTTGAGCTTTACTTTCTTCTCTTGTATTTGTTCCCTTAAGTAGTGATACTTAATAGATATGTGCTTTGTTTTAGAGTGCATCACTGGATTCTTTGAAATATTAATAGCACTAGTGTTATCACAATATATAATCACCATCTTAGTGATTACCTCATTCATACCTTCTAACACTTGCTTGATATATGCAATATTTGAACAGTTAGTAGCAGGAACAACATACTCTGCTTCAACTCTAGACTAAGAAATGCAAGCCTGTTTCTTACTTGTCCATGTAACAAGTCTTTCACCAAAGAAGAATGCTCCTCCAGTGGTACTCTTTCTATCATCCACATTTCCAGCCCAATCAGCATTGGTGTATACCTTCAGTTCAAACTTTCCTTTCTTAGGATACCACAGTCCATAATCTATAGTTTTCTTTAGGTATCTTAAGATTCTCTTTGTAGCAACCATGTGTGACTTTCTAGGGTTTGCCAAAAATATAGCAACTATTCCAACAACATGTGCTATATCAAGTCTACTGTGAACTACATAAAATTACCAATCATGGATCGGTATAGTATCTGGTTTACCTCAGTAGTTCCATCTTCTTTAGTCAGTTTACATCTAGTAGCCATCGGTGTTCCCATAGGTTTAGCATCTTCCATGCCAAATGTCTTCAATACTTCCTTTATATATTTAGATTGTGTGATGAATATAGCATCATTATGTTGAATCATGTATAAGCCTAGAAAGAACTTAATCTCTCCAAACATACACATTTAAAATTCACTTTTGATTTCATCAACAAATGACTTACAAATATGATCTTGTCCTCCAAATATTATGTCATCCACAAATATCTCAGCAATCAAGATAGTATCATCAGAATTTACTTTCATGTACAAATTACTATTCTCACTGGTTCTAACAAATCCAATACTTAGCAAATAGTTATGCAACCTCTCATACCAGGCTCTCAGTGCTTTCTTTAAACCATATAAAGCTTTATGTAATCTACATACCATATCTTTTTTGTCTAGATCAATGAACCCTTCAGGTTGTTCTATGTAGACTTCCTCTTCAAGTATCCCATTTAGAAAACCAGATTTAACATCCATTTGGTAAACTTTGAACTTTTTGTGTGCAACATATGCAAGTAACATTTTGACTTTTTCTAATCTAGCAACAGGTGCAAAAGTTTCACCATAATCTATTCCTTCCTCCTATGCATATCCCTTGCATAATAACCTAGCTTTGTTCCTTGTTACTTCTCCATTCTCATTAAGCTTGTTTCTGAATATCCACTTAGTACCGATAACATTCTTGTCCTTAGCTCTGGGTACTAAAATCCAATTTTTGTTCTTCTCTATCTGTTCTATTTCCTCTTTCATTTCATTAACCCATTCATCATTTTCTAATGCAACTTTTACATTCTTCGATTCATATTCACAAACTAGACATGTACCTTGTCTTGCTTTACTTCTTGTTTGCATGTCATCTTGTCTATCTCCAATGATTTGTGTCTTAGGATGATGTCTTCTGACAAATATTTCCAGTATCCGATCTCTTCTTTCTTATTCATCAAGTGCAAGTTCATTTTCTTGCTTGGTAGGTGCTTCCTGCTCGTCGATTTCTTTTTCCTATTCCTTGGTATTATTTTCCTGCTGACCAATTGTCACTATCTGCGATGTTGGTAGGTACTCTGGTTGTTTAATGTAACTAAATCTACCATAGTCTTCTAGTTCCTTTGTGCTTTCCTCTACATTCTTATCATCAAACTCATCAACTCAAACATTAGTATTTTCAATCATTTTATTAGTTACTTTGTTAAGACACTTGTATGCTTTACCTTTAGTGGAATATCCCAGAAATATCCCTTCATCACCTTTTGAGTCAAACTTCGCATTTCTTTCATCTTTTAGAATAAAGCATTTACTTCCAAAAATCATGAAATAACTTAAAGTGGGTTTGTGACCAAACCATAATTCATAGGTTGTCTTATTAGTGTCCTTCAGTTGTAATCGGTTTAGAACATAAATAGTTGTGTTGATTGCTTCTCTCCAATATGTTTGAGCAACATTCTTTTGTAACATCAACATTCTTGCATAGTCAACTATTGACCTATTCCTCTTTTCAACTATTCCATTTTGTTGAGGTGTCCTTGGTGCAGAGACCTATCTTTTAATACCATGCTCATTACAAAAGTTAGTAAATTCTTCAGAAATAAATTCACCACCTCGGTCAGATCTTAAGCATATCAATTCTTTACCAGTCTCTTTCTTAACTTTTTCTTTATACCACTTGAACATCTTAAATGCCTCTAATTTTTCTTTCAAGAACATGACTATCATTAATCTAGTGTAATCATCAACACAAAGAATAAAATATCTATCTCCATATTAACTTTGAGTTCTCATAGGACCACATAGGTCAGTATGTACTAACTCAAGTAATTTCTTTGTTGAATAATCTTTGCTTTTGAAACTAGATTTTGTCATTTTACCTTTCTGACATTCATGACACATAACATGATCAGTCTTAGATAAGTTAGGCAGACCTCTAACCTTTTTCTTTTTACTGATCTTAATCATGTTATCAAAATTCACATAACCTTTTATGCCACAACCATGCATCTTCATCTTTCATCATTAAACAAGAAGACTGATCATTATCAAGATAAAACAAATTACCTCTCGATTGTGTTCTAGATCCAATAAGTCTTCCTCCATCATCAAATATCTTTCCTTTCTTTCTCTCAAAAGAAACTCGGTGGCCTGAATTATTCAGTTGTGCCACACTTAGCAAATTATAGTTTAGACCTTTTACCCATTAAGCATTGTCACATCTAATTTTATCATTTATCATCAGGGATCCTTTTTCTCTAACCATACAAGGTGCATCATTACCCATTCTGATAGATCCTCCATTGTGTTCTTCAAGATGATCAAATTTTCTTCATCACTAGTCATGTGATGTGTACAACCACTATCTATGATCCATGTATCATTTTTATTAACCTTAGAGATAAGCATTGTCTCTACATACCTTTCATCTTCCTTTGAGTCATCCTTCATTGCAACAAATACTACCTCCACATCTTCATTAGTATCAGTATAGGTGACATCTTCTTTTGCAATGTAGCACACCTTCTTTCCTTTATCATCATTATCTCAGTTGTCTCTGTTGTAGTGTCAGTAATTTCTATTGCCTCTTCTCCCATAGCTTCCTTCACCAGATCGGTCTTTGTTTCTATCATCATCTTTCTTGTGTGGACATCTAGCAGCAATATGACCAACCTCTTTATAGTTAAAGCATGCTAAAGGTAATTTACCTCTATATCTTCATTTACCTTTAGGTAACCTTCTGGCCATAAGAGCTTCAAGTTCATCAAGCTCATCATCCATATTGCTATCACTATCATCATTCTTATTTCTACTACTAGACTTACCAATCTTCAGAGAAGACATAAAAGAAGATTCAACATACGGTACAACACTATTATCAAATTTATTCAGTTCAAAGGTTGTAAGATTACCAATAAGATTATCAAGAGTAAGGTTGTTACCAAATGCAGACCTAGTCTCATGAATTGCAGATATTTTGATTGCATAAACTGACAATAAGGTTCTGAGAACTTTTCTTACCACTGTCTCTTCATCAATAACACTATCAGATGCTCTAATAGCATGTACTACCTCTTTTAGTCTATTTGTGTACTGCACAATATTTTCTCCTTCCTTCATCTTCATATCATTGAATCTTCCCCTTAAGCTTTCAGCTCTAGCTCTTTTGACATTCACATCACCACTATAAACTTGAGCAAGTTTATCCCACATATCTTTAGCAGTAGTGCAATTTTTAATATCTTCAAATTTGGCATTGGTCCAGGTAGCAGCAATCTCCATCATAGTAACATTATGTTCATGTCTATCTCTTAGTTGATTAAGGGTTAAGGGACTAGTGGGCAGTGCAATGTAGCCATTCTCCTTTAGTGAAAGGGCATAATTCCCAATTCTAAATACATGCAGCTTCATTCAGCTTTGCCATACTGTGAAGTTATCCTTGTTTAGCTTTGGCACTTCCCTCTTATACATTTTGAGATCTTTGTACTGAAGTCCTTAAAACTCCATTCCAAGCAACCAAAGCTCTGATACCAATTGTTAGAATAACTGAGAGGGGGGTTAGTTATCCACAGTCCCAATCACAAAATGTATATCCAAAAAATAATTTACTAAAACTTCTGCAGCTTGGTAACATAAAATAGTATTATGTCTGTGCTTTTACCAATTACCAGTTAATAACATATAGTGACTACCAATCAAAGCCAATATGAAACATGTAAAGTATGATAACAAACAATCATCACAGTCAACACATAACACAAGAGATTTAATGTGGAAATCCTATAAAGGGAAAAACCACCTGGGACCGGCAACCCAAAAATTGTTCACTGTTCTGAAGTGAGGTTGGTGAAGACCCAACCCTATTAAAGGTTACAAACACACTGTGAGGTGTGACCTTGTTAGAGGATTTTAGACCAACCATTATCATCCAACCAGCATTCACTATGGGGTTGACAGGATAACAAATGTACACACTATGAATGACATTACAAGACTTTCTAGTCCAATCTGTTAAGAGATTTATCTGATTACAATGGTTAAAATGTAACAACAGTTGATATGATTACAACACAAATTCAATTGGAGATTATTAGATCTATGTTAAGCTCATTCAAATCCTCTGATCAATATATCAATTCAATTTCAATCAATATTCAGTAACTTACTATTACTCAGTTATAGTTTTTTGATGCTCTGTAATCTCTACAATTCATTTCTCCTTAACCAGTCTGATCAGGCATGCATGAAGCTTGTTCACATGATCTCTCTGCAGTCTCCTTCTTCTGGCATGATTTCATCATGAAATCCTAGTCTCTTAAATAGACAAGTAAACCATTTTAATTCCATCCATCAGATTTTGTGCTTAATCTCCTCTGTTGATCTTGCCGCTTAAACCTTCCTCGGAAGATTTGTTAGTAACACATTTTATTTCAATCCCTTAGATATTCTTCAAATTATGTTGGCCATCGATCTTCGTAAAAAAATTTATCTTCAATTTCATAATCATAACACTTTATAGCTCATTAACTTCTATTGGCTAAACTAGTCATTTAGTTCTTTTCTTTTGCTCAGCTAGCAAAGAAATATGTCAGTGAACACAAGCTCAGTTTATACTATGTTCGGTATACACTACACTGCGTCGATGTATACTAGAATGCTTCTTTAACTAACAACACTACTTTGTGCATTTTTCTCTATCCTTCATCATAGATGAATGCAACATAATCAAGTCAATAACATAAGGTCATAGACTCATTCATAAGTTACCCAACATATTCCTTATCCTTATCTATCATATCCATCTTTCTCATGTAGATGTATATGTTCTTCATCTCTTTTCTTCTTCTTTCTACAAATCTTTGGGTATAGTAACTTACAAGATAATGTTGGAAAGTTGTCTATATTGAAGTATATGACTAGATATAGTGTTCTCATTATGACAACAAAGTCATCTAGTAGTTTGGAGTCAACGCACTTGATGTAAAGATTAGAATTCGATTAAGTGTTGAAGACTAGACAATGTACAGAGTTCCTGTAGCTCAAAGCATCAGTGCACGTGTGTACAAATGAATTATGGTATGCGCCATGGAAGTTAAGTTGGTTAGACTATACTCATGCTTAGTCTATGAGCACATAAATAGATGTGCATAGATACAAAAGTTACAGATAGTTGAAGTTGCACAACTAGTGTGTGCCAGCAGAGAACAAAGCATGGAGCTGACAATTAGCATTTTGGTTTGTGATTATATTATAATGTTGTAAAGGCTATGCACCCATTGTATTTAGGTTACCAACATGTTTATATGTATAATTGTAAGCACGCTTAAGCCAATTAATTTGGAAGCATTGTTTGTAGTTAGTTATAGGGCCGACCTAATTGTGTATTTTGAATGAGCACATAAATATAAGGTGCACCCATTGTATTCGGTATGGATGTTGAAATAGAGTTGTGATAAGAAAAGTAGGAGTGTACGAAGACACTAGAATATGTATTAGAGCTTTTCAAGAGGTCAAAGCATCAGTGCATCAAAGGAATTGATCTGACAAGAAGTGTCATAGTAACAGTTCATCCTACAGATATAGTGTGTATCTGAGAGCAAAAGGTTGTAGCCTTCACCACTTGAGTAGTGAGCTCTTGGATAGTGCATCCTCTCCCCTAATAGGGATGATTGTAAAAGACTCCTAATAGGGTTTGACCCTTAAAAAGGTCTACTGTACTTAAAGCATTGTAAAGCTACTCCTAACAGGGTAAAGGATCTTCTAGCAAGGATCACAAAACACTAGTGCAGAATATTAGTGGGTGTCAATTCCCACTGGGGTTTTACCTATTTAGGTTTCCCCATAATCATATTGATGTCATGTTTTGATTTCATGTTTCATGTTTATGTGAATGTTTATTTCAGTTCTTAATCATTTAAGTTCAACATAAAGATTAAAGTGAAAAGTTAAAATCTAGTGAACACTGATTCACCCCCCCCCCTCTCAATGTTCCCATTCCTAACAATTGGTATCAAAGCTTTTGTCCTTAGCTTAGAAGTTTAACCACTTGAGGAGATCATGGACAAAGCTGAAATGAAACATCTAAAAAGAAATCTTGAAGCTGCTCTTGAAGATCTGGACAAGTCAAAAAGAGAATTTGAAGAACTAAAGGATAAAATTGAGTGATGCTCAATTAGTCATCAAAGAGCTAAGGAAAGATTTGAAAAAATTCTCTACTAGTGATATAGGGACAATGGTCAAGAAGATCAATGAAGAAAACAAATCCTTAAAAGAACAACTTGAAGAGTTTGATGATAAGCTGACTAATAATCAGGAAGTCTGTGATGAACAAATCAAAGAGAACCTTCAGTTGAATGAAGAACTAAGGCAAGAAAACATGGAAATCTTGGAACTAAGGAATAGAAAAGAAAGCTTGGACTCTAAATTAAAAGAAGCAAAGAATCATATTGACAAATTACACACCAGTTCTGATTTGATAGAATCTCAGTTGTATGCAAGAAGAGCCAAAGGAGACACTAGTTGTATTGGATACAATGAAGCACAAAATCAAATTGACAATATGTGAGCAAGAAAGGATTCACAAAAGGACTCTACTGGTGCTAAAAAGACTGAAGAACAAACCATAGATAACGGTGGACCACCTAAGAATGAACGCAAGCAAGTAGAACACACTTTTTTTTCTTGTAACAAGCATGGACACATTGCAAGGAACTGTACAGAAGTAAAACCTTTTAATGGTTACTATTATTCATGAAACAAATTTGGTCATAGAGCTATGAATTGCAAGAATAGCAAGAAGAACAGGATTTAGCAAGATCAGAGAAATCAGAATCAAACCAATGTAAGAAGTGCTCAGAATGTTACATGCTAGATATGTAACTATAATGGTCACACAAAAAAACAATGTAGAATGGTGACTCATGTCAATGCACTGAGGAATATAAGAGCTCCAGTCATTTGTCACTCTTGTAACAAGGCTAGACATATCTCAAGGTTCTGTAGATCAAGGACGCAAGGTCAAGGAAGCCCTAAAAAGGTCAAAGAACTTGTTTTGGATCCCATAGGTGAATTTAATTTTGTCAAAGCCTCAGATGATGTGAGGATGATTTGGTTAGAGAAGAAGAAGGAAAAGACTAATGAGAATGTATTGGATGCATCCACAGTGGATGCACCCTCTACATCTGAATGAATGGCCCTCAGGGTCATAGGGGGATCTAATTTATCTCTAGACCCCTGTGCGACTGGTATACTCATCCTCAGAGTATGTGCCTTTGGACTTAAGCTTTTGGAGTATAAAGGTACCTATGTGCAAGAGTGCACATGTTGATTGTTAGCAGAACTCAAGTTGCAAATTTTAAAGAGACAACCTAGTTTACGCAACTTGCATTAATGGTAGATTTTTCACTTAAAAGTACATATAAGTCATTTGATTGCTCATTGCATTCAAATTCAGAGTGATAGGAAAGTAGAAAGAGCCTTGGAAGTTGTTGTGAAGTCTTGGAGATTGATTTATCAGTCTTTGTAGTGCATTTGGTCAGTTGCAGAAACCCTAAGCTCATTGCGTTGATTCGGAAGCCTTTGGATTATCTCAGAATTCAATTGGAAAGTGTTTAAAAGTAAGTCATGGCCACTCCCATTATTTATGATGTCATTGAAAAGAAGAGATATGTTTTCAAGAAACATCCATTCAAATCAGCCCTAGATGATTTAGAGGGAGCTTTCTCCTACACACCTATGGGTGTCATGCATGTGGAAGACATTAGAGCATATATCTACTATAAGAAGGAACTAGTTGGATTGGATAGGCTAAGAACACACATGGACACCATGCTGAAACCTGACAAAACATTCTTGGATGAATATGCTAAATGGAATGATCACCCAATTTTTGAGTATGCTATGGCATATGAATTCTATGAGAGAGAATGGATAAATCTTGTTGAGCAGAATTCATGATGATTTGTTTTGGATTGGTGATGTACCAGTTAGAATCACTAATGACCTGATACATGAGATGACAATCCTTTCTAGTTTAGGCATCATCCTTCCTGTGGGCAAGGATGTCAGAAAGATGGTTGAGCAAACATGTAAGTCAAGGAGTGATAGGCGCGACATGACAATCGAGCCTATTGAGCAAGCAGACATCAAATTGATGTCAATGATATTGGGGTACATGTTTCATCATGCCAGCAGGGTAAATAGTGTGTCTGTGGACACTATTCTAGCAACCATCAAACTTGTGAAGCAAGCTGAGGAGTTCAACTTGTGTGAGATCTTTCACATAGAGTTGATTGATAATATCAAGGCTATCAAGCATGACAAGACAAAGATATTCAGGTTTGGGTCACTAATCATCTATATGTACCTTCATATTATTGGGAAGATATCAGATTTGTATTTGGATAAGTCCATTCCAACAATGCCTCAAATATCCAACAAAGCATCCATTGAAATTAAACTAAAGGATTATATAACATTTGAATTGAAGACCTTTAGAGTCAAGATGCAAATGAGATACCGGATTCGAGAGAGCATTGTGGAAAAATAAAAGGATACAATTTGTTTTATGGTGGAGACTGATACAACTTGTATGGAAGCGGTTGAGATAAGAACTAAGTGGATTCATCCACTTGGCTATGAGGTAGAGTAACAAGTCCTTGAAGCATATGCACAGGTATTATTATCAGCCCCCAAAGATCCTAATGAACCTAGATGGGGAACATATGTGGAGAAAACCAGAGAAGTAGATGCAAAGCTAAATAGCGCAGCAACAAAAAGAAAGGTTGCTAAGGTCACCTTAGAGATCTTAAGGATTCATGGTGTATCTCAAGCAGACCTTGACAAGGAAAGGGAGGAGAAGATTACTTTGGAAATGAAAAGTGGAGCAACAGAAGAAGAACAAGAAGATCCTAAGATGAAGAAGATAAAAATTGAAAAAGATGACAGCAGAAGGATATAACTGATGACACTCCTTTTGCACCTAAAGAAACTAGTGATTCTAATGATCCTTCAGAGTATAAGCCAATAGCTAAAAGGAAGAAAGAAACCATCACTAGTCATCCATCCTTGTGGGCTACAAGGAGAAAGAAAAACATTCAAGCACCTCCTAACGTAGGATTCAGACCAAGCCTCAAAGTATTAAGCACAAAAATTGTTAATGAGGGCAGAATTAATCAAGTAGGGAAGTTTTATGAATCATACAATGAGATTTACAAATTAGAAATATATGATATGATTGTAAAACATATGATAAAGTTCAAGAAGATAGTTCTTGAATTGAAAACAACATTTCCTGATAAAGTATGGGAGATAATGGATACCTTGAAGAGACAAGCCATTGAAGAAGACTTTAGAATAAGGGAACAAATTCTTGATTCCACTCTTCCAATATGTTTTGTTGAAGAAAAGTCACTATTGTTGAATTTGGTGAAGCCACACTTAAGGTTAAAAATAAGAACACTACACCTCATGAACAAAGACTACAAGCTGATCTCTAAGGAAATAGAGAAGGCCTTTGAGAAGGTATTCTTAGAATAGCGCATGAAACCTATGTCTGCACCCATCTCTCAAGTACCTAGTAAGCAAGACAAAGAAGCAGAGACTATCAAGGTACAATCTATAGGTCCTTAGGATTTAGCACCTGTAGTGGAAGTACAAACAAAGGCAAATAAATCTATGTCCATGATAGAATCACTCAAGGACAACACCATTATCATTGATAATGTGGAGATAGCCATGGCGGCCACAAACATAGACTTAGATAAGTTTGAGTAAGCTTTTGTGAGTACACAAGAGGCTAAGATCTTATGCAGCAGCACACCTCCCAGTCATCAAGAAGAGGTATTGATTGAAAATATATCAGATGAGAAAGAAGAAGAGAAAATAGAAGAGGAAGAAAAGGAAGAAAAATATAAGATAGAAGAGAAAGAACAAGAGAAAGATGAAACTTCTGTTGATCTACCCAAGATAAAACTAGAAGTGATGGATAACACTCCCATCACTCCCTCCTCAATATTGTTGTCAAGTTTGACACCTGACACATCCAGTTTGGACTCATGGAAAGAAGAAGACCTGATTAAATTTAGCATCTTAGCTATGGAGAAGGAAAAGGAGAAACAAGTCATGATGAATCCTCTCCTTGTGGAATCGGTGAACATACTGAATAGTTTGTTGCTTGCAGACATGAAAGTGAATAAGGTGCACTCGGTTGATGATGTGAGTACAGTTATCTCATAGTTTAAAAGTAATTTTTCTAGCCTTGAAGAATATGCATCCAAAGTTGTAGAAGAGAAGTACCTAAAGAAAAGATTGAATAAATTGATGAGAAACTTTGCACTAGATCTGAATTCAATCAAGATAGGACAAGCATCATTAAAGAATTTGTTGATCAAGGGAGGAAATTCATTGCAAACTGTATGGACCAGGATAAGCTTACTGATACCCATCTTAAGATAATACAAGACGCAGAAGCTATGATTGAGCAGGTAAAGAGTTCAATGAAAGACTCATCCATTGATGTGAACATGTGTAATAATGTTTACCAAGGTCAATTGGACAAAATTGAGAAAGCAAAGAAAGAGATGGCAAAGATAAGGTCTAGATAGACTCAGTTAAGGAATGCTCTTGCGCCCTCACTAGACATTCTCAATTAGAACATAAAGGAGATTGATGCCACCATGACTACCTATGATCAAGGTTCAAGCACAAATTTGAAGACAATGGAGAAGCTTCAATATGCTTTATGTGCCCATCTCCAGATAGTTAACTCTTTGATAACTTTTTGGAAGAAGGAGATCCATAATCTTAAGATAGCATATCCGGATGTTTTCCCTAAGTAAGTATGTGCATATACATTTTTTTGGTACACCTTTGTCATTAATGTCAAAGGGGGAGTTGTATATAGAATGTGGAGTATGATATGTATAAGGAGGTATAAGATTATGTATAAAAAATATATAGAAGACAAAAAAATTTTGTGTTAAGGGACAGTTAGCAACTTGGCCATATTCCTTTGTTGCCATCAATGAAAAAGGGGGAGATTGTTGGAAAGTTGTCTATACTAAAGTATAAGAGTAGATATAGTATTTTCATTATGGCAAAAAAGTCATATAGCAATTTGGAGTCAGCACACTTGATGTAAAGATAAGAATCTGGTTAAGTGTTGAAGACTGGACAGTGTATAGAGTTCCTGCAACTTAGAGCATCAGCACACATGTGTACAGATGAATTATGGTATGCACCCTGGAAGTTAAGTTGGTTAGACTATACTCATGCCTATTCTATGAGTGCATAAATAGATGTGCAAGGATACAAAAGCTATAGATAGTTGAAGTTGCACAGCCAGTGTGTGCCAACAAAGAATAGAGCATGGAGCTGATAGTTAGCATTTTGGTTTGTGATTATATTATAATGTTGTAAAGGATATGTGCCCATTGTATTTAGGTTGCTGACATGTTTATATTTATAATTGTAAGCATGCTTAAGCCAATTCATTTGGAAGTGTTGTTTGTAATTAGTTATAGGGCCAACCTAATTGTGTATTTTGAATAAGCACATAAATATAAGGTGCACCCATTGTATTAGGTATGGATGTTGAAATAGAGTTGTGATAAGTAGAGCAGAAGTGTGCAAAGACACTAGAAGATTTATTAGAGCTTTGCAAGAGGTCAAAGCATCATCGCATCAAAGGAACTGATCTGACAAGCAATGTCACAGTGATAGTTCATCCTGTAGATATAGTGTGTATCTGAGATCAAAAGGTTGTAGCCTTCACCACTTGAGTAGTGAGCTCTTGGATAGTGCATCCTCTCCCCTAAAAAAGATGATTGTAAAAGACTCCTAACAAGGTCTGATCCTTAACAAGGTCTACTATACTTAAAGCATTGTAAAGCTACTCCTAATAGGGTAAAGGATCTTCTATTAAGGATCACAAAACACTAGTGCAAAATATTAATGGGTGTGAATTTCCACCGGGGTTTTACCTATTTGGGTTTCCCCATAATCATATTGGTGTCATGTGTTGATTTCATGTTTCATGTTTATGTGAATGTTTATTTTAGTTCTTAAGCATTTAAGTTCAGCATAAAGATTAAAGTGAAAAGTTAAAATATAGTGAACACTTATTCACCCCCCCCCCCCTCTCAGTGTTCCCATTCCTAATAGATAAGTATTGTCAAAACTAGTTGACATCAATGACAACATATTACTGACTTAATCATCTTACATATCTAATAAAAAACTCAATGATCTTAAATCATAGATCTTCAAGTCATACAATTTATTCAAATCAGTTGTAGTTCATCGAAGTGGTAATAGCCATTTTCATCGTGGTAGCAACAACCGCTATATAAATGTCCTTGTGGAGAAAATCTTTACAGGTGTGGTCTCTTGTTGGGCTGTTAGATCTCCCTAGGAGCTCCTAATTGATTAAATTCTCAGACTATGTCAAAACCCCAGTGCACCTAGATTGGAGTTTGCTCTCTTGAGATCACAAAATTTGCAGAGTCAGACCATTACTACAAACCCTAGTGAGGCCAAATTTTTCATTTTCTAGGACTCTGTATGTTATTGAAAAACTTTTGAGAACATACACAACTAGCATTCCTAAGGATTAGCACATTAAGTCACTTGATTGTTCATGCGCAAGGTTGATTTGTCTCATGTTCATTATTTTCAAACGCGCTTGAAATCATTTGCATGTTGTTTTGCGTGCTTGTTTACTTACTTGGTTATTGAAAATGAATGATCTCGAAACAAACTTCAAATCTAGACAGAAAAAATTGCAAACACACTGATTCTGAAAACTAAAAAATTGTAAAATCTAAAGAAAAAATTCCTTTCTAGAGTCAAAAGTCATCCCACAAGATCAAAAAGTCATATGAGTTTTTCCAAAAGTCATTTTAGAACCCCCTAGTTATCGTATAGGAGTCTATACATTGTCGTATGAGCTTTGTCAGAAAAAGTCAAGAAAATTAAACCCTGGTGTCAATTGTCATATGAGTTTTGTCAACTGTCGTGCCAGAGCTTACCCAGACTCGTACAAGCCTAGAGAAACTCCTATCAAAATTTTCAAAAAGTTGTCAGAAACTTGTCAAATTTGTCAGGAATCCAATTTTTGTAGCCTATTTCTAGATTTTCTCAAACAAATCCCTGCGTCAGGAACAGAGCAAAAACTAGAAAAAATTCAATCATTTACCCAAAGTGGTCTCTTGAGTCTGATTTATCGATTTGAGTCTTTTTCATCTTGTGTCAAAACCTTGTCAACATTATCTTCAATTCAATCTTTTTCTAAAAAAATGGCTAAGTGTTGCGAGCTTGTGTTTGCCATCTTTTGGGTGTCTACCCATACTACTAGGGCATAGTATCCTTTATTTACATCCAATCTAATCTTCAATCAATCCAATCTTGTCAAGGTTGCACCATTCGATCTTCTTGAATCAATCCATTCTTTAGTTGTCTTAATCTTGCTCTCTTGCTTCACCTAAGGCTAATGCTGGAAACCAGAGCTACATCGTGAAAAAAAAGAGAACGACCCAAAATCTCTTCAGAGGCATCTTTTGTGATCGCTCAGACCATCCATTAATCCTTCAAAAAAACTAAATTTGTAGAAGATGCTCTTGGAAATCTTTACTTAATAGGTGGTTACATCACCCCTCCTGCATCAACCCATGCAGGTCATTAAGAAACTCCTCATCAATCAATCCCTGGTAGTTCTCTCAACAACACTATGTCTCAAGGAGGAGGTGCAAGCCAAGGTTCCCAAGGACATCAATCATAGCATGGTGCAGATCAAGAACCCACACCTTCTTAAATTGCTCAATATCAAAATGATGATGACTTCAAGAAAATGATGAGGCATTTCTTGAAGGAAGATAGAGAAAAATACTTCCTAGAGTTAGCTCGTCAAGGGGCTAAACTTCCTCCCAACATTAATCTTGAAGATATCATTATGCATGAGGAAGAAACTCCAATCATAGCTATGATGAAACAAATTCATGTCATGCAAGTCAAAATTAACAAACTCAAAAAAGATAAGGAACCTAAGGAATTCTCCATGGAGGCCCTATGCTCTTTTCCATTTGATAAAGACTTGTACATGCTGCCATTCCCTAAATGAGTGGAAATACCTAAATATGATAAGTATGATGGAAACTCTGATCCTTAAGATCATGTTAGAGAATTTTGTACCCAATCTAGGGAGTTCATGCATGAACCAACCTACCTAATGCATCTTTTCCCTTGATCTCTGGGAGGGTCAGCTATTCATTGGTTCTCAAAAAAGCCTCCTACAATCAAAAATTTTGAGGAGCTAATCAAACTATTCTATCAACAATACTCCTACAACATCCAACATTCGGTCACTATGATCGACATTTGCAATCTGAAACAAAACTCAAGAGAACCATTCCTAACTTTTCTCAAAAGATGGAGGAAGAATTTTTCTCTATATGCTCGACCAATTCCAAAAATTGAGAAGCTGGGAATTTTCATCAACAATCTTGTTCCAGAACTCAACTACCATTTGCAAATGCAAAATCATACATCCTTTGATAAAATGGTAGAAAATGCATTCAAAATTGAGAAAGTACTTGTACAAAAAGGAGACATATCACTTCAAAATGACAAGTATGAATCTGGATCTAATTCTAAAGACAAAGGCAAAAATTGGAACAAGAATAAAAGCATCGTCGCAAATGGCATTGTTGATACTATATGTGCCCCATCTAAGGCACCCGCTTTCAATCTCACTATTGGTGCCGAAGCCATCAAAGCTTCTAAAGCTAAAGAAACAGAATCTAAAAAGAAGCCATCTGACTATAAACCTTGGGATATAGATCCTGAACATAAGTTTACTCCTCTTGGAGAATCCTTGGAATCTGCCATGAAAACTCTATTGGCTAACAACATCATCTCCTTGCTTGAGATAAAGGTATTTGATCCTGAACCTAAACCAAAATGGTGGAGAGAGAATGATTTCTATGACTTCCATCGCAATAAGGGTCATAAAACTAATAACTGCATATGCTTGAAACACATCATACAAGAAAAAATTGATAACAGAGAAATCATAATTGACAATCACAAAAGCAATAATGATCATACAACATTCACAGAACTATTTCTGAAACATGGTCAAGGAGATTCATCTTCTCAGCCTAATGTGGGTGCTAAGGTCAACTGTGCTTACTCTAGAAACAATGCTATCATAAATATGGTTGAACCATACCTATTAGAGTGTTGTGATGTCATCACAAGTGTAAGGAAAGATAGAGAAAATAAAACAACAAATGCAATTACTCGATCACAAGCTCAGGCGCATCTACAAGGACAAAATTTTGATTCATCAAATCTCCCTAAGATGCCTTTCAATCTTTCATCTGCTTTGTTAGGCCATTTTTCTGCCATAGCAAAAATCCTTTAAAATGGCCTATTACCTTGCAAGTTTTCCTAGTGTGCGCTCCTGCCCTATGTTCTTCTTCTTGTCACCAAGCTCTAGTCTGATTTGTGCATGCTGAATCACAAACCCAGAAAGATATCCTAGTTTAAGGGTTGCAAGAAACAATTTCAAAAAATCTACCACAGTATCAAAAACCCACAGTGTTTTAGAAAATTCATGATGTTTTCAACCTTTTTGGCCTGCATGTAAACCCTCAATGTTTTCGCATCCTTGTTTACCTTTGTGTCATTGCGAAAACTTTGTGTGTTTTCGATCTTTCACCGAAAACACTGTGTTTTTGACCTTGCATTTCTTCTTTTCTATCGGCACTCCTTGTTTATTAGTCTTAAGTGCGCAAGTGAAATGATGTGGGGCCAGTTTCTTCAAGGTGGTAGAGGGAGGAGATCAATGGTCGGCTTGTGATTGCATAGAATATTCTTTCCCCATGCGATCATGCGCCCGCCATTGATTTTGTTTGTTCCAAGCTTTTCTTCGGTGAAGTGGGTCCGGTGTTAGTGGGGAGGTAGGGGGCATGTTCTTTTTGGCTATCACATGGCTGCATGTCAGACTTTTTTGACATGCAATCATGCGACTGCTTGTCATCTATCCACGTGGGTCCCAGTTCTTCACAGTTGGTGGTTGCTATTTGGTTGGTTCGAGGCGGTGATGTGGTAGCCTGGGGTTGGTTGTTGCATAATCGCATAGCCCAATTTTTGGCTATGCAATCATGCGACCGCTTGCCATGTGTCCCTGGGGCCTAATAGCAGGTGATGGGGCATCTTCCAAATGCTGAGGTGGCAAGTAGCGGTGGCGGTTTGCTGGCAGTTAGTTGCATGTTTGCATAACCTTTTGCAAGGCTATGTGATCATGCTACTGACATTTTCTATTGACTTCATGCGGTCACGGCAAGGTAGTGGTCTGCGGGTGGTCACATGTTCACATAGCCCATCTCCGGGCTATGCGATCATGCGACAGGGTGCCACGTGTGTTGGGGCCCATCTGTATTTGTTGGTGGTCACGTTGGCAGATGGTGTCTTGGGAGTCTCCGATTGGTTTGTGCTGGTAGGTTGATAGATTTGAACATGGACCCAGTTAATTTTCTTGGTGTTTCGGCAATGTGGATAAAATATTTGGTGGCCTGAACAAAACCTTCTTCCTGTCGCCAGTTCGCGTGATGTTTTAGTGGCAGTGCTATTATTTCTGTGAATTGGCAAAATGTATTCAGTCACCAGTTCACCAGATAACTTAAGGGGTTATTTTGGCACATGCAGTCATGTGTTCACTAAGTCTAACTAGGGTTTAGACTTTCATTCCG
This sequence comes from Chamaecyparis obtusa, assembly GCA_027943335.1. Lineage (NCBI taxonomy): Eukaryota > Viridiplantae > Streptophyta > Pinopsida > Cupressales > Cupressaceae > Chamaecyparis > Chamaecyparis obtusa. The sequence continues at coordinate 1,238,384 of BSBK01002032.1, forward strand.
CGACTGGGATTTTCCTTTGTCATGTGTTCACTAAAAGTAACCTGAGGTGCCTGGATGAGTTAAAGCCATGAACCCAGGAGGATAGGAGGATCTACGGTGGGGACTTAATGTTGATCTCAGTTTGATCACCGATGTGCTGTTAGTTTCTCAGTGGTGACATGACAGCCGACGAGGTGCATGGTAGAAGCTTGTCGCATGTTCACGTGAGCCTATTTTCTAGCTTGCGAACATGTGACAAACTCTTTTGTGGCAAGCGGCAACATTGGCGGTAATAGGAAATGGCATGTTGTATGTTCGCATAGCCCATTTCTGGGCTATGCAATCATGTGACAACTATTTGGCATCGCCATTTGTGGAGTTAGCCCGAGGTGCTTGGGTGGTTAAAGCACAAGCCCGCTAGAAATGCATGTGACTGTTTGAACTTGCTGAGTGTTTTCTATGGCAGGAGGTACCAAAATTCATTTCTTGAGTGGCCAGAGTGGGCATAATGGATTGTCAATTGCTGTGGCTTGACCCCTGTCATGTCTGTGTTTATTCCTCGGTGGGGTTAGGTGATTTTGAAATTTTGAATTTGAAATGATCGTATGCTTGCATTGTAACCCTAGTATAAAGGGATTTCTGTGGTCATTTGAGGTTATTGGAAGTTAGGTATTCAAACTTCTAGGTTGTGAGTCCTCTTCTTAGTCTGAATTGTAATGGCTTGTCTTAATTTTTTGGAAATTTGAAAGAAAGTTACAGGTCTAAGTTGAGTTTGCAAGCAGGGTTCCTTTGGATGGATTGTATGCACTTGAGGATTCTTCACACTTAATGCAGGCACTTGAGTCTCATCTCTCCCTTGTGTCAACGTAGATGAATTTTGAACTTTCCAGTTCACTGCATAATAATTTATGTATAGGTCTTCATTCTTGCGTTCTAATCCAGAATTTGATTAAATGATGTTTCAGATGGGACCTAGATTTATCTCTTGTCTATGTAGGGATATTTTGTAAGTAGTAGAGGAGATTGTAAATGTGTTTATGGCTTTGAATCTCAGATACATTCTGGTGTGTGTGTGTGTAGTCTGTCCAAGAAACCTTGCCCAATGGATGAGGCACTGGCCAAGATAAGTATTTCCTTGCTGAAATATCCTGATTGTGATTGTTATGATTCAAAAACATAAATTAAGAACCATTCCTTAAGTTTTATGCATTTGGTTGTATGTGGTTCTACCTCATAGCAATGGAGAGTCAATGAGTGTATGGTTAACATTCAATACTTTCTTGCTATCCATTTATCTGTTATTCAACCCCAGTCTTTGGTGTGTGAAGTATAGTTTATACTGGGTTAGGTGCACCTACCTTGGTTTTGCAGAGCCAGAAGAAGAAGAGGGCAATCTTGTCCCTAGAGTTCGTCCAGTTATCCTAAGACCTCATTACATTTTGGAGCTAACCACCCCTAAAATCTATCTGAGGGTATATTGGCAGCCTATAAGACATAAGCATCATTTTGGACACCAGCAAGATGGCGACTCTGCTAGGGAGGCCATTGGAAAGAGTCAAATACAAAAATAAAGCGTTTGCTGAAATTTTCTCACCTAGTTGTGAGTGGCGGCTCTGATTTTCTCTGTTTGATCAGTGTTCCTCCTGATAAATAGTGCATGTTATCCAGGTGAGTTTTGGTTGGTTGGAAGAGATACATGAATTCATGAAACATTTTCCTCTCAAGGAGGTGGCAGCTCTGTATGACAAAGTTATCTGATGGAGCTTCAAGGTGAGCCCAAGATCTGCCCTACCTTCCAGCCAAAGGTCTTCTGCTGCAAGATTTTCCTAGGTATTTTTCAAGTTTTAAATGTTCCTTATAAAGTGGTCAAGCACTAAAAGAAGGATAAGGTGTAAGAAGAGGTTAGCATACTTCAAGTTTTCAGTTGCAGTTTGGCAAAATTATGTGGAAGTATTGCATTAAGTTTAATGGATAAGTTGAATAAGGAGCTGGCTTTCCTTGAGGAGGGCATCCTTAGGGATTGCATAAAGTTGGTAAGATTGAAAGTGGGAAGTAGAAAGGATTTATCCATATCCTTGTTCTATGAAAAAAATTGTGAAGTATATGATGAGCTTCTTGAGGATGTTGAGTTTCCTGAATCTGATTTCATCAATTTATTCCTGGAGCTTTGTTTTCCTAAGTCAACTAGTTGGTCAGGTGCTTTGTGGGAAGAGCATTATGGATGTATCAGGGATTGGGTACTTGATGTTGGTAGTCTTGAACTAGAGGATGCACTTGGAGCTCTACTCTATAGTGCTGATATTGAGAATGATGAAATTTATGAAGGAGATGTGTCAGGAGTTGACACTCTTTTTTGCAGTCATGAAGGTGATGCCTTTTCTCAATATGGGGTAGAAAGTCTTTGCAATCAGTCAGATGAAGAAGAAGATTGGATAGATGAAGCTACTACTGATGATTGTATGGCAGAAGATGATGTTCTTGAGGACAGCTGTTCACTTCACAGTGAACAAATTTCAGACCTCTTGTCTTGTGAGTATCTCAGATATTCAGGGGGAGATGGCTTTGAGTTCCTACATCTAGCACACATTGATTTTGACCGAGAGCATGAGTCAATAGGTTTTGACTTTGACATGTGTGCCTCTTCTCCCCTTCTTACACCAGCACCACCAGGCAGCAACCCTGTTATATATGATGTGTCAGATGATAAGGTTGCCAGTGTTTTCTCAGTTTCAAATGACTCAGTGGTCCCTGATATTGTTTTGAGTATTGATTGGAAGAGTTGTGTGGATTCTGAATCCTTTTCTAATTTTGAATCTTTTGCTAAGCCATGGAAGAATGGCCTTTCAACTACTCAAGCTTCACCATCTCATGGACAAGTTGATGTTTCTCTTCCCACCTATCAACAATTTTTGGTTTTGCCAGTTCTTGACAAAATGCAAGTTGCTCCTATGTTTGGTGATCATGTCCCATGTGATGAGTTCCCTCAGTGTTTGCATGAAGATCGGTGTAACTTCTCCTTGGAGGTGCAAATTTCTAGTATGAGTGGATCCAATAGTGATTGAACTAACAGTTTGATAGAGCTGGAGTGTTTTTCATTCCATGTGGACAGTAAAATTCCTGGGTTTGTTGACCGGATTGAGGATGGTTCATCTTGTGGCTCCTTCAGCATTTTCTTTTTTGAATGCAACATGCATGTGCCATAGCATTTTCAAAATTGGTATGATTACCTTTCCAGCCCTTAGGAGAAATGTGCTAGCAATCTTTGTTTTAAGCTTTTGAAAAGTGGATGTAATTGTGTTCTGTCACATGGAAGCAGAGTTTTCAGTTTTCCTCTATTGAATGGAGATGAAAACTACTTGTTTGACAGAGGCAAGTATTGATCATAGTTTTGGGGCCTTGAGCCTTTTGTAAATATTGTAAATCTTTGTATAGTTTCCCTCTCCCATTGTGTGTTTCTTTTCTTTGTTCGGTTGCCAGTTTTTGAGCTCCCTATTTTTGTCCTGTTGGTGGTGTGCTCTCCTAGAAATCCTGAATTCTCGCATGGGCATAAGTTATCCATCGTCCCTAGACAGAGCCACTGTTAGGCCATTTTTTTTCCATAGAAAAAATCCTTTAAAATGGCCTATTGCCTTGCAAGTTTTCCTGGTGTGCGCTCCTACCCTATGTTCTTCTTGTTGTCACCAAGCTCTAGTCTGATTTGCGCATGTTGAATCGCAAACCCAGAAAGATATCCTAGTTTAAGGGTTGCAGGAAACAATTTCAAAAAATCTACCACAGTGTCAAAAACCCACAATGTTTTAGAAAATCTATGATGTTTTTGACTTTTTTGGCCTGCATGTAAACCCTCGATGTTTTTGCATCATTGTTTACCTTTGTGTCATTGTGAAAACTTTGTGTTTTCGATCTTTCACCGAAAACACTGTGTCTTTTTGACCCTGCATTTCTTCTTTTCTGCCAGCACTCCTTGTTTATTAGTCTTAAGTGCACAAGTGCAATGATGTGGGGCTAGTTTCTTCAAGGCGGTAGAGGGAGGAGATCAACGGTCACCTTGTGATTGCATAGAATATTCTTTCCCCATGCGATCATGCACCCGCCGTTGATTTTGTTTGTTCCAAGCTTTTCTTCGGTGAAGTGGGCCCAATGTTAGTGGGGAGGTAGGGGGCATGTTCTTTTTAGCTGTCGCATGGCTGCATGTTAGACTTTTCTGACATGTGATCATGTGACTGCTTGCCATTTGTTCACGTGGGTCCTGGTTCTTTGCAGTTGGTGGTTGCTATTTGGTTGGTCTGAGGCGGTGATGTGGCAGCCTGGGGTTGGCTGTCGCATGATCGCATAGCCCAATTTTTGGCTATGCGATCATGCAATCGCTTGCCACGTGTCCCTAGGGCCTAGTAGCAGGTGATGGGGCATCTTCCAGATGCTGAGGTGGTAGGTAGCGGTGGTGGTTTACTGGTAGTTAGTCACATGTTCGCATAGCCTTTTGCAAGGCTATGCGATCATGCGACTGACATTTTCTATTGACTTCATGTGGTCATGGCAAGGTAGCAGTCTGTGGGTGGTCGCATGTTCGCATACCCTATCTCCAGGCTATGTGATCATGTGATAGGGTGCCACGTGTGCTAGGACCCATTTGTATTTGTTGGTGGTCACGTTGGTAGATGGTGTTGTGGCAATCTTTGATTGGTCCATGCTGGCAGGTTGATAGATTTGAACGTGGACCCGGTTAATTTTCCTGGTGTTTTGGTGGTGTGGATAAAATATTTGGCAGCCCGACAAAATATTCTTCCTGTCACCGGTTCACATGATGTTTTAGCAGTAGTGCTATTATTTCCATGAACTGGCGAAATGTCTTCAGTTGCCAGTTCACCAAATAACTTAAGGGGTTATTTTGGCATGTGCAGTCATGTGTTCGCTAAATCTAACTAGGGTTTAGACTTTCATTCCACGACTGGGATTTTCCTTTGTCATGTGCTTGCTGAAAGTAAGTCAAGGTGCCTGGATGAGTTAAAGCCATGAACCCAGGAGGATAAAAGGATCTACGACGGGGACTTAATGTTGATCTTAGTTTGATCGTCGATGCACTGTTAGTTTCTCAGTGGTGACATGACAGCCGGCGGGGTGCATGGTAGCGGCTTGTCGCATGTTCACATGAGCCTATTTTTCAGCTTGCAAACATGCGACAAACTCTTTTGTGGCAAGCGGCAGCGTCAGTGGTAATAGGAAATGGCATGTCGCATGTTCACATAGCCCATTTTTAGGCTGTGCGATCATGTGACAACTATTTGGCGTCGCCATTTGCGGAGATAGCCTGAGGTTCTTAGGTGGTTAAAGCACAAGCCCGCTAGAAATGCATGTGACTGTTTGAACTTGCTGAGTGTTTTCTATGGTAGGAGGTACCAAAATTCATTTCTTGAGTGGCCAGAGTGGGCAGAATGGATTGTCAATTGCTGTGGCTTGACCCCTGTCATGTCTGTGTTTATTCCTTGGTGAGGTTAGGTGATTTTGAAATTTTGAATTTGAAATGATCGTATGCTTGCATTGTAACCCTGGTATAAAGGGATTTCTATGGTCATTTGAGGTTATTGGGAGTTAGGTATTCAAACTTCTAGGTTGTGAGTCCTCTTCTCAATCTGAATTGTAATGTCCTGTCTAGATTTTTTGGCAATTTGAAAGAAAGTTACAGGTCTAAGCTGAGTTTGCAAGCAAGGTTCCTTTGGATGGATTGTATGCACTTGAGGATTCTTCACACTTAATGCAGGCACTTGATTCTCATCTCTCCCTTGTGTCAATGTAGATGAATTTTGAACTTTCTAGTTCACTGCATAACAATTTATGTATAGGTCTTCATTCTTGAGTTCTAATCCAGGATTAGATTAAATGATGCTTCAAATGGGACCTAGATTTATCTCTTGTCTATATAGGGATATTCTGTAAGTAGTAGAGGAGATTGTAAATGTGTTTATGGCTTTGAATCTCAGATACATTCTGGTGTGTGTGTGTAGTCTATCAAAAAAACCTTGCTCAATGGATGAGGCACTGGCCTAGATAAGTATTTCCTTGCTGAAATATCCTGATTGTGGTTGTTATGATTCAAAAACATAAATTAAGAACCATTCCTTAAGTTTTATGCATTTGGTTGTATGTGGTTCTACCCCATAGCAATGGAGAGTCAATGAGTGTGTGGTTAACATTTAGTATTTTCTTGCTATCCATTTATCTGTTATTCAAACTGAGTCTTTGGTGTGTGAAGTATAGTTTATACTGGGTTAGGTGCACCCACCTTGGTTTTGTAGAGCCAGAAGTAGAAGAGGGCAATCTTGTCCCTAGAGTTGGTCCAGTTATCCTAAGACCTCATTACATTTTGGAGCTAACCACCCCTAAAATCTATCTGAGGGTATACTGGCAGCCTATAAGGCATAAGCGTCATTTTGGACACCAACATGCTTCTAAATAGAAGGATTCCTCTAAATCATCAAATCCTAAAGACATGAGGCCAACATCATACAGTATTGTCCAATAAATCCAACATACAAATGCAAAAATATCCATGTTTGAGTTGCTTCGGATATCTCCAACTCATAGAGCCATTCTAGATGAAGCTCTGCTCAGATCCAATGTTCCTGACAACCTTGATTTTGATAGATTCTAGACTATTGTTGGTCATTTGACATTTCCATAGTATATCTCCTTTTCAGAGGAAGATGATAACTCCTTGAGTCATCCACATAACCAACCCTTGCACATTGAAGTCTTAATCCAAAACCATCGTGTCAAACGTGTGTTGATAGTTAGAGGTGTCGGTCTCAACATTTTTTCTTACAACTTGATCACACAATTGGGACTATTTGAAACTTCCATTGATCCTAAGAAGAAGATAACTATCAAAGCATATGATGACCAAGAAAGATCTTCCAAAGAAACTATCATCTTACCTATCAGAACAAGACCTGCTATCAAAGACACCATATGTCAAGTTCTTGATCTACCTTTGGCTTACAACATCTTTCTAGGGAGACCCTGGATACATGAAATGAGAGCTATTCCTTCCATATACCATCAATGTGTGAAATTTACTTATAAGGAGTAGAGGTGATAATTCCAATGGACCTATATACAACTTTTAATGCATTAAAAGAAAGTGTCGATAAACTTGTTCCTAATAACAAAGAATCTTCCACTAAGTAGATGGACATTGCTTCAATATCCAAGATGGAAGACATTGCTAAAGAAGTCAAGATCAAAGACAATGGCATGGGAGAATACATAATGGAACCTATTTTATCTCTCACATCTCTCCCTTTGTTGCCAAAATCTTATGGACAACCATCTGACAAAGTGAAACCCACAGCTAAAGAATCTTAGCTCATATTCAATGGAAGCTTTGTCACAGAACAAGTATCTAAACAAGAGTTTGAGGAGGAATAATTTGTGGTTCCATGGTTATACAAGGATGAGTCTCAATCCCAATCAGTCCAAAAATGTGACTCCACTTCAAGCAAAATTCCTCAGAAGTCATATGGACTAGGAGCAAGTTGATCACAAAAATGGGATATACTGGAAAAGGACCTCTAGGACTACAAGGTAAGGGTCTTCTATCACCTCTTGATCATCATGTCCAAACAAATAAGAATACAATAGGTCTAGGATATAAGAAGAAGCCTTTCTATCTTAGCAAGAACTCCCACCATGTCTTAGAACATATTGAACCAAAAGATGAAACAATAGAACAATCTGACAGTGATGATTCAGACACCACTATTGAGCTCATTCCTTATGAGTGTTTTCCTAAAGAAATAAAAGACCTCCTTAAAGCTGAAGATGATCTAGTAAAATGAATTAATGTAGTAGAAACACAAGAACCTACTATAGAACATAAGACAATTGCACCACAAGAACCAGCTGATCTTAAAGATGACCACATAGACAAGGAGGAAGGTGGTAGCTATTCTGAGATAGATACTCACAAGTATGAATTCAAGTCAGAATCTGTGGGTAACCCTTCTTGAGATATCCATCCTGACTTTACACACCTTCTCATATTTCCTAAAGACATAGATGAGGAATCAAATGACTATGAATGGGGAGCCATTCTAGAGGAAGATGAGCTTATCACAAAAAAACATATTGATGTTATTCACCAATATGCACCTAAACCCAATGTAAGTCTAGAGAAAAATAATGAACTTAACTAGCCTGATCCACCTATGGCTGAATTGGACTCCCACAATAAAATTGAGCCTATTCATGAATTGAACATTTTGAGTTGTAATATTGCCTTCAAACTTGAGAGTCAGGTTAGGACCAATGATGATAGATCCATATCCGTAAACACTATTTCCCAATCTTTCACCACTTTGACTATCCAATATCTTTCACCTCTTAACCAAACCTCCATGAATCTGAGCCAAGGTATCTATACTTTTCCAAATGACTATGAGCTTTCTAGCTATCTCAATGTAGTTGAGCCTATGATGACTTCCATCAGTGAACTAAGTGTTAGCATGACGAAGTCAGACATCAAGTATCTTAGTCAAAAGAATAAGAATAAAAATAAAAATAAAAGGAGTTCTGAGGGTGAAAACCACTTTGTGGCAGTCTTAGAACCTACAAAAGTAAAAATAAAAGATGTATCCGAAGGTGAAAACCTCTCTAAGGTTCCTAAGGATGAGATATTTTATGTCCTTCCGAGTCATTTATAGGACAAATCTCTAGTACTGATTGAGCCCACTCAATCCATCAACTTGGGAACAATAGAAGAACCACATTTAATCCATGTAACACAATCCTTATCAGAAGAACAAAATAAAAAATCTACCACATTCCTAATAGAAAAGAAGATCAACTTTGCATGGAAATATTTAGATATGCCAGGGTTGGATCTTGATCTTATAATGCACCATTTATCTATAGCTCTAGGCGTCAAACCTATTAAGAAAAAATTTAGAAAGATGCATCCGCATGATGCACTCTTGGTCAAAGCTGAATTAGAGAAGCTACTAAAATTTGGATTCATCTGTGTTATTGATTATGCTAAGTGGATCTCAAATATTGTACCTGTATCAAAACTAGACAAGTCTATAAGAGTATGGACAAATTCTAGAGATGTAAACAAGGCATGCCCTAAGGATGATTTTCCACTACGTAACATTGATATGATAGTGGACATGACTATGGGCTTCGAGATGTATTCTTTAATGGATGGTTTTTTTGGATACAACCAAATAAAAATTGCTCCAGAAGATCAAGAGAAAACTACTTTCACATGTGCGTGGGGTACCTTCTATTGGAATATCATGCCATTTGGGCTTAAGAATGCCAATGCTACATATCAAAGAGCTATGAAATCTATCTTTCATGACATGATGCATCAAAATATGGAGGATTATGTTGATGATACTTTATAAAAATATATGATAAGATCTTAACATCTAAATGATTTGAGAAAAATACTAGATCGAATGTAGAAGTTTAGTCTAAGACTGAACCCTCAGAAATGTGCTTTTGGTGTCACTTCTGGAAAGCTCTTAGGATACATTGTTTCAAAGAAAGGAATTGAATTAGATCTAGCTAAGTTCAAAGATATCATGGAGATGCAACCTCCAAATAATATCAGTCAAATGAGAACATTACAAGGGAGAGTACAATCTATTAGATGTTTCATATCTCAGCTAGCAAACATATCACAACCTTTCACAAAGACATTACATAAAGGTGTGACCTTTTCATGGAATGAGGAATGTGAAAAGAAATTTAATCATATCAAGAAATATCTATCAAATCCTCCTATTTTGATGCTTCCTATTCAAGGAAAACTATTGATTCTTTATGTCTCCGCTACAGATACCTCACTGGGGGCATTACTAGCACAACATGATGAGAACAAGAAGGAAAGAGCTATATACTATATTAGTAGAACATTGGTACCATATGAGAAGAACTATTCTATGATTGAGAAAGCTTGTCTAGCTATGATCTTTGCATCACAGAAACTAAAGTACCCACTAAGAAAAGCTGCCCTCGTAGGTAGATTAGCTAAATGGGTGATTCTATTAAGTGAGTTTGACATTGAATATGTTGAAAAAAAAGATACCAAGGGCCAAGTAATTGCAAATCAACTGCCTGACACACCTTTGTTTGATGATACACCAATGCAAATGGAATTCCTAGATTCTTCTATCATTAGTCTTTCTTCTAGATCATGGAAGTTATTCTTTGATGGCTCCTATACACAAAATGGATCTAGAGTAGGCATATTGTTCATCACACCTCAAGGATGCTCAATCCCTAAAGCATTCAAAATCAAGTTTCCTTGCACAAATAATATTTTTGAATATGAAGCTCTTCTTAATGGCATGAAAATAACAATTGAGTGGAGAGTGACAGAACTACACATTCATGGAGACTCACAACTTGTAATACACCAAGTCAATGATGTGTATCAAATGAAAGATGGAAAGTTGATCCAGTATAAGAGATGGTAGATGATCTAAAGAAATATTTCATATCTATCACCTTTGAACAAATTCCTAGAACAAAGAACAAAGCTATTGATGTTATGGCAACACTATCTACTTTATTACAGTAGCCCAAACATGAGCTATGCTATGAGTTCTTGGTGGAAGTACTATCTTATCCAGCATGTGATTCCCCTGAAACCCACATGATCTGCACCATTGTTGGCTATGATTCATCCTGATACAAAAACCTTTTCTCCTATCTCCAAGACCAAATCATTCCTAATACCTTATCATAAATGCATCCTGGTATGTCATCATTGGTAACGATCTATACAAATGAGGTCTAGATAGTACACTCCTTAGATGTTTAGAATGGGAAGAGTCTCAATGTGCATTAGAGGAAGTCCATGATGGTATTTTTGGATCACATTCCAATGGTTTAACACTATCTTGAAAACTTATTAGGGCTAGGTACTATTGGCCTAAAATGGAAAAAGAGGCTATCAAGTTTGCTAAGAACTGTCAAAAGTGCCAAGTACATGGTAACTTAATTCATGCACTAGGGAGAGATCTAATTCCCTTTACTAAAAATGGCCTTTTCACCAATGGGCATTTGATCTTATAGGATCCATACATCCTCATTCTTCTAATGGGCATACCCATATTATTACAGCTACAAACTATTTTACAAAATGGGTAGAAGCAATCCCTTTGACTCAAGCAACTGAAAAAAAAAATTTCAATGTTCATTCTGAACTACATCATATGTCGGTATGGTATTCCACATTCTATAGTCACAGATAATGGTGGTCAATTCAAGAATAGAGACTTAGATGATTTATGTGCTAAATTCAAGATTACACAACATTGGTCATAAATATACTATCCTCAAGGGAATGGACAAGCAGAGGCTTCAAATAAGAATCTGTTGAAAATCTTGCATCACATAGTTAATAAAATAGGAAGAGACTAGCATCTCATGATCAATATAGCTCTTTGGGCCTATAGAACAAGTATCAGAATGCCCACTAGGGCTACACCATTCACTTTAGTTTATGGGTTTGAAGCGGTACTACCTATTGAGGTTGAAATCCCATCACTAAGGATCAGAATGCATGGTCTAGTAACTGATGATGACTACAGAGTGTCTAGGTTGCAAGAACTTGAACTAATAGATGAGAACAAACAAGCAACATATGATCATCTTAGAGTATATTAGAAGAGAATGTTTAGAGGTTACAACAAGAAAGTCAGAGACAGAGAGTTTCAGGTTGGTGATCTAGTCTTGAGAGAGAATCCTAAAAATAAATCACATAGATTGCAAGGGGAAGTTTGAACCCAACTGGTTGGGTCCCTTTGTAATCACTTCTACTTTTGGTTGTAGAGCCTATCAACTCTCAACAATTGAAGGAGAATAGCTCCAAGAACCAATCAATGTTCTCCATCTGAAGAAATTCTAAGCCTAAGGCATTCAGTATTCAAAAATATCCTGAAAAAATCATAAAAATCTTGAAAAAATGAACATCCTAGTCAAAACCTAGCAATAGGCACCTTGATGTGTCACAAAAAAATCAAAACATTGAAAACTACAAAAAAATTGAAAAAATGAAAAGTACAAAAAAAAAAAGAGAAAAAGAAAAAGTGCCTTGGTGAAAACCTGGAAACAGGCGCCTTGGTAGCAAAAATAGAATCTCTCCCAAGATGGTGAAAACCTAGCAAATGGGTGCCACTTGTTTCAAAATGTTCCATCTATCAGCACAATCTTGGTCTTTCCCAGCTTTCATTCTTACTTTAGTTTGTATATACCTCCCATTTTGTTTCTACATTCTTGTTTTCATTAAAGTCTGTATGTACACCAATTAACAGAGCATCTATATCCTATCAATGTTCAAACTTGGGGGCAATCAAAGTCATATCCTACAGTCCTTAGTATCTCAGATGTGTCATATCCAGTCAAAGTCCTTTGAAGCTCTATCTGAGTTAGACAGTCAGTCCCCCCTCTAGAAAGGATTTTGCATCTACAACAATGCAATCAAACATCAACAACAAAATGAAAACAATCTATGCTTTTACATGCTTTTATCTCCTTGTATGCTTACTGATTCAAATTGATATTTTTGCATATTATGTCCTTTTGAGCTCTTCGATGATTTCCTTTATGAGATTTAGAGAGTGATTACTGGGGGCATAATCTTTTCTTTGTTTTCTACTTATATGTGAAAATCTAACAACTTTGGAAATTATGGATTGAAATGGTGTCCATCTGTAAGAGCCTCTATCTCATACTGGATGGCCATGAGTACCTTGACCATTGATACCCAGAAAACTCAAGGAAGTTTGATCTAACTATTGTCTTTTTGAGCGAGTAATTACTCCTACTATGAAACATGATCTTACCTAAGGATGTGAACCATAAAGGGTCACTATGGGTAATTCACATCAGATTTAGAATGATCTCTTGACTATTTGATGTGTTTGTAACACAAGGTGTATTTAGGTCATCATAACATTTGTGTTTTGATGCTTATACAAATTGCTATATCAAAATGGACATGATATTCAGGTCATCTTGGTGTTTGTTCCTTGGTGCTTATATCTAATCTGACATTCTGAAGATAAAATCAATATTCATAGGTCCATGGTTGTCTAACCAGTGGGTGTTGTATTGATTCTTGCGCATACAAATCATTATTCATATGTCTATAGTTTCCTAGCTAGTGGGCATTGTATTGATCTATCTGGTTACCTACTACAAGTTCAATGATGAAAACAAATTGACACATGATCAGTGACTAGGTCCTAGGTCTTAGGTTTGCATTTCATTCTGCATGTCATTTTACACTTTGCATGATTGCATGATCTCACAAATTGCTGAATACACTTGAATGCTTAAACAATTGTTCAAAACTAAACTTAAATTTGACATGAAGAGTTGAATCTCACATGAAGGTTTCTTCATAGAACTACAAGCAGTCACCATCCTGGGTTAAACATCCTTTTTAACAAATAATCGAGTACTTGTCTTCATCAATACCTGCAAAACATATCATGTGTATCATTGCATTTACATTGCATATCATAAATCATCCCATCTATTACATTTGATTACATACATGTGCATTTACCATTACATACCATAATCAAAATCATACATTGACATACATCTTTCATCTATAAACTAAATTTGCATAAATCCATACATTTGAAATAAATCATTGCATTGCATATTACATACATTCTACACTACCCATAGCATTTACATTGCACAAAACATGACAAGTACAAATGAAGTCATAACCAAAATCATGATCTCATATATATCATATAACTCGAACTAGTCAAGGGTGCACTACTAGCACAAGATAAAAAAGAATGAGCTCATGTGAGCTATCAGAAGTCAGATCAGTATATATGAACAAAATGACAAAGATGGAATATAAAGAATAGATCAGTTGTAGGCTTGATCCTCTGCATTTGGTGTAGGTGGTGGTGGTGCATCTGGCACTACCTTAGCTCATGGTGCCCTAGCTCCTTCTGATGCTATCATATACTGGGAGTATGTCGATACTCTTTGACCAACATGAACAACAACATAATATGCAAAAACATAGTAGGCAGCTCGAGAGGTCTGATGTGTCACCTCTACCTATAATCTCCTGTTCTCCTCTCAGAGCTCTAATCGCTATCTGTCCACCTCTATGAATCGCTCCTCAAAATAGGCACCCTGTACTCTCAGGTCCCTCACCTATAATATCAATCTCCTAATCATCTCCTGAGAAGTCTGTGCTATACCAAAATCTGCATCTGCCTCGGGCATCTCTGTATCTCTAGCTGGCTAATCAACAGCCTCTTCTCTTTATGCCTTATAGTGTCTCACCTCCACACCAAGATCAAAATCCATATTGGCATGTCTCAGATCAGGACCAGCACCTATATACTACTCATCACTGAGTACCTTTTTAGCACCACCAATACTGCCTAATGTGCCACTCCCCCCTCTAGTCACTCTCCTCTGTAAAACTACAAGTCTGCCTGCTATAGAGCTAGTAGGATGAGGTGGTCTCATATGACCAGATGGTCTCTGTGGAGTCATGACTACTCTCAACCTTCGAGGTGTAGGCTGGGGCATCAAAATCTATGCATCTCAACATCTTTTCCCTTGACCCATTAGAGCACTTATCGCATCCATAGCCTCCTCCATCGACGTTATCAACTATGTGGGATCTGAAAATCTATATATAGGATGCTCGGTGAGCCAAGAAATGTATCCATCTGTAACTCTAGCATCTATGACATATGAACAGTAGTCCCAGTCTCTGTCGACATAGCCACTATAGTCCTGTGTACAAAGAGCATAAGACAATCACAGGCCCCATCCTAATCCAAGCTCTCTGACTATCCGTGCATAAGAAGCATGATCTTGTGGTGCATCCTGAATGATGCCATACTATTGGCATACTCTGGTAATGATAAAACACTCAAGCACTATGGTAGACCACCCAATCAGCACTCGACTATGGAAAAAGTGACTAAACTACTCTTGAGTGGTAGGCTAGGCCTCTCTCAGAAGATATGGACACTAAATCACAAATGTACTATCATCAAGGTACTATCTCTAATACTCAACATGGCCCATGCGCACTTGTGTGACATATCTTGAATATATGTAAATCACTGGCTCCTGTGGCTGGCGTTGACTCTAGCACACTGGCCTACATACTAGGATATGCTACCAGGCCCAAATTTGAAGTACTAAAGCACAAGAACAAAAGGACTTTCTCTCTTGATACATGATCTCATGCATCTCAGAGACCATGTGAGCTAGCATACACTGACCCCAACCCAACTCAGATGGAGTGGCAATCAGACGTGTAACCATCAGGGCCCAGCCCATCAAGAGACTGTTCTGCTGACGGTTAGACATAATAATACCTCCTATCATGCCGGCTATAATACACTCTAATCTATGGGTGTGCCCATAGCACTGAACTAGAGTCTCCTAGGAGATAGAACCGATAAGCTTTGTATCATCTCCAAACAATCATCTGAAAGCATGTAATCTAGAGTTCCCCAAACTCACATAATTAGGGCATGGACCATGGAATGGAATATGGAGTATCTGATAGACATCCTCTAGTGTAACTATGATCTCTCCTATAGGGAGGTGGAAGGTCTGGGTCTCTGAGTGAAACCTCTCAATCAATGCAGTCAGAAGTTCATGGTTCACCCTAATCTTAGGCAACCGAATAAGATACTCAAAGCCACATGTAGCAAGATGTACCCTCATCAGGTCAGGCAGTGAAACACATAACCTCTATGTCACTAGGTGTAATATACACACATGGACATCAGGATAGATGACCTCTATAGCATAGAAACAGGGTATCCTATCAATAACTTGGTTGAAAGATAGGCTAAAAGTATAGAAATTGAAAAGTTGACTATCTCAGAAGGTACATTAAATATGCTCACAAAACAACCTAAAAAATCAGACAATTTAAATTTTTGACCTAAAAAGGTGTTTTTAGCTCGTTGTTTTCCATATGACAATATAGTCTAGCATCAAAACTTGTACGAGTTTCAGTAGCTTCTCAGATGAAAAACCATGGTTATACGACAATGTATGTCTTCCTGTACGACATATGAGGGACCCAACGAAATGTCGTACGACTCTTGGGTCCCTCTCATATGATTTTCTAGGGGTTATGGGACACTCTAAATGAAAGTGAAAATTCATACGAGTCCCACTGGACAGTCATATGAGTTTCCATGCATGTGAAAATTAAAAAATTCTAATGTACGAAAAAAGTCCTAAAAATGCTAAAAACATGCAAAAATGGAAATTACAAAGAGGCACAGAGGTCCACTTACCGGATGCCTATACTGCGGAGGTCGTTGATGTCTCTAGCTACGCTCAAAATGATGGGAAGAGACAAGTACCTTCATCTCAGCCAATTTCTCACTTAGAGGGCTCCACAAAGGTTTCAACAGTCAAATGGAATAATGAATTGAAAATGACCCTTTTGGCCCTTATATAGCTTTTGACCTAATTTTCAAAAGTGCTCCGTTTTCCATGAAAATTGCACCCCTGGCTAATTTCAACATTCTAAACCCATTTTTGAGATCAAAATCAAAATTTGAGATCGTTCACTTTGTCAAAATCATGATTTAAAATTTTCAGACCTAGGACGACCGACTACTTGCATAATCGACCTTCAATCATCACAGAAATCTAACTGCTTATCTTACATCAAACTATCAAAATTTCAATTTGGTCACCCATGGTCAACTCATGGTCAAACCTAGTCAAACTTGGTCTCCAGGACCTCCAAACGATGTAGAATGCATTCTCGAACGTGTATAACCACTTCTCAAATCAATTAACATGCTTCTAAACCATTCAACACTAACTTTTCTTGTCAGATTTCAATTTTCATCAGGAAGGGGGCATGGTATTTCACATCATTCAAGTCTATAAATCTAATTCTTTCAATCAAATTTCTTTCCTCAATAATTAAGACAACAACCACGTCTAGTTGTTGATTCATCAAAAGACCTCATCGCTTGGGGCACATCGCTTGGGGCATATTAGATTCATCAAGATCCATATCAATCTGGTATCCTAATCTATCTTGTAAACTATATCAACTTTTCATAACCATCGGTTCATTAGCGTCATTTCCTTGGTTCTTTGTAACTAAAGGATTTAGATGTGATACCACTACGATTCCTCTAGACATTTAGGTCTAAAAGTAGGTCACTCACTTCTTCATAATCATAAGGTTCAGAATCAAGCATTTTGATACTTTTTCATAATCATCGGTTCATTGTTGTTATAGTTAACATTATCTTCGGTCAATTAGAACCTAACATCTTCAAATCTTTCAAATCAGTTTCTATCTCGGAATCGATTAATCTTTCAAATCAGTTTCATACATCTACATAAAACATAGACTAATCTTTGAACCACTGTGCTTTGCATAGTAATTCAAAGAGGGGCAAAATGTAATACCCCAAAAATGGGCTATAGGTTCATTAACCTCCTACATCATCAAATCGATCAAAATCAACATCGAAGTCCTAACCTAAGGCACATATGCACATCAGTTTATCAAAAATTGATTTTATCTTAATTCTACATCAGAGAATATTCCTTTATCCTAATTATCTTTGATATAATAATTATTTGGTGATAAATCCTATTTATCCTAAAGTTTGATTAATCGAATATTCTGAATATTTAATTAATCAGATTTAATTTGGCCACTTAATTATTTAATTAGATTTAATTCAATTTATTCCTAAATTGTATTATTTAATTTTGACAATAAATAAAAAATCTCATGACTGATTGATTAAATTCTTATTTAATTAATTAATATCAGTTGTCAATATTTAATAATATATTTTTTGAATAAAAGTTTGATTTAATAATTGATTAACCAATAAATTAGTTGTTTTATATTAAAATCAGTTAAGTTGAAGATAAATCACTTTATTTTTAAATTAATTCATAATTATCTATGCACATTTGATGGAGCAGTTAAACTCTAAATCAGATAATCAATTCAAGTTGTTATCTTTTGGAAACTCAACATTTATTTTGAGTAGAAAATTGATCTAAACTTCTGATTTAAGTTAAAAAGTTGTTTTTACATGATTTGCATGATTTTGTGAGTTGATCTATTTTTAATTTCTTGTTAACTCAAAAATCATGCTAAGTTTATCAAGAGTGATTTATGGCTTTTCTCAATGCATCCTCAAGCCCTAGATTTCTATAAAATCAAGGCTCAGCTCTTCACAATTAACCACCCTCGAATTTGCACAATTACTCTGGTGAATTTCTGATTGAAGGATTAAGCACTTCCAACAGGCGATTTGTGAGATCTTTCATTGTTGGTCATAGCTTTTCATAGTTTTCATATCATTGAATTCATTCATTCATATCACTCTTATAATAATCTGCATATATATCATTTCAATTCATTCAAGATATCCTAATTTTCATCCCCTTCAGCAGAGTCAACTTCATCCCAAACATGGGAGGAAATCATTCCACATCCCTGGTCATCATAAGGTTGTTCCTCATTACACTCTTGCTCCTCTTGTGAAGAGACACTCTAGGATATCACAAAATAATTAGGATCATGTGGTGATTGACAAACAATACACCATGGGACATCTTCCACCACATTCATTGAGTTCCTTTATAATGGATCAGGGGTCCTATCATTTGGTGTGTCTTTTCTCTCAGGGAGAATGGGCTTCCCATTCTTCCATTGAGTATTATAAGGGTAGTTTTGCATTCCTAGCAACTTGTTAAAATTTTTAAAGGCAGGCTATCACCTCCTACAACTTTATTATTTATGTTCTCAACATGCTTTAAATCCTTTATTGCCTTCAAGATTTGCTTTAAGCTATCATCATCCTTTGGTTTTGCACTCATAGGCTTTCTTGGATCATTAAAAATTTTCAGGTGCTCCTCAAAAGTGACAACATTACTTCCAGTGAATTTGGGAAGTTTCTTCCTAATTTATTTAGGGATGGGGTTAGGATATCCAAGGATGCCTATAAAAATTAACTATTTACATCTTTCATGAATAAGCCCTGTATTGAAAATACTAGCACCTTAGGATGTAGATGCATTAGTGTTTGTCATGGCAAAAATCCTGAGCCCTCCTGGTAGGGGAACACCCATTGTCTAATTAGCCATATTTGCAACATTTCCTCCTTGTGTCATAGTAGAATTAGAAAAGTTAATGGGTCCTCCAGACCATCTAAGAAAGTCTATCTTATTTCTCATTTCTAGTGCTAAAGCTTCCAATTCTGCTTTTTCCAATTCTTTGGCTAGCAATTCTTGTTCCCTCTTGGCATTCTCAAGGTCTACTCCTAACTTTAAAGCTGGATCTATGGGAAATTTAGGGCCTACAAGCTCATTAATTGAAATGCCCACTGCCTTCTACTTTCCTTTATCCCTAAGGTTCCTTGTTTCAAAAACTTGTTGGACAATGGGCTATTTGTTTGTCTGTTCAGGAATGGGAACCTAATTTATGGCTTCTAAATTTAGTAGTTGTCTTCTCAACTGGTTAGGCCTTATCATGGCATGCCTAATTTTCTCTTCTCTTTCCTTTTCTCTCTTCTGCCTAATAGCTACTTGTTCATGAATTCTTCTTTCTAATTCATATACTTCTTCAAAGATCTCCTCAGAATTAGGTAAAGTTGTTTCAAATTCAACTTGTTGTGTTTGAGGCTCCTCCTATTGATTTTGAGATTCATGGAGGCCTTGGAGTAATGATGAACAAAGAGTGAAAGGAGGGACAAAATATTGTCTACTTCTACTCTTACTTCTAGATCTCCTCTCCCCTCCATACCATTTGTTAGGGATTATCTTCCTATTATGGGGTAACTTTTCACCCTCTCTTTCTGTAGGGGAATAATAATCCTCATACCAATTTAGGGCTAGATCAATAGCCTCTTCATATTCTGAGGCATTTCTCTTCTGATGAGGAGGAGCAAGGCTTTCTTGTCTAGAGTTTCCCTTTTGCTTCCAAGTGAAGGACATATTGTTAGTACTTTTTTCTCTCCTGATCTGACCTCATCTGGATGTAGCTGGGAGCTCACCCTACAAATTTTCTTCTGGGTGTTCCTTCATCTAGAACATTGTATTTTTGAAACTCATTGTGACACAATAACACCTTAATAGCACTAGTACAGAGATATTTAGACTCACCACCCAAGAAAATTGGGATTTTCTATTATTTTTAGACAAACAAGAAGGGTAGGCAATTTTAGAAAATGAAAAAAATCTGTGTGTTCAAAGGTAACCAACTAGCTTAAAAATAAGTAGGCCACGAGTCTAGCTCAACTTGTACCTGCGTTATTTTACACAAATCTTACAACTTCCCTAGTGGAGTCAACATCTTGTTGGTTCTTCAAAATATTTTACACTCCAAGAGATACCAATATACTTATGACTGATATTAAGGAGGGGTTAACTCCAAATGTGGGAAATCTATAAGTAACTAGACCAACTATAGGGACAAGACTGCCCTCTTCACTTCTGGTTCCTACAAAACCAAGGTGGGTACACCTCATCCAATAGATACAACTCTATTTCTTACTCAATACTAGATCTTACAACAGATAGCAGTGAGAAAGTACTAAATAACAACCTATTATTCATTGACTCTCCATCATTGGGTAGAACTACTATATATAAGTAAAATAAAGTAAAGTGATTGGCATTTGAATATTTTTTATTATAATGACTTCAATCATTCTTTATAAAACAAAGATAGGTCCATACAGGCCAGTGCCTTATCCATTGGGCATACAACACCAGAAAATAAAATAAATACAAAGATGCTTCAAAGAGAAATGGTCTCTGAACATAAACACAAATACCCCAACTCTTTCCTGCTTATGAGAATCCTTCATACAAATCCAATGAACACATATTCCACTTTGAGGAGTATTTAATCCAACCCTAGATCAGAACTCAAAGAAAAAAAATACATATATGCAAGTCTTTGAAAACTTGAGAAATCCATAGATTAGAATGCAAAGCAAAGACAAAGACTTTGATATTTGTATTAAGTATAACTTGATTTCTTTGTATACAATATGTCCTGAATGCAAAGCTTGCAAGACAAAAACAACAACCTATACTTCTTCTCTATTCCTTTCACAAGAAAAATGATGTAAAATATTACAATCCTCGACTGAGGGCTAGGGTTTCAAAGTTTTTATATCTTCAACGTGTAAACTCTCAATGCCTAGAATGATCATGGAAAATCCTTTATATACAAGGAGATGCAACAAGCTACCAATCATTCTGGGGTTTACAAAATTCTTAACCTAAAAAATTTACAACCCTACTGGGTTTACAATAAATGCATCGATAAAAATTGGGGAGATATTCTGTAGATAGCCGCCTTGATTTATGTCTTCAATTCTCTTCTTGGTTTACTCAAGCAAATCTGACCACCATCTCTTTGTTTTCATTCTTGCAATAAATACCTCTTTATATCTCAACAACCCTTTTAGGACTGAAAAAGTTAAAATCTTCATTTGTCTCAAGAAGTAGGTGGAGTGTCTACTTTATCTGCATGTGGAATATACTGAAACCTCCACCTATTATACACTTCTTCACTTGGGAAATCAAAATTTGCAAACTCTGCATTTTTCCCAGATAATTGTTCCCACTTGTCCTCTAGCTGACTGATTTCTCACTGAATGAAATCAAATTTAGACTTGGCAAAAATTAATGTCTCAATGGTATGTATAAAAAACAAGGTATTCTCCAAAGTTAAAATACTAGTCATTCTAGCAGAAAAATCATCATCTATTTGTGCTCTCCACTTGATTAATTCCTTAAGTTCACCACTCTTCTTGAAAACTCCTAGGATTAAATCACAGCTAGGGAGTGTCAATTATTTCTTAAGCAATTTTGATTTTCTTTCAAAATCACCCAAAAGTATATCATGCTCTACAAGCCTTTTCACATTCTGATGCAATGGTTTGATCAATGGATCAGGATCATTTTGAGACTTGGACAACCATCTGAATAATCTCACATTCAGAGATTTCTCAATCCATTTACTGAAGATTGGTCCTAACTCATTCTTATGATTATCCAATGATGTAAGCAATATCCTTAATCTCCTAGCATGGTCAAATAGAATTGTGGGATTCAAATTTGTAGCAAATTGCATCACAGCCTCTATTACCTTTTCTTCATACTTCTTCTCTAACAAGATTTTATCTTTCAAATGTTCTTCCCTCAGCTTGTCCAACTCTACCCTTTTTCTTTTGAAATGATTTGTTTCTTCACACAACTGTTGGTTTTCCCACCTAAGCCTTGCATCTAGATTTGTCTCTGGGTATGGTGAAGGTGGAAATTCAATGATAGGGCTCAATGAAGAAGCCACTGTAAGCCTATCAACTATCATTAACTTGGTTGACCTATGATCTTGTGGTCCTAACAACTCTGCAATTAATTTGTCTTTCTGGATCAATTCTATTTTGAGCTCATTGTAGGACTTAAGGATAGTTTCAAACTTAATCCTTAGCTATTCTTTCTCTTGTGCATCCTTTTTGGTACTTTAACATTAAACTTAGCCATTTCCAAAATGAGGTTTGAAGCTTCAACACCTGAAGTCTCACCTACTTGTTGCACTAATAATTTTTTGGCATATCCTGAAGAGAGAGCTTCTCTCTTTCCTTTATTTTCTTCCCTCTTTAGGGACCACATTACTAGGGCTACATGATCATTAGAAAATGTGATACCCCTTGAAGCCTATTGTTCTTGTTCTATAGTAGCAAGGGTCTTTACCTTGCTCTTCCTAATTTGATAAAAAATTATTGAATCTACAATGTCGCACTCAGGAAGAATCAAAACTCCTATAGTGTGGATCATAGCCCTTCCCTCCTCAAGAGTGATCTTCTGAAATTGTTTTATCATCTCACCCTTGGTTTCATTTTCAATCTCTATTATGTCCCTATTAGGGACCTCTTCTTTCTTCTTTTCATAAATCTCTTTAAACTGATTTATCTTCATTCTCCACAAAAATTGAAAAAATGCCCTAGTCTTTACAAACTTGTCATCAGTGACAAAAGAATCACTAGCCTATTTCAAAATAGGGTCAATTTTCTTACCCTTAAACTCTGTAATAGTTAAGTCCATTTCTATCTCCTTAGGTGCCTCTGGCATTCCTTCTTGCAACTCATCATTTGAAACAAAGATATTTCCCTCATTACTCATTTGCACTAACTATTCAGCTACCCCATGTTCATCTAACTGTAAGGGGGACTGAGAAGGAGAATATTCCTCCTCTTCTAGCCTTGATTCCTCTTGTCTCTGCCTCTTTGGAGAGGGTCCCTGCATTTCTTGATCATCTATAGGCCTCTTACCTTTTGAAGTAGAAGGAAGACTCTCATCTCTCTCTTGTGTTGGTTGAGGAACACTATAACCACTTCTCTTCTATACAGTGTAAGTTCCTCTAGGGGTCAATTTTGTATACCTAGGCTAACTCAAAATTTTCTTAGCTCTCTCAGGGTCTATCCTACTTAACATGGTTTTCTTCTCATTTATTGCATGCATGATCCCTTCAAAATGCTCCATAAGAGCATCTACCTTTCTAGCCCATGGCTCAAAATTCCTTATAAAATCCATAGTCTTTTTGTAGATCACCCACTTTTACTTCTTAATTTCTTGAGTTTGGAGATCAAACTCATTTCTTATGACATCCTCAGCAAAGTTAAATTGGTGCTCCATAAGAGCACATCTTATCTTCTCCTTAAACATTCCTGTCAAAAAACCTTCAGTATCTGCACATCTAACCATAGCTGTAGGCATCTTGTAGGGCTGCAAGACTTGGTTTAAATGCACCCACCCTCCTTAAGTGATAACATATTGATGTGCAATTGTGATATTTGGGAAGAAAGTTCCCCTTCCTTTACTAGTGAGAGTAGTTTCCTGTAGGTCACCAATTTGCCTTAAAATTTCTACATATCCTATCTTCAGTGGAACATGGTAGGGCAAAATGTATGGTGCATTCTTACAACCATATACTCAAAAAACTGTAGAAATAGGATACAATATAATATCACCAAAATTATGAACTATGGTAATATCCCAATAGTATTCCTTTGGCCTAATCAATCTTAACAATTCCCTTGGGATTCTTGGATTGTCAAAAAACAACAATGTCTTAAGCCTTGAGGCAAAATCCCTATCAAATGCAATAAAACTAGCATCAGTTCTATCCCATGACAAAACCGTGGTCCGTAGCTAAACTGGGAGAGTTTCCCCATTCCTCTCTTTGACAATGTTGACTGTTGAACTGAAAAATTGCTCACCTTTATACAAGAACATATGCATCAGCATAGCCTACCACCCAAAGGGCCTACTAACTTTTATATTTTTTATTCCCATCAATCCCTCATGGATTAGGTTAGCCAAGTGAGAGGCAAAGTCAAAGATTAGTGCCAACTGGGGATATAGAGATTGCACCATCATAAACATATAGGGAATAGGCATATGAGTGGCTTCATCATGCCCCAAGATTTGAGTTAAATACTTATAAAAATATTGTGCACGTTTACTGAATAGATCCAACCTAAAAGGCTCTGGTGTACTTGGGCTAATAACACACATTAATACAATTTGGTCTAGAAATTCCCCTAAGGGCCCTATTCTTAAGTAATCCTTCTAAGCTTCATATATTTCAGTGAACTCATTAAAATATATCTTTTCTAACCCAACAGAAGGGTCATTCAAAGAGAATACTTCCCTGATTTCATCTTCTATAATGTTGATTAGGTCAGTTCCATTTATATCCTTGACACATCTAGTCATAGGATCATAGCACTTAGCAATTTGGATCAGCAATTCTACATCCATAAACACTCCAGGAACTACCAACTTTCCTATATCAAATTTCCAAATGTTACTAAGGTGGGCACATGAATTCCTCTGTAAATACACTGACCTAAATAGAATAAGACCATTGTGATCATTCCCCACCCTAGCATCCCTCATCCAGTTTCCTCTATCATAGAGCCCTTCACCTACAGAGTCCCTAGCATTTCTTGGGACTAATTCCTTCATTCTTCCTACCCCATTGTCTGAATGTGGGAGCAATTGCATCAAGTCCTCAAAAACACCCCTATCCTTATACTCTACCTTCCCTGGCAATCCCCTCTTAGGAGGCATCTTAACTAGGTTTTCCTTTTTTACAACAAGCCAACACTAGAGAAAACTCCTAAAATTACTAGCTAACAACACAATTCCTTTACAATTTCTTGAAAACCTCAAACAATTCTTGAATTAGAATTATGACCTACCAAGCACCTGCAAAAATCTGCTTGATATTGCTCTAGAAAATAATCTAGTTTGCCAAGACACTTTGAAAGAGGTAAAGAATGCAATGATCAGATTGCAGTATATAATGTGTTTCCAACTGTTTACAATTTATCCACATGAAACTCATTAATTTCCCCATTACTAAGAACTGGCGGCCTCAACATTCATAGGACGCGAGAAACATCACAGAGAAAAAATTTAAATTTGGACCATTGATCTTCTTTTCTTTTCGGCGCATCAGATGGTCAACAAAATTAGTCATGTAACCCTGTGTTACTTTCCCCAAACTAGTTCCCAACCAATGAGAATATCCCAATTTAATTATGTGGGAAAAAGTAACAACTTAACTCAACTTTGATAAGAGCAGACAGGTGTCACCCTATCGCTAAAGAGTAGGCATAAGATCCAAACACCTTTCCTCAGTGGTGCAATGACCACCATAGATCTTTTCCCAACTTATCGTAGTTTTACCATTTCTCAAAATGATGACCCCACCTTTCTTTTCCAACCTTTCATTAGTCAGAAAATTGCCATGTTGGACAAATCAGCAGGCAGACCACGCTATAATTTGTCTTATCAATAGAGATACCGACAGTTGCCAGAGCACCTTTACTTTGACCAATCAAAAACTAGCATGTCAGCATGACCTAGCATTGGAGGACCCAATGTATAGTTGACACCCTGATTACAAGATCGAATAGTCATCGCTATACCGTGAGCCTTAAACATCACACATCTTTCTTCAATGGTATAATGACAACCGTAAGATTAATCTAAGATTTACCCCTTTGAAAAATCTGACCCCACAACCACTACGTCACTTAAGACAAATGTCAATACAAAGAACCTCCATGGAAGAAAACTTGTTAGAACACTACAATGTTAGAAAGGATGTTGATCGGACTCTTGTCGCTAAAGTGTGATGATTAAAAGATAGTCATCTTGACCCAACGGTATAACGACAACCATTAATTGATCCCAATGGTTATTGATAGTAGGCTTTTGAAGATGGGCCTGCTTGGACAAATGTCATTCTTTTGCCAAAGCGTATGTCAGAAATTCTGACAACTGGGAGCTCAAGATTTAGCGACAACCACAAGTTTAAAAAGTTAGTCACTTGGAAATATTAACGGAAAACTTAGGCTTTAAAGGAAATAATTTAAAGGGGACCCCGTTTGATAACCTAGTGGTATAACATGTAAAGCAGTCATTTCAAAGGGGTCAATACTGCACACGCGCCATTAGGAAAAGTTAGTGAGCCAAAAAAGTAATGCTCAAACATAACAAGGCTTAGATCGAGCTAGGGTTTTCCATCATAATACCTACTGCTAGGTTTTAAAACCAATTTTCAAAAATTTTAGCATGAGGATGAAAAATTTCAGAACAGTGCTAACAGTGACTCATACTTTGGGACGTGTATCTCCTACAGATATAATGAGAAAACTAGAATCTCTTGGAAGAGAAGACCAAAACAAAATTTTGACTAGAAACATAAAACTACACACAAATCCCTAAACCTAAGACTCCACAGAGACTCAGAAAATCACTTAAGAGAAGTAAAATTTTAACAATTGCCCATGAACTAGCAATTCCATAAGTTCTCCTGTCAGATTTTTCAATAGATATGAACTTGTTCCCCATTTCTCTTCAATGATATATGGGCCTAACTAGATGGGATCAAACTTCCCATGCTTTCCTTTATCTTCCAATCTTGCATTCCACATCAGGACCAAGTCACCACTTACAAAACTTCTCTGAGTAGTCCTTTTGTCGTACAAGACTTTGCACTGGGCCTTTATCTTCTCATTTGTAGTATGTGCATCATTTCTCACCTCATTCAACTAGATTAGATCATTAATTCTGATAGTCATTTCATCATCCATATGATCATCATAGGTTTGTATGAACTGATACATTTGTAACAAATTGTTCTGGGGCAATCTTGCATTAATCCCATAGACTTAGTCAAAAGGGGCACATCTGATTGCTTTCTTTATTGTAACCCTGTCAGCCCATAAGGCTTACAACAATTTAGAATCCCAGGCCCTTTTATTCTCATCCAATACTCTTTTCAATATTTTAATCAGACTCTTGTTACTAGATTCAACCTGGCCATTGCCTTGTGGATGGTAAGGAGATGCGTATGAGATTTTAATACCATTGTTCTAAAAAAAGTCAACAAACTCTTCTGACCTAAAGCACGTTGCTTTATCAACCACCAGGGTTTCTGGGAAACCAAATCTTGTAAGGATATTCTACATCATAAAATCTATTACCACCTTACTAGTTGCTCTCTTTGAAGGGATTGCTTCAACCCACTTGGTGAAGTAATCAGTTGCTACCAAGATATAAGAATGTCCACCACTAGACTTGTTTGGGATTTCACAAATGAAATCCATACCCCACTTTTGGAAAGGAGCTTGAACAGTAATAGGCTTGAGAGGCAAATTTCCACTGAATTTCAATTTTCCTACAAATCTTTGACAAGGGTCACATTTCTTTACAAACTGGTGGGTATCTTTGAAAAGTGTTGGCCACCAAAAACCCAACTTGATGATCTTGTGAGCTATAGTTTTTTCCATATAGTGTCCTCCACAAGCTCCATTATGCATCTCATCTAGCAAGAGTTTGGCTTTATCTTGATCTACACATCTAAGCAAAACACCTTCATTACTCCTCCACCACAATTCACCACTTATAATTGCATATCTTATGGAATGAATCTTAATAGTTCTTTTCTTGTTATCATCCAATTCAGGGGGTAAAATCATCTTTTGTAAGTATCTAACAATATCCTTATACCACTCACAGCAGTCCATGTTACAAACAAAAGGTCTCTGATCCTCTTCCAACATGTTTATTTGATTTGCAGTTAGATTGCTTTGAGCCATCAACTTTGCTAGGCCCAACCCTCTCACCAACTTTTTAATATGAATGTCAATGTTAAACTCCTGAATTCTATTGATCCATCTACATCTTCTTCCTGAAACTTCTTGCTGGACCAAGATATCCTTGACTGCAGCACTTGGAACATAGGCAACCACTGTGGCTCCAACTAGATAACACCTAAATGTTTTGATAGCCTTTACCAAGGCATAAGATTGCTTCTCAATAATGTCATATTTTAGCTCTGCTGCTTGTAAGGTCTTACTAAAAAAAGAAATAGGTTGTTCAAAACCATCAGCATTTTTCTATAATAGTACTGCTCCAATAGTATGGACAGATGCAAAGGAGAAGATCTGCATAGGTTTGATGTAATATGGTGTTTTCAATACTAGGGCATGCTTGATAGCCCTTTTAATGTCATTAAAAGCTTGCACTGCTTCAACCCACTCAACCTTTTCTCCTTTCTTTAACATTCTTGATATGGGAATGCTAATTTCTGCAAAATTTGTAATAAATCTCCTCAAGAAATTCACTTGTCCTAAAAATGACTGAATTCCTTTGACATTCTTTGGTAGAGACAATCTATCAATAGCTTCCACCCTTTCAGTGTCTACTCTTACTCCATCCTTTGAAAAAATATGCCCTATAAGTTTTCCCTCTACCACACCAAAAGCACATTTCTTTGGATTCAAAGAAACCCCATACTTTAATGCTCTAATGAAAATCTTTTCTAGATATTGGCAATGTTGTTCCTCCTTAGCTAAGAATGTTGTTAAATCATCTTGATATACCACCATGAACCTATCAATAAAATCTACAAAGGCTACATCCATGGCCCTTTGGAAAGTGGCACCAACATTAGTCAATCTAAAAGGCATTCTCACATAAACATATGTCCCCCATGGGGTTGTGAATGTAGTTTTGAATTGCTTTGTGTCTTTAACCATAACCTGATTATAACCAGAAAATCCATCCATCATGGACATCAATTTGGACCCAGTGACCTTTTGCAACATGTTTTCCATAGTAGGTAATCCATAATTATCTTTTAGAGAATTTATATTGAGGTTCCTAAAATCAACACAAAGCCTAATGTCACCATTCTTTTTTCTGACAAGAACCAAATTAGAGACCCAAGTGGAATGTCTAATAGGCTTAATGATTATGGCCTCTATCATCTTCTTAAGCTCTCCTTGCATATTAGGTGCCAAGGTAGGGTTAACAGGTCTTAATTTCTATCTAAATGGTTTTCTACCTTCCTTCAGTGGAATCTCATGTTGAAAGAGGTCCTCTCTATAAGCTTTAAGATCTTCATAGGACCAGGCAAAAACATGTCTAAACTTTCTAAGAAGATCAATCAAATTCTTTCTAGTTTTAGGGGATAGGCATTTACCTATGTAAACCTTCTTGGGTACTGTTCTTGTGCCCAAATTTATTTCTTCAAGCTCATTTGTTTTATCAATACTAGCAGAGAAAGCTTTGTCTTTATTGTCAAATGCCCTTTCTAGAGAAACCAATCCTTTGGGAACTCTATTTGATTTCAACTGCAAAACTTCCTTCCCAAAAATTACATCTTTACCATTTACTATATCAACATAAGTACTAAAATCCATTTCTCTATCACCAAAATGAGATTCACATTGGAGAAATCTTAATATGTCCTAGTCATCAGAGAAAACCAGCCAATTTTCTACATTATCAGGGATGGAAGGCCTGGCTTGTACCTCTATATTTGATATATATGTGAATGTAACATCCTCTGGTCTAAGAGCTACATTAGCTAACAAGTCTGCCATTCTATTTTGACTTCTTTCCATCCAACAAATGTTAAATGCACTAAAGCTTTCAATTTCATCCCATACTGCATTTCTATATTGCTTTAATTTCTAATTTTTTGAAGCATACTTTGATCTAACTTGGGAGACAACTAACTCAAAATCACCCACTACTTTTAAACACTTTATACCATGCCTTGATGCCAACCTTAGACCTATCAATAGAGCGTCATATTTTGCAACATTATTTGTGAATGAGAATAACAAAGTAAAGGAGAATTTGAAAGTTTTACCATTTAGAGATATGAGAAATATTCCAGCTCCAGACCCTTCCTTGCTGTTGGCACCATCAAAGTACATGGTCCACAAACTATCGAGGTCAATCCATCCCTCCTGGCTCTCTGGCTTATGTGTATTTTCAACATCCTCCTCCACCTCTTTATCTTGGAATTTGAAAGCATTGATGTCAATGTCAAGAAAACAATTCATGGTGTCTTTTTCTTCTTCAATCATATGCGGAGTTCTAAGTTCCCTGGAAATCTTAATATTCTATCCTTCAAAGTTAAAAGTAGAAAATTATAAGTCATGTTGTATGCTGCCTCCCATAGAAGCACTCCACTTTCTTGATAGTAACATCCCATATTGGGGAGGAATATCCACTACCAAGACACTCATGGTCAATTGTTTGCTAGGGTATGCTGCCAGTCTGAAAGGTAGAGCCTTAATAGTACCCATAACTGGTACTTCCCTTGAATCCATTGCTTGACATCTTTCATGAGGTGTATCCACCTTAACCCTAATGATTTCATAACCTTAGAAGGCATGAAAGTGTTTGACACTCCTGAATCAATCATACAATTTTTTAGCAACTTTCCATTTATCAGCAAAATCAAAAAGAAAGGATCAACTGTTCCTACTATAGTACTAACAACATTTGTATCCAAATAGATTTGGGGAATTTTAGAAACAATCTCCTCATTACAATTTTCATTTTCATCATTCATAGTTGCCACTTGTTTCTCAACCCCTTCTATTTTTTGGGAGTCTATGGAAACCACACCATTTACCCAATTTAGGGCCTTTTCCTTATGCTCTTCTATTCTCATCATTTCCAGCAATGGGACTTTGACAGTAATCTATGACAAAAATTTTCTCATATCAATTGGAACATATTTTGAATCAAAGACATTTGGCTTCATACTTTCAGTTTCTTTATCAACATTCTGAATTAATATATTTACAGGTTCTTCAGTCTGGACTATATCCTCCTTCTGCAAAGTTGGAACAACCTCAACTATTGGTTTGGACTTTACCTTATAGACAATGTTAGGCCTAACATTTTTCTTTGACCTTATCAGTAGCATCAGCATCCTTTAACTTATTCTTGGATGTCTTTACATCTTTCTCTATCTTCTTGATGAAAATACCAATGGGCTTCTGATTTGGATTACCAACTACTCTATTTCTCAAGTTATAACTCATTTTAGCTTGAGTAACCATATCAGTTGTTATCAAGGCAATCTCCTCATCTGATGGCCTTCTCAACACAACTATCTCCTTACCCTTCAAAACATTACACTAAACATTAGCAAGCTCACTCTCCTCATCTGAAAAAACTTGTTGATGGTATGATTCAGTTTTAGCCTGAGAATTCAAGATATCCTGATTTTCATCCTCTTCAGCAAAGTCAACTTCATCCCAAACATGGGAGGAAATCATTCCACATCCCTGGTCATCATAAGTCTATTCCTCATTACACTCTTTCTCCTCTTGTGAAGAGAGACTTTGGGATATGACACAATAATTAGGATCATGTAGTGATTGGCAAACAATACACCATGGGACATCTTCCACTACATTCATTGAGTTCCTTTGCAATGGATCAGGGATCCTATCATTTGGTGTGTCTTTTCTCTCAGGGATAATGGGCTTCTCATCCTTCCATTGAGTATTATAAGGGTAGTTTTGCATTCTTGGCAACTTGTTGAAATTTTTAAAGGCATGCTTATCACCTCCTACAACTTTATTATTTATGTTCTCAACAGGCTTTAAATCCTTTATTGCCTTCAATATTTTCTTTAAGCTATCATCATCCTTCGGTTTTACACTCATGGGATTTCTTGGATCTTTTGTGTTCAACAATTGTGATTTGTTCTCTTCTCTTCTTCCCAATTTTTCTGAAATCCTGTGGTTACTCTCTATGTTTACAGCTAGCTTATAAGCTTCAACAAGACTCCTTGGGTTCTTATCTCTCAAAAGGTAGCCCATTTTAGAATCAAAGGCATTTAAATACGTGACAAGACATACTCTATCATCCAATCTAATGACTTGCAAGAGTTTATGCATAGCCTTTTGGAATCTGACATTAAATTCAACAACATCCTCATTGAAATTTTTCTTGATGTTATTAAATTCATTTAACATAAAACCCTCATGTGTTTTATCCCCATATTGTTCCTTGAAACAATGTCTAAGATGATCCCATGAGCCTATGCTACCATGTGGAAAATACCTAAACCAATCTCTTGAATCTTCAGTTAGGGATTGTACAAATAATTTCATGATAACATCATCTGGTACAATATTGTAATCATCAATTACATCAATAAACTTTTTCAGGTGCTCCTCACAAGTGACAACATTACTTCTAGTAAATTTCAGAAGTTTCTTCCTAATTTATTCAGGGATGGGGTTAGGATATCTAGGGATGCCTATAAAAACTAACTGTTTACATCTTTCATGAATAAGCCTTGTATTGAAAATACCAGCACCCTAGGATGTAGATGCATTAGTGTTTGTCATGGCATAAATCCTAAGCCCTCCTAGTGGGGGAACACCCGTCGTCTGATTAGCCATATTTGCAACATTTCCTCCTTGTATCATAGTAGAATTAGCAAAGTTAATGGGTCCTACAAACTATCTAAGAAAGTCTATCTTCTTTTTCATTTCTAGTGTTGAAGCTTCCAATTCTATTTTTTCCAATTCTTTGGCTAGCAATTCCTGTTCCCTCTTAGCATTCTCAAGGTTTGCTCCTAACTTTAAAGCTAGATCTATGGGAAATTTAGGGCCTATAGGATCATTAATTGAAATGCCCATTGCTTTCTTCTTTCCTTTATCCCTAAGATTCCTTGTTTCAAAAAATTGTTGGACAATGGGCTGTTCGTTTGTCTGTTCAGGAATGGGAACATAATGTATGGCTTCTAAATTTAGTAGTTGTCTTCTCAACTGGTCAGGCCTTATCATGGCATGCCTAATTTTCTCTTCTCTTTCATTTTCTCTCTTCTTCCTAATAGCTGCTTGTTCATGAATTCTTCTTTCTAATTCATATAATTCTTCAAAGATCTCCTCAAAATCAGGTAAAGTTGTTTTAGATTAAACTTGTTGTGTTTGAGGCTCCTCTTGTTGATCCTGGGATTCATGCAGGCCTTGGGGTAATGATGAACCAAGGGTGAAAGGAGGGACAAAATCTTGTCTACTTCTACTCTTACTTATAGATCTCCTCTCCCCTCCATACCATTTGTTAGGGATTATCTTCCTATTATGGGGTAACTTTTCACCCTCTCTTTCTATAGGGGAATAATAATCCTCATACTAATTTAGGACTAGATCAATAGGCTCTTCATATTCTGAGGCATTTCCCTCCTGACTAGGAGGAGAAAGGCTTTCTTGTCTAGAGTTTCCTTTTTTCTTCCAAGTGAAGGACATATCATTAGTACTTTATTCTCTCCTAATCTGACCTCATCTAGATGTAGCTGGGAGCTCACCCTACAAATTTTCTTCTTGGTGTTCCTTCCTCTAGGACCTTGTATTTTTGAAACTCATTGTGAAACAATAACACCTTATTTAGCACTAGTACAGAGATATTTAAAGTCACCACCCAAGGAAACTGGGATTTTCTATTATTTTTAGACAAATAGGAAGGGTAGGCAATTTTAGAAAAGGAAACAACTCTATGTGTTCAAAGCTAACCAACAAGCTTAAAAATAAGCAAGCCAGAAGTCTAGCTCAACTTGTACCTACGTTATTTTACACAAATCTTACAACTTCCCCAACGGAGTCGCCATCTTGTTGGTTCTTCAAAAGATTTTATACTCCAAGAGATACCAATATACTTATGACTGATATTAAGGAGGGGTTAACTCCAAATGTGGGAAATCTATAAGTAACTAGACCAACTATAGGGACAAGACTGCCCTCTTCACTTCTAGATCCGCAAAACCAAGGTGGGTACATGTGATCCAATAGATACAACTCTATTTCTTACTCAATACTAGATCTTACAACAGATAGGAGTGAGAAAGTACTAAATAACAACCTATTATTCATTGACTCTCCATCATTGGGTAGAACTACTATATATAAGTAAAATAAAGTAAAGTGACTGGAATTTGAATATTTTTTATTATAATGACTTCAATCATTCCTTATAAAACAAAAAAGGGTCCATACAGGCTAGTGCCTTATCCATTGGGCATACAACACCAGAAAATAAAATGAATACAAAGATGCTTCAAGGAGAAATGGTCTCTGAACATAAACACAAATACCCCAACTCTTTCCTACTTATGAGAATCCTTCATACAAATCCAATGAACACATATTCCACTTTGAGCAGTATTTAATCCAACCCTAGATCAGAACTCAAAGCAAAAAAATACATATATGCAAGTCTTTGAAAACTTGAGAAATTCACATATTAGAATGCAAAGTAGAGACAAAGACTTTGATATTTGTATTAAGTATAGCCTGATTTCTTTGTATGCAATATGTCCTGAATGGAAAGCATGCAAGACAACAACAACTTGTACTTCTTATCTATTGTTTTCACAAGAAAAATGATGGAAAATATTACAATCCTTGACTAAGGGCTAGGGTTTCAAATTTTATATATTTTCAATGCCTAAACTCTCAATGCCTAGAATGATCATGGAAAATCCTTTATATACAAGGAGATGCAACAAGCTACCAATCATTCTAGGGTTTACAAAATTCTTAACCTAAAAAATTTACAACAACCCTACTGGGTTAACAATAAATGCATTGATCAAAATTGGGGAGATATTCTACAAATAGCTACCTTGATTTATGTCTTCAATTCTCTTCTTGGTTTACCCAAGCAATTCTGACCACTAGCTCTTCGTTGTCATTCCTGCAATAAATACCTCTTTATATCTCAATAGACCTTTTAGGACTCAAAAAGTTAAAATCTTCATTTGTCTCAAGAAGTAGGTGGAGTGTCTACTTTCTCTGCATGTGGAATATACTGATACCTCCACCTGTTATACACCTCTTCACTTGGGAAATCAAAATTTTCAAACTCTGCATTTTTTCCAGATAACTATTCCCACTTGTCCTCTAGGTGACTGATTTCTCACTGAATGAAATCAAATTTAGACTTGGCAAAAATTAATGTCTCAATGGTATGTATAAAAAAAAAGGTATTCTCCAAAGTTAAAATGCTAGTCATTCTAGCAGAAAAATCATCATCTATTTGTGCTCTCCACTTGATTAATTCCTTAAGTTCACCACTCTTCTTGAAAACTCCTAGGATCAAATCACAACTGGGGAGTGTCAATTCTTTCTTGAGAAAATTTTATTTTTTTTAAAAATCACCCAAAGTATATCATGCTCTACAAGCCTTTTCACATTCTGATGCAATGGTTTGATCAATGGATCAGGATCATTTTGAGACTTGGACAACCATCTGAATAATCTCACATTCAGAGATCTCTCAATCCATTTATTAATGATTGGTCCTAACTCATTCTTCTGCTTATCCAATGATGTAATAAATATCCTTAATCTCCTAGCATGGTCAAATACAATTGTGAGATTCAAATTTGTAGTGCAAATTGCATCATAGCCTCTGTTACCTTTTCTTCATACTTCTACTCTAACAAGCTTTTATCTTTCAAATGTTCTTCCCTTAGCTTGTCCAACTCTGCCCTTTTTCTTTTGAAATGATTTGTTTCTTCAAGCAACTATTGCTTTTCCCAACTGAGCCTTTCATCTAAGTTTGTCTCTGGGTATGGTGAAGGTGGAAATTCAATGATAGGGCTCAATGAAGAAGCCATTGTAGGCCTATCAACTATCATTAACTAGGGTGACCTATGATCTTTTGGTCCTGACAACTCTGCAATTAATTTGTCTTTCTGGATCAATTCTATTTTGAGCTCATTGTAGGAGTTAAGGACAGTTTCAAACTTAATCCTTAGCTCTTCTTTCTCTTGTGCATCCTTTTCTTCTACTTTAACATTAAACTTAGTCATTTCCAAAATGAGGTTTGAAGCTTCAACACTTGAAGTCTCACCTACTCGTTGCACTAACAAATTTCTGGCATATCCTGAAGAGATAGCTTCTCTCTTTCCTTTATTTTCTTCCCTCTTTAGGGACCACATTACCAGGGCTGCATGATCATTAGAAAATGTGATACCCCTTGAAGCTTGTTGTGCTTGTTCTGTAGTAGCAAGGGTCTTTACCTTTCTCTTCCTAATTTGATAAAAAAACTATTGCATCTACAATGTCCCACTCGTGAAGAACTAAAACTCTTGTAGTGTGGATCATAGCCCTTCCCTCCTCAGGAGTGATCTTCTCAAAAAAATTTATCATCTCACCCTTGGTTTCATTTTCAATCTCTGTTATGTCCCTATCAGGGAACTCTTCTTTCTTCTTTTCATCAATCTCTTTAAACTGATTTATCTTCATTCTCCACAAAAATTGAAAAAATGTCCTAGTCTTTACAAACTTGTCATCAGTGACAAAAGAATCACTAGCCTGTTTCAAAATAGTGTCAATTTTCTTACCCTAAAACTCTACAATATTTAAGTCCATTGCTACCTCCTTAGGTGCCTCTGGCATTCCTTCTTGCAACTCATCATTTGAAACAAAGATATTTCCCTCATTACTCATTTGCACTAACTATTCAGCTACCCCATGTTCATCTAACTATAAGGGGGACTAAGAAGGAGAATATACCTCTTCTTTTGGCCTTGCTTCCTCTTGTCTCTACCTCTTTGGAGAGGGTCCCTACATTGCTTGCTCATCTATAGGCATCTTTCCTCTTGAAGTAGAAGGAAGACTCTCATCTCTCTATTGTGTTGGTAGAAGAGGACTATAACGACTTCTTTTCTGTATAGTGTAAGTTCCTCTAGGGATGAATTTTTTATACCTAGGCTGACTAGCAATTTTCTTGTCTCTCTCAGGGTCTATCCTACTTACCATGGTTTTCTTCTCATTTACTACATGCATGATCCCTTCAAAATGCTCCATAAGAGCATCTACCTTTCTAGCCCATGGCTCAAAATTCCTGATAAAATCCACAGTCTTTTTGAAGATCACCCACTTTTCCTTCTTACTTTCTTGAGTTTGGAGATCAAACTCATTTCTTCTAACATGCTCAAGAAAGTTGAATTGGTGCTCCATAAGAGCACACCTTATCTTTTCCTTAAAAATTCCTGTCAAAAAATCTTCAGTGTCTGCACATCTAACCGTAGCTGTAGGCATCTTGTAGGGTTGCAAGACTTGGTTTAAATGCACCCACCCTGCTTAAGTGATAACATATTGATGTGCAATTGTGATATCTGGGAAGAAAGTTCCCCTTCCTTTACTAGTGAGAATAGTTTCCTGCAGGTCACCAATTTGCCTTAAAATTTTTGCATATCCTATCTTCAGTGGAACTTTGTAGGGAAAAATGTATGGTGCCTTCTTGCAACCATATACTCGAAAAACTGTAGAAACGGGATACAATATAATATCACCAAAATTATGAACTATGGTAATATCCTGACAGTATTCCTTTGGCCTAATCAATCTTAAAAATTCACTTGGGATACTTGGATTGTCAAAAAATAGCAATGTCCTAAGCCTTGAGGCAAAATCCCTATCAAACACAATAAAATTGCCATCAGTTCTATCCCATGACAAAATTGTGGTCCATAGCTAAACTAGGAGAGTTTCCCCATTCCTCTCTTTGACAATGTTGATTGTTGAATTGAAAAATTGCTCACCTTTATACAAGAACATATGCATCAGCATAGAGTACCACCCAAAGGGCCTACTAACTTTCATATTTTTTATTCTCATCAATCCCTCATGGATTAGGTCAGCCAAGTGAGAGGCAAAGTCAAAGATTAGTGCCAACTTGAGATGTAGAGATTGCACCATCATAAACATATAGGGAATAGGCATATGAGTGGCTTCATCATGCCCCAGGATTAGAGTTAAAGACTTATAAAAGCCTTGTGCATGTTTACTGAATAGATCCAACCTAAAAGCATCTAGTTTACTTGGGCTAATAACACACATTGATCCAATTTGGTCCAAAAATTCCCCTAAGGGCCCTATTCTTAAGTAATCCTTCTGACCTTCATATATTTTAGTGAACTCGTTAAAATCTATCTTTTCTAACCCAACCGAAGGGTCATTCAATGAGAATACTTCCCTGATTTCATCTTCTGTAATGTTGATTAGGTTAGTTCCATTTATATCATTGATGCATCTAGTCACAGGATCATAATACTTAGCAATTTGTATCAGTAATTCTACATCCATAAACACTCCAGGAACTACCAACTTTCCTATATCAAATTGCCAAATGTTACTAAGGGGGGCACACAAATTCCTCTATGAATACGCTGACCTGAATAGAATAAGACCATTGTGATCATTCCCCACCCTATCATCCCTCATCTAATTTCCTCTATCATAGAGCCCTTCACCTATGAAGTCCCTAGGGTTTCTTGGGACTAATTCCTTTAGTCTTCCTGCCCCATTGTCTGAATGCGGGAGCAATTGCGTCAAGTCCTCAAAAACACCCCTGTCCTTATACTTTGTCTTCCCTGACAATCCCCTCTTAGGTGGCATCTTAACTAGGTTTTCCTTTTTTACAACAAGCCAACACTAGAGAAAACTCCTAAAATTACCAACTAACAACACAATTCCTTTACAATTTCCTGAAAACCTCAAACAATTCTTGAATTAGAAATATGACCTACTAGGCGCCTGCAAAACTCTGCTTGATATCGCTCCAGAAAATAATCTAGTTTGCCAAGACACTTTGAAAGAGGTAAAGAATGCAATGATCAAATTGGAGTATATAATGTCTTGCCAACTGTTTACAATTTATCTGCATGAAACTCATTAAGTTTGCCATTACTGAGAATTGGCGGCCTCAACATTCACAGGATGCAAGCAATGTTACAAAGCAAAAATTCAAATTTGGACCGTTGATCTTCTTTTCTTTTCGGTGCATCGGACGGTCAAAAAAATTAGCCACGTAACCCTGTGTTACTTTCCCCAAACTAGTTCCCAACCAATGAGAACAGCCCAATTTAATTATGTGGGAAAAAGTAACAACTTAACTCAACTTTGATCAGAGCGGACAGGTTTCACCCTATCACTAAAGCATAGGCATAAGATCCGAACACCTTTCCTCAGCGGTGCAACAACCGCCGTAGATCTTTTCCCAACTTATCACGCTTTTACCATTTCTCAAAATGATGACCCCACCTTTCTTTTCCAACCTTTCATTACTCAAAAAATTTCCACATTGGACAAACTGGTAGGTGGACCCCACTATAATTTGTCTTATTAGTAGAGATACTGATAGTTGCCAGATCACCTTTACTTCGACCAATCAAAAACTAGCATGTCAGCATGACTTGGCATAGGAGGACCCACTATATAGTCGACACCCTGATTACAAGATCGAACAATCACCGCTATACCACAAGCCTTAAACATCACACATCTTTCTTCAATGATATAACAACTGTAAGATTAATCTAAGATTTACCCCTTTGAAAAATCTGACCCCACATCCACTACATCACTTAAGACAAATGTCAATACAAAGAACCTCCATGGAAGAAAACTCCTCACAACACTACAATGTCAGAAAGGATGTTGATCGGATGCTTGTCGCTAAAGCATGATGATTAAAAGATAGTCATCTTGACCCAATGATATAACGACAATCATTGATCGATCCCAATGGTTATCGACAATAGGCTTTTGAAGACGGGCCCGCTTGGACAAATGTCATTCTATCGCCAAAGCGTATGTCATAAATTTTGACAACCAGGAGCTCAAGATTTAACAACAGCCACAAGTTTAAAAAGTTAGTCACTTGGAAATATTAATGAAAAACTTAGGCTTTAAAGGAAATAATTTAAAGGGGACCCCGTTTGACAACCTAGATGTATAACATGTAAACCGGTCATTTCAAAGGGGTGAATACTTCACATGCGCCATTAGGAAATGTTAGAGAGCCAAAAAAGTAACGCTCAAACATAACAAGGCTTAGATCAAGCTAGGGTTTTCCATCATAATACCTACTGCTAGGTTTTAAAACCAATTTTCAAAAATTTTAGCATGAGGATGAAAAATTTCAAAATAGTGCGAACAACTTCAATTATATTGAGAGTAATGCCTGGAAGCCTCTCTTTCTCTTGTATTTCTAATGTTAGTGTGGAAATGGTTAATTAATGAGCATATCTCACATATTTTACATTACTAAATTCATTGACACCATTTTGCCCCTAAACAAATACCACATCCTGAATCGCAACACTTGACTCTAAACCATCTTGACACGTTCATCAAATCATCACTCCTTAGTTTCAACTTGTTCTTCATGTCTACCTGACGACATTCAAATAATCATACGTTACAACATACATAAGATAAAATTATGCGGTCATGGATATATCATCTAGAAACATCGCTCAATCTTCCTTTATGATCATACCTTCCAACTCTTACCATAGCGTGGGATTCAACCTATTGAACATACCTCATCATAACAAAAACATTGTCAACCAACAAATGCTAAGTTGACATCAATGAAAACATCATAATTGATCACCCTATCATCATACTTTCATCAAACATATACCATAACATACTCATCTGATCTTTGCATCAGTTACATTATTTATGCCAACAATATCATCAGTTATGCCAATAGATAGATATAAAGAGTGGATATCATCAAATCCGAATCAGAGAAGGAGATGAGTGGAAAATTGTATTCAAGACAAATGAAGGATTTTATGAATGGTTGTTGATGCCTTTCGAACTAACTAAGGCACCGACCACCCTTATGAGGTTGATGAATGAGTTATTGATGAAATTATTGGTTACATTTTTTATTGTTTATCTTGATGACATTCTAATTTTCATTATTATAAAGGAAGATCATCTTTTGTATCTGAGACAAGGGTTGCAAAAATTAAGGGAGGAGAATTTTTTGATAAACATCAAAAAGTGTTCTTTCAAGAGAAAAGAATAGTGTATTTGGGATTTGTGATATCTACATAAAGATTAAAGATAGATCCTAAGAAGGTTAAATAAATCCTAGAATGGCCTACACCTGTAAATATTAGAGAAGTAATATTATTTCATCAATTGGCAATTTTTTTACCAAAGTTCATCAAAAATTTCTATTCAGTTTGTAACCCTATGAATGAGATAATGAGAAAGGATAGAAAATAATTCAAGTGGGTACATAGAGAAAAAAGGAGCTTTGATTTAATGAAGTAGAAAGTAATTGAATATCCTGTGTTAGCCTTACCTGATTTCACTAAAAAATTTCAAGTAACTGTATTGCGAGTGGAAATGCAATTAGAGTAGTATTGACTCAAGAAGATAGATCGATTTCCTATTCCAGTGAGAAGTTGAATGATGCCTAGATAAGATATTTAGTTTATGATCAGGAATTTTATGTCATAGTTAAAGTTTTGAAAAATAGAGACATTACTTGTTGCCTAAGTATTTTGTGTTGTACATTGATCATCAAGCATTGCAATATCTGAATAGTTGAAGTAAGTTGAATCAGAGACATGTGAGATGGGTTGAATTCTTACAAAGTTATACCTTTTGTTAAAACGTATAAGTGGTAAAAAAAATAAAAAATTTTATGCTTTCAGTAGAAGAAGGACCTTGTTGAAAGAGATGAGAGTTGAAGTATTGGGATTTGATGAGTTGAATACTTTGTATGAAGATGACCCTGACTTTTTTGTAGCTTGGAAAGCTTACAAAGAACCTAGTGTAGCGGAGAAAAGAAAATGGTTAGAATATTTTATTTAGGATGGTTTGTTATTTAGGGGAATTAATTTGTGTATAACCATAAGTTCTATGAGGGATAATCTATTTAAGGAAAAGCATTTTAGGGGATTAGCTAGACACTTTAGTATTGACAAGACTATGACTTTTGTCAGCAAGAATTAATTTTGGCCTCGAATTCATTAGGATGTAAGAAAGTTTGTTCAAGGTTGTAGAGTTTTTCAAGTTGCAAAAGGAAGTAGTCAAAATATTGGATTGTATACTCCTTTGATTGTGCCAACTAGACCCTGGGAGGATATAAGCATGGATTTTTTACTTGGGTTGTTGAAGAAACCAAGAGGTAGTGATTATATATTTGTGATAGTGTATAGGTTTTCAAATATGGCTCATTTAATACCTTGTAAGAAGACAATAGATGCAGTACATATAGCTAACTATTTTTTCAAAAAGATTCTAAAGTTTCATGGATTACCTAAAAGTATAGTTTCAGACAGGGATAGCAAGTTTGTTGGTTATTTCTAGAGGACACTTTGGAATAAGATGAAGACATAGATGAATTTTAGTTCTGCATTTCATCCATAGATAGATGGATAAAAAAAGGTAGTAAACAAGAGTTTGGGTAACTTATTGAGATGATTGGTTGGAGAAAAGGCTGGAAATTGGGATTTAGTTATACCACAAGTAGAATTTGCATATAATAATTTGGTAAATAGGAATACAGGGAAGAATCTATTTGAGGTTGTTAGTAGCTTTAATCCTCAAGGAGTATCTGAGTTGAGGGATGTCAATCATGAATTAAAGGGGAGTGCAGAAGAAGGAAAATTTGTAGAACACATGAGTAGCTTACACAACCAAGTCAAATAGCATTTGGAGTCAATGAATCAGACGTACAAGGAGAAAGAAGACATGAAGATGAGACATAAGGAGTTCCAAGTAGGAGATAAATTGATGTTATATCAAAATAAAGGAAGTTACCTTGTTGGAACATATAAAAAATTGAAGATGAGGAAGTTTATACCATGTAAGATCCTAAGAAAATTTGATTTGGGAAATGCATATGAAGTAGAGTTGCCAGATGATATGGATATTTCACCTATATTCAATATTGCTGATTTTTTTAAGTATCATGAACTAGATTCTCATGGAAGTGATGAATCGGATGTTGAGAAATAGTATCCAAAGAAGAAAATGGATGAGATAGAAAAAAATTTAGATAGCCAAGTTGGTAGAAGTACTAGAGGTAAATAGTATAAATAGTATCTAGTCAAATGGAAAGACAGACCGGTGGAGGATTCTTGATGGATTTATTAGGATGAGGTTAACCATCTTGGTTTTACTTTAGTCCCAGGAAAGTGAGAGGATCACTCTTCGAATAACCATGAGTTTTTGATGTTGAACATCTTGGGTTCTTGGAAATCTTTCATCAACCAAAAATATTTATTTTTTATTTTCCTACCAGTTCAGTCTCTAAGTTTCTTTCATCATTTCTTTGATTATGATCTTTTGCAGCTATAAACCTAATGGAATATTCTTGGACTCTTTTTGAACCTTCTCCTAGGTTCTCACCTTGGTTGGT
This sequence comes from Chamaecyparis obtusa, assembly GCA_027943335.1. Classification (NCBI taxonomy): domain Eukaryota; kingdom Viridiplantae; phylum Streptophyta; class Pinopsida; order Cupressales; family Cupressaceae; genus Chamaecyparis; species Chamaecyparis obtusa. Next base: position 1,281,986 of record BSBK01002032.1, read on the forward strand.
TCCTTCATGTATGATATCTTTCAATTTCTCAATAGGTCTTAAATTTATTCTTAACATTTCATGACTAGTTTATATTTCCTGATCTTGCGAAGGAATTTTCCAATTAGCGTAGCTTAATGGTGTATTTATCAATGTTACTACATTTATGGCTGACCTACTTGAGGGATCTTAATTCATATTTCATTGATTAAAGGAAGATCCTTATGATTTGGGTCTTGACCTATACTTGTACTACATTTTCTCTTCATTAGGGAATGTATTATTTCTTAGGTTGACTGGTGGCTTGTGAAAACTTTATAAAATCTTGTAATTAATCCTTTAGTGCATCACAGAGAACACATAGGAAGAGAACACCTATATAACTTGGTAGTGAGATTAGAATAGATATTAGAAAGAGATAACCTAAAAAAGGCTCATGAATGAGGCATGTAGCATATCCATTGTACTTTATTATTTGGTAATAAGAAGGCTAAACTTGCATTCTCTCAATTATTCTTCTATATCATTTCTATTGTGTGACAATTGTTGCAAGGATAGAACCAAAATCTTTGAGTTTCCTCTATGCTTGATTGTATCAACTATTTATTATGATAATTAAAGTGCTATCAATATTTTTAATAATCATGTGCTACATTAAAATAAAAATCATATATCTATCAAGTATCATTTCTTGAGAGACAAGGTAGTTGAGAAGGAAGCCAAGTTATAATTTTTATCAAGGATCAGATTGCAAACATATTAACTAAGCCTTTTCCTAAAGATATTTTTTTGTGTCTAAGGGAAAAGCTAGGGGTTATTACCCCTCCTAATCAGAACTGAGATGCATTGATTTGCATCAATCCAAGGTACTTATCAGAGACACTTTTTTCTTGGATTGATGTGATGCGACTACTTCTTAGGGGGAGTAGTGTGTAGTGAAACATGTAGTTGATGATCAAAGCATATTTGTTGGAAACTATAATTGAAAAAATTGTTATATTGTTATTGATGTCAAACCTTAACTGGTGAGATGGTTAATGTCTAGTAGAGTACCATATCATTTGATTAATGAAGAAGATTTGAAAAGAGGAGATAACAAGAAGACCTAGTGAAAGGTTGAGTTATGAGAAACTACAATGGGTACTTGATTAGTTGGCACATTGGCAAGGTAATATGTTTTTTATCTATAACACTAAGTGAAGAAGTCATTTTTTTTCAATCTTGGAAGAAATGAGGAAAGAAAGTCTGAAAGCATAGGCTTAACCGAGAAAAAGAGAAGAAGATTAAGAAACTTAAGTTTAAGTCGAGTGATGCTAGTGGTGATTGAGTGCCAGTATAAGATGAGTAAATTTAGTGTCAACTGAGCATCAGTAATTACCGAGTATCAGATAATAACCAAGCAAAGATAGTAATTACTAAGAAGATTAGTTTTAGTGGTGACCAAGTTATCCAGTGATGACCGAGCAGAAGAATACAGTGATGACCGAGTGTCAATATTTTATAGTTTATGAAGGAAATGAGATTCCCAGCTGACATAGTTGAATTCTTGGAATATTTAAAATGTGTTGAAGATAAGGATGAATGACCTAGAGTATTTAATGCATGGTAGACCATTTTTATGCATGGATTCAAGGAAAAGTTTTGAGAAGTATCTAGAAGGATAAGAAGGAGAACAAAATGTTGGAAGGATTTGATAAATCTAACCTAAACCTTGTTAGGAATAACAATCCATAATACAACTCAGAGGGCAGGTAAATCAGTTGTATAATAGATTATTAAACTTTAAACTTTAAGCAGTAGCATTATCAGATCCACTGAACACAACGAATGCCAACACAATAGCACAATATTTTGGTCTCAGGGAAACCATGTTAAAGGTATGTATCATCTTAAAATGGAAGCACTTCCATGTTAAGAGTGTTTAGCCCTCTGAGTAAGTGGTTTAGGGTCATGATTGGCATCTTTTCATTCTCCCTTGTCTTCCACTTCTTCTCTGCACTTGATTTCTGCATTCTAGGTGAAATTAGGGTTAAGGTCTTAAGGACTTTCCTGATTTTCCTCTTTCCATGGCTCCATTTTCTAGGTAGGGTTTAGAAATGAGACCTCCTAGTCCTTCATCATATCATTCTGAGGATTTTCTATCTACTCTACACACTAGGTCCTGATCTGACATCAATTTCCAAGTTTCTAGCACCCCTGGAACTCCTGTTGCAGAACCTGACAAAGTTAGGGTCTAAGGTCAAAGTCAACCTCAACCCTAACCAGCTTAGGGTCAACCTTGACCTTGACCTCTTCCCACCAGGATTTCAAAGTTTCATTTTTTGATAATTTATCTTTTGGGAAAGTTATTTCGCACTTTCGGGTCGGCTATTTCGGGCTCCGAAATGGTAAATCCTTTAATGGTATTTAATCAAGGTATATTTTCTAAAGGTGAGGACCTAATTGGGATTTAATTCTCCAAGGCCCATCTAGAGGAGTGTGCCCTAGATTACTATAAAAGGAGGCCTTCCTCTCTCATTTTCACATCTCATCCAAGCAATCAAGCTCTCAAGTTCTCAAGGTGATCAAGCAAGCATTCATTCAAGTATTCAAGTCTTCTTCTTCATCCAAGTTCTCCATTGAAGATCAAGGATTTAAGCATTCAAGCTATTGAAGGGATTTGGCTCAAGCATTCAAGATCTATCATTCAAACCCTAGATCTAGCCACCTTGGTGGTGTGATCTTCCTTCAAGATCCTTTGTTCATCTTCAAGATCCATATCATTGTTTCCTCAAGGTGGATTTCAAGCATACAATCATGGAGGTTTGATTATGTTATGTTCAAGCTTTCATATCAATATATTTGATTACATTCCAAATACATTAGCATATCTATTGAATTGCATAGCTTCATTGTTAGATTCATTTCTACTACTTGCTAGCATTCTCCTATTTCAATTTCAATATTAAGGTTGATTCCAAACCAGGGTTTGACCAAGGCAAACCCCCCAAACAAACAACAAAACCATTTTTCTTGTAGGTATAGGTGTGGAATCTTAGATCTAAGAGTGAATTCAGATACCCTTTTCGATAATCTTTCAGGATCTACGAATAGAATTAGAATCGGACTTCAAATAAATAATATGGTCTTTGACCTTTTAAAAGGTCAAAGTCGACCTGTGTGAATTTGGAGAAAAGATTTCTGGGTTTTGTTTGCCTCGACATTTCTAGTCCAAAACAAGTTACAGAATCTTTAGAAAGTTCATGCAGAAGCCAGAATTCAGCATTTTCCAGATTTTCCCTAATTCAAGGTTAGTAATTGCACTTCAATTATTTCATATTTCAAGCTTAATCCAACTATAGGGAAGTATAGGATTTATTCTTTCTTTCATATTCTTCATAGATTGATTCGATTGTGTATTAACCTCTTGGTTGATCAAATTGGATCTCTCTTTTGGGAATTTGGATTTAGGAGTGAATCTTACATTTTCCCCACACACATACACAAATAGTGGTGATTCCAAATTACCACTATTCAAGGTAAAAACCCCGGTGGGAATTAGCACCCACAAATGATGTACTGAGAGTATAGTTATCCTTGTTAGAAGATATAGCCCTATTAGGAGCTTATTGAAACATTACAGTACATAGTCCTTGTTAGAGGATAGACCCTATTAGGAGTCAAGAACAAAAGGGAGGGCTCACTACCCAAAGAAGGTTAAGTCCACCTTTAGAACTCATTGTTTGCAACACAAGTGTATATGAAGAAACACACAATCTTGTGAACTATTTCGACAATAAATATCTTTGCTTGATCAGTTCCAATGAATTCAACCAACAAACCTATGCTCTACATACAGTAGACACAAGCTCATAGCTTTCACAACCTTTCTATATCATCTTCTACTCATCCATATCTTTTCCAGAGAAAAGACCTTTCATTTATACCTTATTACAATTCTCATAAGTAGGTCGGCCCATAGAGCTTTCCTAATTACAAACAATTACATAAACCCTTTCTAAGATACACATGGTATCTAAAACAAGTCTACAATGATTATATTGCAACAATTTAGGATCGACATCCTAAATTCAAGTTTTCCATCCATCATACACACTACATCTCTATAGTCAGCTTCCAAATAGATCACCTTCCAGAGTACACACCATAGCTGATATCATCTTGCATTCTGTACCTTGTGTAGTTCATAGAACATTCTTCAATACTCTATCTTTCATCTTTGAATTTTTCATGCACTTATTCCACATCACCTGAAAGCTATACACAAAACTCAAAGACCAACTCTGTCATTTCTCACTATCACAGTCAGTGACTAGTCTTCACCAAAAAATTTGTAACTCATTCAATATGAAACTTTTCATGATGGGATCTTGGATATAAGATCACAACACACTCCTGAACTCATATTTGTCTTTGCATAATTTGAAACATTCATACAGTGTCCATACACTATGATAACCAGTATGATCTCGTCACAGAAACATATGTTAACATTAGTGACAAAATAAAAATGACAATAATATGAGCACCTATTCGGTAACGTAGTGATTAAACATATTAAATGTCTCAATCACCTCTCTATGCATTAGCAATATCCAACAAACCTAAGATCTATGGAGATGATTAAGAGAAAAAAGATTAAACTACCTAATTAAGGAGGTATAAGGATGACCTAATTGTAGGTTATGCATGAGGTTGACTTTGTTGATTGGGGAACCTAAGTAGAAGGTTGAGAAGAGCTCTGAAGAGCTGAGAAAATTTGTGGTGATTGCCTAAAGGGTTTCTAAGAAGATCAGAGATGGAGATGAAAATGAAGGCCAATCAGTAGATCAACATATGAGCTATATTGGTTTTGTATTTGCAAAGTGAGTTGTATGTATCAGATCAAAACCTACTATTACTTTCTAACCATTATATTAGTTAAAATCCTTTAATCAAGGTTGACCTAATAGTAATTTGTAAATCTTTTAATCAAGATGAAATTCTAATGGGATGTTCTTAAGTCCTCTAACGAGGCCACTCCTAACAGGGTGATTAAATCCTTTAATAGGGTCACACCTAACAGTGTGTATTGTAACCTTTAACAGGTTTAGCTCCTCATAGAGCTCACTTCAAAAGAGTAAAAATTTGGTAGCATGTTACTCGTGGTTTTTCCCAAATTGGTTTTCCACATTAAATCATGGTGTCATACTTGTGTGAATTTTATTTGATGTGTTATACTATTAAGATTTTTATATTCTGCAAGTTGATTACTTTTGGACAATGGACTGCAAGTTTATGTTACTAGTTATATGTTATAGAGACCAAGTGTATTGTTGAATAGATCTAAGTTGATTGAAGTGTTTAAAAGTTTAATTGGTACATATGCACCTGAGGATAAATGATTCAGCCCCCCCCCCTCTCAGTTATTCTAAAAGTACTCTAAAAATTGGTACTAGAGCAATTGGTGATTGCAAGGAAATTTTTGAAGGTACTTGAAGCTAAAGATCAAGATGTACAAAAATGAGGTACCAACAAGGAGAACTTCCCTGCATGGAAAATTTTGATGAAGTTACGCCTAGCTAGAATTGGAGATGCAAAAAAATACTATGTGGAACATGAATACATAACAATACCGACACCTTTGATAGCTCAACAGATGAAGGAAAAACAAGAACACAATCAGGAAATGTTGGAGATTGCATCATCCCTAAGTTATCTTGAATTTGAAGACATCAAGGACTGTACCAATATAAAGAAAATGTGGGACACACTAAAAGATATCTATGGTGGAGACACAAATGTGCTAAGAGTCAAATCTGAAAGCTTAAGAGGTAATTTTTATGAAATGATAATGTTAGAAGGTGAAACTATTGTTCAATATTGTGCCCGAGTTAAGGAGGTTATAAATGCTATTAGAGGAGATAATGGAAATATTGATGATGAAACTATCAGTAGCAAGGTTTTGAGAACCCTACTTCCTATTTATTCTATTAGAGTTTCTACAATACAAGAACTGAGATGTGCTCCTGGTAACAACTTAACTTTGGAAGGTCTTGTTGGTAGACTTACTGCTTTTGAATTGTCAAATTTTGATAATTTCACTACTTTGGAAGGTCTTGTTGGTAGAATTACTACTTCAAACTTTTCTTTAAGAAATGCAATCCACATCATTCTTGTAAAATCATCAACAAGAATCATAAAATACCTTTCTCCATAGAATCCTCTAGTCCTAGTAGGACTGTTCAAGTCTATATGAACAATCTCTAGCTTTTCTGTAGATGTAAACTTCTTACTGGGAAAAGAACTTCTCTTCTATTTAGCCATCACACATTCTTTGCAAATCATGTTAGTAGGCTTCATAATTTTAGGCAAATCTCTTACTGCAAGTGTAGTACTTACTTTCACAATGTTGTCAAAGTTTATATGACAAAACCTTCTATGACATAACCAATTGTCATCAATCTTAGTAATCAAACATGTCATCTCAGTAGGATTCAACTGAAATACATTATCTCTGGTTCTAGATCCAACTCCAATCAGATTTCCATCTTTATCCTTTATCACACAAGTTTTCTCAGTAAACCAAACTTGATATCCCTTATCAACTAACTATCCAACACTCAAAAGATTATGTTTCAATCCATCCACAAAATAAACATCATCAATATTAGTCTTTCCATCAAGAGTAATAGATCCTATACCTTTAATCAAGCAAGGTGCATTGTTTCCAACTCTAACAACTCCTCCATCATATTTGTTAAACTTTATGAACTTTTTCATGTCTCCAATCATATGATGTGAACAACCACTATCTATAATCCAATCAGCTTTCTTTTCAACTTGAAAAACTAAGGATTTTTCTTGCCTAACACCAATTTCAGGATTCTCTTCTTTAATTGCTACAAATCCTATGTCATCATTATTCTCAGTATCACTTTCACTTAGAGTTCTCTCTATACTAGCTTCAAGATCTTCATCATTAGCATAATAAAATTCCTTAGATCTTCTAGGTTTGAAATTGTTTCTGTACTTTTTAACTCTCTTAGGACATTTAGATGCAAAATGACCATATTCTTGACAAGTCCAACATTTAAAAATTTTCTTACCGTCACGTTCTCTCTTTACAAGCAAGGCAATACCTTCTTCAATCTTCTTATCTTCTTCATTTCTAGATTTGTTGCTGCCAGCATAATCTCTGCTCACACTAATGCTTCTTGAAAAAGTAGGGTGAACACTAAGAGCATTGAATGTTGTCTCCATTCTAGGTAAGTCTCCTGATAACCTCAAGTTCATCTCTTTTGCTTCCAATCTTCCAAGAAGAGTCTCTCTTGTAAAGCTTGTAGTACAAGGTATAACTTTTTCAATCATCTGTGTTGTCTGCTTAAATACAAGAGTCAATGTCCTCAAAATTTTCCATATCACTTCATTCTCTATCTTTGTTCCTCCACAAGATTTTATGCCTGTAACAATTTCTGACATTCTACCAATATAGCTTCTAACAGATTCATCTTCCAACATTCTTATATCTTCAAATGTACATATCCAATTATGTAATCTAACTCTTTTTGCATGTTCATCACCTTCAAAAGTAGAGTGTAAAGTATTCCAAATTTCATGATATTTTTTCAAACATTTTACCTGACTGTACTCATTCTCCGGAAGGGCTATCAAAAGTGCTTCTCTTGCAAGTATGTTACACATAAATAGATCTCTCTCATCCGCAGTACATATTTCAAGATTGTCCTCTTCAATGATAGTCTTATCATTCTTTGTAATCAACCAATAACCTGGTCCTAAACACAATAGGTGTGTCTTCATCTTTTCTTTCCAGTTGTCAAAATTTACTCCATCAAACTTAGGGCTTTCTTTCCTGAAATTCACCATGGATCTCCTTAAGCTGTTAAACTTCTTTTTCAAGGACATGCCACTCTGATACCAATTGTTAGAAAGTAAATTCCACCAAGATAACTAAGAGGGGGGAGGGGGTGAATCAGTTATCAGATAATTATAAATTTTATCAACTTCAACAAAATTAAACCATGTAAGCAATATAATTACCAACCATAGAAAGATATTCATACACAATAACACAATGACACAAGATATGTTGACTAGGGAACCTCTTGATCAATGAGTAAACCCCGATGGGAATGATGCCCATAAAAGATGCACTAATATGAATATTCCTTGTGAAAGGATGGACTCTATTAGGATTCTTATGAAATACATTTAGTACATATGAATCCCTGTTAGGAGATTTTGAATCCCTGTTAAAATATTCTAACCCTGTTAAGAGTTATGGAAGACAGAAGGACCCACTTCCCAAATAGCTTTAGGATAAGATCATTGAACACACTATCCAAATAATCTTTGTATTACTCAACAGAATAATATGTTATCTCTTCTCTGACTGTGCCAAACCGCACTCACTATTACACCAGATCTCAATTTCAGATCTATGTACTTTGCATGTCTTCCTTCATAATTCACTTTCACATTTAGCTCTTTTCTTCACTTCATATTCATCCACTACTATAAAACAAGGAAAAACATTCCTTCCTTTATACCACACTCAAATAATTGCAAATGAGTCGGCATACAATTAAAAAATAAAAGTTTCCACATGCTACATCAAGATTACACAAAACTGTCAGCTTCCAACTACAATAATTCTCCACTCATGCGACCTCAAATTTTGTGTTTTCATCCACATCACTATCAATGTGTCTTCAACTTCCCTTTAACTATGAAAAACTAGATTCCATCCCGATTAGGAGATATCATCTGATTTCCACAAACTGCTACTCAGGAACACTGCCTGAATACTACTTCCACCAAAATGCTCATAACTTCCATGAATAAATGAATTACTATCTGGGATCTTAACCATAGACATATAACATATCAAATATTATATCCTCAACATCACATAGCTCCAACTACAATATCCCACCTGCGCTAATTCAAACTCCGTCTGCTTCTCTACAAGTCTCCGGTAAATCACTGTGTTGACATCAATGACAATCATAGTCATGAATGAAACAACAACTACTACAGAATGGCTGCCAAAAATTTAGCATTCATTCCTAACAACTTCTAATGATCATCTTGATGACCTTGAGGCACTTATGGCTAGAAGACTACCAAGAGGAAAAGGAAAATTCAAAGGTTAACTTCCTATAATTTGTTTCTCATGTAATAAAGTTGGTCTTATTGCAACAAGATGTCCTAATAGGAATGAAAAGGATGAAAGAATGGAAAGCAAGTACATAGATAAAAGGGATGAAAAATATTATAGAAGGTATAAGGACTACAAGGATAAAGGTAAAAAATCTTGTTATATTGTTGAAACTGACAGTGATTTGATGAGTCTGATGATCATGATGTAGAAGTTGTTTATGTTTCTATGAAAGATGATTTTGATGAAGATGAGAAAACTGTACTTATTTCATATGTGAGTAAAGGTGATAGATGGATAATTGATATTTTTTTATCACATCATATGACTGGTGATAAAAGTAAGTTTGAAACCTTAAATCATTACAAAGGTAGCAATCTCAAGTTTGGTAACAATGCACCATGTCTTGTGAAAGAAAAAGGATCAATAAGATTGACTGATAAGATCAGATGTGATAATGCTTATTGGGTTGAAGGAATTAACTATAATTTTTTGAGTTTTTTACAGTTGAACAGTTTTGGTTACCAAGTTCAATTCCATCACAAAAAGGATAAGATCTTTGATGTCACTGGTGAACTAGTTGGAAGTGGAGAATAAACAAGAGGTAATTTGTTTTATCTAGACCTATCTAATGAGACATGTTTTTTTGCACAATTTGATGATGTATGGTTATGGCATAAGAGGTTTTTTCATGTTAACTTTGATAATTTGGTAAGCATTAGTAAGATGAAAAGAGTAAGAGGATTACCGAGATTGAAGAAACTTGATAATGTGATGTGTAAGCAATGTCAATTGGGCAAAATGACAAAGTCTAGTTTCAAGAGAAAAACCTATACTTTTGATGATATTTTAGAATTGGTTCATACTGACCTTTGTGGACCTATTGGTGTGATAAGCTACTATGGTGATAAACAATTCATTATGTTTTTTGATGACTACTATAGAATGATGACTATAATGTTCCTTAAAGAAAAATCCAATGCCTTTCAGTTGTTTAAGTACTATTTGGAAAAAGTTGAGAAAGAAATAGGTAAGAGATTTAAATGTATAAGATCTGAAAGAGGAGGAGAGTTCATATCTAATGAGTTCAACATATTCTACAATGATAGAGGATTAATGAGGCATATGTATGCACTGAGGACTCCTCCACAGAATGGTATAGCAGAAAGAAGGAATAAGTCAATCATGGATTGTGCTATAACATTGATGATACAGAAAAATGTTGCACAAAAATAATGGAGAGAAGTTTTAAGTATAGCTATCTATACCTTGAACCAAGTACAAGTCAAGAAAGGTACAAATTCTACACCTTTTGAGTTATGGTATGGTTATGAACCTAATGTGAAATATTTTAAAGTCTTTGGAAGAAAATTTTATATACTGAAGGACAATAGGAATGGAAAAATTGATGCTAAAAGTGATGAAGGCATATGCCTAGGTTATTCCACTAAGAGAAAATCTTATAAGTGTTTGAATTTGAATACTAACAAAGTTGTGGAAAGTCAAACTATTAGAGTTGATGAAATCCAGAAAAGAATGAAATTGAATGCAAGAAGGAACCTAAAGATTACAGATCATTCAAATACATGAATGAAGGAGAGCCCAACAATTTACCTGAACTAGAGAATAAAGCTATCGAATGATAGTGAGAATCTACCGAGTTACAACAAGAAGATGTCGACCATCAGGAGGAAATTGTCGAGCAATCAGAAGAGGAAGTAGAGATAAAAAATGAACCTAAAGTAAATTTGAAAGATGAACCTAAATAACAACAAGAAGAAGAAAGGCAACCATAGCCTACATTAGCATGGTATGTGAGAAGACATCATAAACCAAATCAAATCATCGGAGAAAAATATTCAAGAATCATGACATGAAACAAGTTGAAAAACCAAACATTTTTTTTATGTGAATTTGAGCCCAAAAAAAGGAAAGATGCTTTGGAGAATGAAGATTGGATTCAAGCCATGAATGAAGAAATTGAGAAAATAGAAAAGAAAAAAACCTAGACACTAGTACCTAGACCAAAGGACAAGAATTTTATTGGAACCAAGTGGGTGTTCAAAAATAAGTTGAATGAACATGGAGAAGTCACAAGGAACAAAGATAGATTGGTATGAAAAGGATATGCATAAGAAGAAGGCATTACCTATGGGGAGACATTTTCCCCAGTTGCTAAATTGGATGGAGTTAGAAATTTACTTGCATATGAAGCTTTCAAAGAATTCAAAGTGTATTAGATGGATGTCAAATCTACATTTTTTAATGGAATACTGGAAGAAGAAGTATACATTGAACAACTAGAAGGATTTGTTGATCCAAGCAAGAGGAACATGGTATGTAAGCTACACAAAGAACTGTATGGATTGAAACAAGCCCCTAGAGCACGGTATGAGAGATTGCATAATTACTTGGTCAAAATTGGATTTGCAAGGACAAATGACAATAACAATCTATACTTGAAGACTGAAAAAGGTAAAGGGATATTGTTAGCTAAAATATTTGTTGATGATATCATATTTGGAGGACAAGATGCACTATGCCGAACATTTGCAGAAGAGATGCAAACTAAATTTGAGATGTCTATGTTTGGAGAGATCAAATTTTTTGTTGGTTTGCAAGTTTATCAGATGAAGAAAGGTATCTACATTACTCAATCTAAGTATATCAAGGAGATACTAAAAACCTTTGGCATGGGGATCATTTCTATGTATTAGCCAACATGTTTTGGATCATATTGTTGATTGTATTATATTTGGTTAAATATTTGTAGTTGAGGTGTTAAGGTTTAGCCAACCTTGTTTATCTCTACAAGGTTGATGAAATATATAAAAAGATGTAAACATTTGTAATTGTGAATGTATGGGAGAAGATATGTGTGTGTATAAATCATTGTGTGAAGAGCTATGAGTGGAATCTACAATTAAGGTAGATATTTAATGTATTATCTACTTTATTGGAACTATATTAGCATAATGAAGATACTATTAGTTAGTTCATAATTTATGGATTTTAGTCCATAGTGGATTTTTTCCCATCTACTTAATGTAAGACAGAGAGCCTTCCTTTGGGTTTTAGTCCTTGTTGTAATTTAGCAGTGAGCTCTAGGTAGTGTGCTTGAATGCATGTGCATTCCCCTTATAATAATCCTAATAGGGTATAGTTCTTTAAATAGAGTACATCATCTTGTGGGTTTGATCCCCACTATGGTTTTTCCTCTAATAAGGTTTCCACATCAAAAACATTGGTGTTATTGTGTTCATGTAATGTTTTAGTTCTTTTCTTACATGCTTAACATTCAAATATATGGTTTAAAGGTTTAATCTTGAAAGTTGGTTTAAGTTTATTTGGTTAGGACACGTTTGACTCCCTCCCCCCCTCGTATCATTTTTGTGGTGTTACTATATTTCCATAATGAATACCTATCAATCCAGATATTGTAATCCCTTCAGGTACCTGTGGTGGATGCCAAGTTTTCATGTATTCCCTCTGATAATACTTTCTTTCCCGGTCACTTAAATGCATTAACAATCTAATTTAAACCCAAAGGATGGTAGGAGACCACTCTAATACCACTATGAAGACCCTTAGTCCTCTTTTTCTATGAAACTCAACTTCTTGGATGGAAATAAGAAGGTTTTTATTTTGGGTTTTTTGAATATTCATATTTTTTATTTTTTTTTACATTAAAATCAATGTAGGAAAACCATGGAGTACTGAAACTGAATATTTACTATGAGAAATAATTGCAGACATTAGATATCAACTTTATTCATGAAATGTCTATATTTTTTCACATACATGCATATCTTATGAATTATATGCTTATGCTGGTAAAAACAAACCCTATAAGTGATCGATTCTTCAAGAATGTGAAGATTATGCCTTTGAAATAGACATGAGAAACTTCTCCAAGGTATAATGCCTTCACACCAATTCTCTTACAATTTATTGCTACTTCTTCAACCCAAATTTCCCTCCAAATGACAGTGTCTCTCCTATTGAAAATTATGGCTACAAAAATAAAGTTGTATGGCTTGTTTCATCCCAAATTATTGTTGGAAAAATTTCCAACACTCCCCTCAGGATTCGTGACATGGCTTAACCACCTCTTGTGTCTTCTATAAGTCTAGTGGTTGTATCGGGCATTAACAGATTGATCGTTTGGTGCAACGGCAACCACTACTTGCAACAAGTGGTATCAGAGCTTGGTCACAAGTTTGAATCCCCTCGAGTAATGCTAAGGGGTAGATTGTTGGAAAAATGGCCAGTGCTCCCCTCGGGATTCATGACATGGTGATGTAGGAGCACCCTTAGGAGACCAGTTGGTTGTCCTAATTTTATGTGGAAAGACCCTCTTGAAGGGCATTGTAATTAGATAAGGTCATGTGACCAAGAGTAGTGTGGTTTGAGTCTAGGTTAGTGTCTAACTCTAGTTATGAGCTAAATTTTGTCTTCATGAAAGTCTTGTACCTGATGATGTCCAGTAAGTGGTCAAATGTTGTTTTTAGTTTTTTTAGGGTCTGAGATGCCCTAAGAAGTTAACCAAGGTTAGGAAATCTTGAGTGGAGTTAAAACACCTTGAAGAATGAAAAGTTGTAAAAGATGTTAAAATGTTGTCAAGCAACATTTGCAACTTTTAAAAGTTGTTATGACGAAAAGCTTAACTTAAAGGATTTCGGCCTTAATAGGGTTTAGAGATGCCTAATAGGCCAAAATACATGAGATAAGCATATATATGTTTGAAAAACCCTAATTTAGGGTTGGTGATCTCATTGTGTACTGACCGACATTCTGTAGCAAGAAATTTTCACTGTGAATAGAGAAAGACTTGAGTAACAGGGTGATATTTTAGCCTTGCATGGATTGAAACATCATCTGTAGCTATTGGAATCTATTTTTTATCATTTTTTAGTGTGATTCAAGCTTTGATTTTGTTCTTTAGTTAGGTTTACTTGGTATTTTGTAAATTCCTTTTGTTTTCACAATTCACTGTCCAGTTTTGATAGTGTGTACAAAATGTAAGCCTAGCTCCATTTCCCACCATAGTTCCTATATGGCCTTTTGGGGATGGATACTAGGGTTGATAAGCTTCATGATGCCTCAAGTTTGGGCTTTGAAGATGCATGCTGTGATTTTTAAGGTCTTGCCCTAGGCGAGCTAAGTGTAAAAGCCCGGCTAGGAAGACCTAGTGTTTGTATAGAAATATTGTAGGAGGGTTTTTTTCAAGAGCCAAGAAGGCCTTGAATGTGATGTTTAGTGATCTTTAGGTACTCTATGAATAGGAGGAGTTCCCTAGATGTTACCTTTCCTTGTTTTAAAGCCAAAGACCAAAGACAGGTCTAAAACCTAGAAGAAGGCCCTAATTCTGAAATAGGGTATATGGACAGTGTCAGGACACCAGACCAAGAAAATCTAAAAGGTCTTAAGGCATATATGTGAACTTCCAAAAAACATTTGGGGGTTCTTTAAGAATATTTGGTAGTGGAAGAAGAATCCTAGATTTTAGGAGGCCTGATTAGGCAAAAAAAGGTACAAGGCCTAGATCCTAGGAATTCAAAGAGCGATGGGAAAATGGGTAAGCTTGGAAATTAGAGAATCCAATTAGGAGACCAAATTGGATTAGAAATAATCCCTTAGCCTCCTGCAATCCAAACCATAGGTTAGGGCTTGTGAGTGATGGAATGGTAGAGTTCTCCTTGAAGACAAAGAGTGGGAACCAAAGAAGATAGGAAGGCTCTTGTAAGTGGGAAGAAATTAATTCCTTCTAGGAGATTGAGGGTGGATTGAGGAAACCCTAAGAGGTCCTAAGTGTGACCTAAGAAGATTTAAAGAGAACTCAAGGTGTTTGGAGAGCCTCCCTATCAGAGTGGTATTAGAGCAAGGTAAAAGATTTGGGAAAAGGAGTGTTGCAGGTAGTGAATGTTGTAGCCCACTGAATCAAGTGGAGAATCAGTTGCATCTAGCAAGATGGTGACTAATTCCAAACTGGATAAGAAGGTTGAAGAGAAGGAGGAGGATAATCGACTACTAAGAGAGAGATTGGCTCAATTAGAGTAGCTCTTGGGTGAAGTCCAAGACAAGACTGATAAATAAAAGGACAAGGTAGACTAGAAGGAAGAACAAGAAGCTAAGGAGGAGGAGATAGACTTGGAGGAAGAAGCTCCAACTCCTCACCCTATCATAGCAGAAGAACCCTTCTTGAAGGCACTCAAGGCCTTAACTAGGAAAGCATTGGAGGGTGTGCCAATTTTTAGTGGACAAATGGACCCTGATCTAGTTATGGACTAGATTGATAGTATTGAAAATCACTTTGAATGTGATGGCATAATAGATGCTCAAAAATTTAAAGTGGCTAAGTCTAGGTTGAGGGTGTCAGCACTCACCTGGTGGAAGTATGTTTAGACTGAGAGGGAAAAAGAGGGCAATAATCCTATTGTCACTTGGAAGGGCATGTTGCTGAAGCTAAAGAAAACCTATTTACCAAATGACTATGAGGTTCAACTACATAGAAGGAGACAAAACCTCAGGCAGAAGGACTTATATGTCCAAGCATACACTAAAGAGTTTCAAAAATTGTGTCTAAGGTCAAAGATAGTGGAGGATGAGAGAATAAGATTGGCTAGATACCAACATGGACTCAAATGGTCTATCCAAGAATACACGAGCCTTGCTACCTTCAAGAGTGTGAGACAGTGCTACCAAATGGCTTTGAAAATAGAGGAGAAAAGAAAGAAGAAACATGATCATTCCTCAAAAAGCAAAGGTAGAGGAAATGAAAATAGAGGGCATACGGGTAGCTTTGTAGGCAAGAGCAGTGAATTCAAAGCTCAAGGAGATTCCAAATTGACTGAGATAGTCAATGAAACTAGTGGGAGAGGAAGTATGATTAGAGGCAGGGGATTCCAAGGTGGAGGAAGAGGTGGATTTGGAGGTTCAAGCAAAGCCTCACACTTTGCAACGATGAAATGTTTTCATTGCAACCAGCTAGGTCATCCGGCCTATAGATGCTCTAAGAAGGCTTCTAGTTCACATGGTGAGAAGAGGGTAAACTACATATCCCAAGAAGAGACTAGTAGTATCAAATCCCCTGAAATCAATCTTGATTTAGAGAGTGGGGAGAATCTCATGATTAGGAGGATTCTTATTAAGGAACTTGTCAAAGAAGAAGCTAAACAAAGGAGGGCACTTTTTAGAGTGAAGTCCAAAATACTTGGCAAGGTTTGCAAGATGATTATAGACTTAGGGTCTACTGATAATATCATCTCAAAGGAGGCAGTTAGCAAACTTGGATTAACCAAAATTCCTCACACAAACCCTTATAGGGTCACATGGTTAAACAAAGGGTAGCATGTCCTTGTAAAAGAGCAAGCATGGATTGATTTCTTGATAGGGAAATATGTGGATAGAGTCCTATGTGATATACTCAAAAAGGATGCATGCCACCTACTTTTAGGTAGGCTATGGTAGTTTGATAGAAAGATAATACATGATGGAGAAAGGAACTCCTATTCTTTCAAGAAAGATGGGGTCACTTATAGGATTCAGTCACTCATGGATAAAGAAGGGTCTACATCAGTAGGACCTAATATCTTGTTACAAGGGGGTAAGGAGTACATCCAAGGTATGAAGGATGAAGAAGGGACACACTTTTCTTTCATGGTGAAGCCTAGTGAAGAGAAGAAGGTGGAACAAGTACCATTGCCTAAGGAAGTGCAGGAGCTCTTGAAAGAGTTCCAAGACATAGTTAGTGATGGGTCACCTACCATGTTACCACCTCCTAGAGCTATAAGTCATCAAATTGACTTCATACCAAGGGAATCTCTACCAAACAAAGCAGCATAAAAGATGACTCCTAATCAAAACAAAGAAATAGCTACACAAGTGCAAGAACTTTTGTACCAAGGACTAATCAAGAAGAGCATTAGCCCATGTGCAGTGCCAATAGTCCTAGCATCAAAGAAGGGAGGTAAGTGGAGGCTATGTATAGACTCAAGAGAAATTAATAAGATCACTATAACGTACAAATTTCCCATTCCAAGGATTGAAGATCTTATGGACTTTTTGGGAGGAGCAAGGCACTACACCAAGTTGGATTTGAAGAGTGGGTACCATCAAATAAGGATTAAGGAGGGAGATGAGTGGAAGACTACATTCAAGACCACATAAGGGCTCTATGAATGGTTAGTCATGCCCTTTGGGCTTAGTAATTCTCCAAGCACCTTCATGAGGTTGATGAATGAGGTGTTGAAAGACTACATAGGCAGATTTGTAGTAGTGTACTTGGATGACATCCTAATTTTCAGCAAGACTAGAGAGGAACACCTCCAACATTTGCAGATTGTGATGAAGAGACTCCATAAGGAGAAGTTGTCCATTAATTTTGAAAAGTGTGAATTTATGAAGCAAGAGTTGATCTATCTTGGTTTTGTGGTGTCTCAAGGAACCTTGAAGATGGATCCTAGCAAGGTGGAAGCAATACTCAATTGGCCTACACCTACAAGTAGCACTGAGGTAAGGAGTTTTCATGGACTTGCCCAATTCTATAGGAAGTTCATTAAAGGTTTTAGTGAAATATGTGCACCAGTCTTAGATACTATTAAAGGTGGAGTAAATACTAAGTTTAAGTGGGCTCTAGAGGCTGGTAAAGGTTTTGAGTTATTGAAAAAGAGAGTGGCTACACAACCTATATTGGTTTTGCTAAATTTTGATAAGTTGTTCACCTTAGAGTGTGATGCAAGTAGCATAGCAGTTGGGGCGGTTTTGAATCAAGAGAATAGACCAGTTGTATTCTATAGTGAGAAGTTGAATGAGGCTAAGAAGAGGTATTCTTCTTATGATCTAGAGTTATATGCATTGGTGCAATCCTTGAGAAAATGGAGGCACTAGTTTCGGCCTAAAGAATTTGTGGTGTATACTGATAACAAGGCTTTGAGTTTCATCAATTCACAGGAGAAGTTGAGCAATAGACATCTCAAATGGCTGGAATATTTGTAGGCCTATACATTCACCATAAAGCATAAGAAAGGACAATTGAACAAGGTGGCTGATGCCTTGAGTAGGAGACTTTTGACAATCCAAGAAGTGTAGCTCCAAAGCATAGGAACTGAGAGTTTCAAAGAGCTCTATGAAGGGGATGAAGACTTTGCAAAAGCATACAAGGTTTGTAAATAATTTAAGAATCATTTCCATAGTCAATTTGCAGACTATACAATTCACAATGATCTATTGTTTAGAGGTGGACAGTTATGTCTTCCTAAAGGATCTATGAGGGATAATGTGATATAAGAGAAGCACAATGGGATCTTGAGTGGGAATTTTGGCCTAAAAAAAGCACTAGAACTAGTGTAAAGGTTCTATTATTGGCCTAGGATGCAAAAGGACATCAGAAGGTATGTGGAGCAATGCTTAATTTGCCAAAAATCTAAAGGTACCTCATCTAATGTAGGTTTGTATCAACCTTTACCCATTCCTAGTAGGCCTTGGGAATGCATTAGTATGGATTTCATAGTTGGGTTGCCTAGAACCAAGACTGGTTTAGATAGTATCTTTGTGGTTGTAGATAGGTTTATCAAGATGAGCCACTTCATTCCTTGCAAAACCACTCATGATGCCAATCATATTGCACATTTTTTCTTTAAAGAAGTCATACAGATTCATGGCTTTCCACTAAGCATAGTCTCTGATAGAGATGTCAAGTTTATGGGCCATTTTTGGAAGACCTTGTGGAAGATGTTAGGTACTAACCTATCATTTGGATCAGCCTACCATCCCCAAACTGATGGTTAGATTGAAGCCATTAATAGAGTGTTGGGAAATCTCCTTAGATGCTTGATAAAGGAGTATGGAGTGATGTGGGATCAGTTATTACCATAGGTAGAGTATGCCTACAATGATAGTGTGAATAGAAAAATAGGGAAAAGCCCTTTTGAAGTTGTCTATGGGCTAGAGGTGTGTGTGAGCTGAGGCAACTAGCAAATGAGGAAGGAATAAGTGCATATGTAGAAGACTTCACTCAATCAATGAAACAGGTTCATGGTCAAGTGAAGAGGCAGCTCCAAGAGGCTACACAAAAGCTGAAAGCCAAAGTGGATGAAGGAAGGAAAGACCTTCAATTTTTTGTGAGATATCTTGTAATGGTTCATCTTAATAAATCTAGATTGCAGAAGGGAATTCCCACCAAACTTCAAATGAGAAGGATAGGTCCTTGCAAGGTACTAGAAAAATATGGGTAGAATGCTTATAAACTAGACTTGCCATCAAATTTGGAAATGTCTCTTGTGTTCAATGTGTAGGACTTAGTACTATATAGAGGCCCTACACTAGTACAATAAGAGTTTCAGTCAAACAGTGAGGAAATCAACAAGGATGTTTAGATTTCTCACACACCTCAACCAGTAGCAAAGATGATTATAGCCTCTAGAGTCAAGACAAAGACCAGGAAGGGTACATATATGGAACATTTGATTTAGTGGCAAGGAAATTCAGAAGCTGAAGCTACTTGGGTAGCTGAGAGTGCATTCAAAAAATATGGGGTTGATCCTAAACTCCTATCACTAGAGGTGACTTAATTTCTTGGTTTTGGCAGCATGGTTCAAGAGAATCCTTAGGAGATCAGTTGGTTTTCCTAACTTGATGTGGAAAGACCCTCTTGAAGGTAATTGTAATTAGATAAGGTCATGTGACCAAGAGTGGTGTGGTTTGAGTCTAGATTAGTGTCTAACTCTAGTTATGAGCTAAATTTTGTCTTCATGAAAGTCTTGTACCTGATGATGTCCAGTAAGTGATCAAATGTTGTTTTAGTATTTTTAGGGTCTGAGATGCCCTAAGAATTCTAAATAAGGTTAGGAAAGCTTGGGTGGAGTTAAAACACCTTGAAGAATGAAAAGTTGTAAAAGATGTTAAAATGTTGTTGAGCAACATTTGAAAATTTTAAAAGTTGCTATGACAAAAAGCTTAACTTAAAGGATTTTCACCTTAATAGGGTTTAGATATGCCTAATACACCAAAACACATGAGATAAGAAATATATGTTTGAAAAACCCTAATTTAGGGTTGGTGATCTCATTGTGTACGGACTGGCATTATGTAGCAAGAAGTTTTCACTGTGAATAGAGAAAGACTTGAGTAACAGAGTGATCTTTTAGCCTTGCATGGATTGAAACATCATATCTAGCTATTGGAATCTATTTTTTATCATTTTTTAGTGTGATTCAAGCTTTAAGTTTGTTCTTTAGTTAGGTTTACTTGGCATTTTGGAAATTCCATTTGTTTTCACAATTCACTGTCCAGTTTTGACAGTGTGTACAAAATGTAAGCCTAGTTCCATTTCCCATCATAGTTCTTGTACGGCCTTTTTGGGATGGAGAATAAGGTTGATAAGCTTCATGATTCCTCAATTCTAGGCTTTGAAGATGCATGCTATGATTTTTAGGGTCTTTCCCTAAGCGAGCTAAGTGTAAAAGCCCGACTAGGAAGACCTAGTGTTTGTGTAGAAATATTGCAGGAGGGTTTGTGTCAAGAGCCAAGAAGGCCTTGAATGTGATGTTTAGTGATATGCAGGTACTCTATGAATAGGATGATTTCCATGGAAGTCATCTTGCCAATTTTTGAAGCCAAAGACCAAAGACATGTCTAAAACTTAGAAGAAGGCCCTAATTCTGAAATAGGGTGTACGGATAGTGTCAAGACCCCACACCAAGAAAATTTGAAAGGTATTAAGGCATATATGTGAAATTCCAAAAAACATTTGGAGGTTCTTTAAGAAGATTTAGCAGTGGAAGAAGAATCCTAGATTTTAGGAGGCCTAATTGGGCAAAAAGGCTATAAGGCCTAGATCCTAGGAATTCAAAGAGCGATGGGAAAATGGGTAAGCTTGGAAATCAGAGAATCCAATTAGGAGACCAAATTGGATTAGAAATAATCCCTTAGCCTCCTACAATCCAAACCATAGGTTAAGGCTTGTGAGTGATGGAATGGTAGAGTTCTCCTTGAAGACAAAGAGTGGGAACCAAAGAAGATAGGAAGGCTCTTGTAAGTGGGAAGGAATTGATTCCTTCTAGGAGATTGAGGGTGGATTGAGGAAACCCTAAGAGGTCCTAAGTGTGACCTAAGAAGAGTTCAAGAGAGCTCAAGTTGTTTGGGGAGCCTCCCTATCACATGGCTTAACCACTTCTTGTGTCTTGTATAAGTCTAGTGGTAGTATCGGGCATTAACAGGTCGATCTTTTGGTGCAACGACAACCACTACTTGTAACTATTCTCTTCATACCAAGCACTTTAAACTGATTAAAAACCTTTATATTATTCTTTTGTATGCACAAAGTTGACTCCCAAATGAAGCTAACAGTTAAGCAATCTTCAACTGATATTCCACAACCTCAAAAAGCTTATAAAAAGAAGAAGCTACACTCTCCAATGCCAAAAATCTCTTGAATTTGTAGAGACCCTTCTCTTTTTTCTCTAATGCCCATGAAATGAATTTATCAAATGCCAAAAGAATGGATCTCATTTCCTTGAAAAATTATTTAAAAATCCCCTTTAGGGTTCGATTTCCCATAAATATATATTAATAACATTTTTAAAAATGTTATTTCATTGAGTCTTAGGAAAAAAATTAATATTTCATTAAGTGTGGCATTTTAAAATTAATTCCACAATTGGCCTCCTTTTAGTGATAACTTGACCCTCAATTATAAAGTTAAGTTATTTAACTTTATAATAATATGTTGGAATACAAACACCAATGAGAGGAGAGGGGGGGGGTGAATTAGTGGTAACTTAAAACTTATTCTTTTCAACTTTTACAATTATAACATAAAGTTATGAAAAATGAACAAAATATACAAGAATAACAAGATACACAATATTTATAATGGAAAACCCCTTAGTGTTAAAAACCACTTATAATTTCAGACTTTATAGCCTCTTGGGAAAATCTTTTAGAGCTACAACTCTAGGAAGCACCAACACCCTATTTTAGAGAAACCAATCTCGAGGAACACCAATCCCTTATATCTAAAGAACCAACTTCAAAAATTAAAAATCACCAACTTCAAACATGAACAAATTGAGTTACAAATCAGAGGATTATCTCTATTACAATACAAATCATGAAGCAATAATTCAACTTCTAGTTGAAAACATTAAGCAAGATATACGTCTTTTCTTATCTCTCTTCCTGATTCTTTTATATCAACCAATTATACCAAGTTATACAAGCCTTCTCAAAATGACTTTATCAGATTTTGAAATGTATAATCAAACTTAAATCAACATGTTTTAATGTAAGAAGATGATTTGAATTAATGATCTTCAAACTATTAACCTTCTTGAAATGATAAGCCCTTTGTTTCCCTTCAAAACATTAAGGATCCAAATATGTATTCATTTTCCATTAAAGGTTTTGATTGAAGATTGATGTAAATCATTAAAAATAAGTGTGTAACCCTTTCTTAACCTATGGTAGACCTCTACAATTAATAGCAATTCAAAAATTTCAAATTTTGAATAAATATCATTACCATCTTCATTATTGTCTTGTTGACTTGCAACATAGTCTTCTAGTATACAATGAATATCTCTCAGTTTCTACACTTCCCTAAAAACCTACCTATACAATTGTTTAAAGGGATGAATACCACATTTATAAATGTATATATCATTTTCTAACAACCTATTAACTTGTCCAAAACTACTTTAAACAAAAACCGGTTATAAGTGTCAAAACTGCTAGAAACTACCTTGGCCTAAATAAATTTTCTCTCTCCACCACAAGTGTTTGCCAAAAATGACTCCTAAAAATTTCAAGTCTGTCTATTACCTTTCCAAAAAGGTGTAATGATCATAGGTTTTTTTTAACAATTAGTATATTCAAATCTGATTCGACTACAAATAGGTAGTTATGTAGTTAAAACTACTTTAAACATAACTAATTATATAAAGTGTTAATCACTTCAAACTTAACACTTAACACTTAACACCATAGTAATGTTTTAAGCCATATAGAGGATCAGTTAGGCTAATGAAACACTAACCAATATAATCATATCATGTTAATTAACATGCATATCAAATATGATATTAATCATAACCATGTGACATAAAAATCATTATGTGACTTTCATATCTATCACCATCACCTCAGACCATCAACTGAGACACCTGAAAAACATGTCTTATTGACATCAATGATAATAAAAAATAACAAAGGTTCAACATTATCTCTTTTTATAATTTGATATCATTTTGGCCACTTAAATATTAATAACTCTACAATTCTCGTTTGAACTGGGAGTTAACATTGTCAATCCCCATGTGACCAAGTGATTTGTGAAAAATAGAAAGGGTTCTTCTCAAACAACCAAAGACTTATTGTAAATAGAAATTATAAAGAATGAAGCCATGGAACCCATACAAATTCCAAATCTACAACCACTAAGATCTAGGGAAGGTAGATATCTCATCTACTGACTAGGTTTCTGCAACAAGATGACCCTATATCCAAACCCATTAGCTTACGAGGGCCATTGATAGGATAATCCTACTAAATTGATGTCTCTAGTTAGGAAGGGATATCACAAAGTCTTGACATTCTTTTGTCTTGAGAGATAACTCCTTCTTTGCTACTTTAATTCTCATTTCCTCCTCAAGTTGTAATTTTAGATCAACAACCAAGTAATTTGATTCTTGAATTTTTCTAATCAAATTTTCATTATCTTGGATAGCCTAATCCTTTTGTGCATTAACTTTTTTCTTTAGCATTTTGATCTTCTTAAGGGAACAAACTAATTTTCCCTTAAGATTAACACCTGCAACTTCAAGATCATTGTCTATCTCAGGCTCATCTTCTTGGTCTACATTCTCCATAACCATGAATAATACTTCTCATTCTTCATCAATAGAGTCTTAGATGAGTTACTATCAAACACATTAGCATGTCTTTATCTAGTCTTCTCATAATATTATATTTGGATTTTTTGTCAAACCCTCTTATAATCTAGAAGAAATAATTATAATTGAAATGGATGATAGAGGAATAAATCCACTAGATTGAGAAGATATAAAGCTAGCAAGTATTCTCCCAAATGTTTGTATTTATCATGATTAATCTTACAATCTCTTTTGATTGCATCTTCTCTCCCTTATTATTTATTCTTGGTTTGATACCCATAGTCTCAGATGAAGGGATTTTATTTTAGAAATTTATCTTGTTGATGGAAAACAGAAGTATTTTCTTGTTTACCAAAGTCCATAATAGGGTTTTAGGAACATGTTCAACCTTACCAAAGAAAAGAAGAGTCTCTTGAAATTTATAATTTTAAGAAATATTAAGAATAAAAAGAGGGTTCTTGGTAGAAATAAAAAACTTTCTTGGCAACAAAGGAGCATGGTAGACATTAAAAATGGAATTAGACACATACAAAAAAACCCAAGAAGATGGAAGACATAATGTTACATGATCTTCTTACTCATTGAAAAATTTAGCACCTTGCATTTTACCATGACTTTCTTGATCCTACAATATTTCATCATGCCCTTAATTTTCTATTTTGGTATCATGGTTCCATCTTAATGATCTTGAAGTCTAGTGAATCTATCTCCTAGAATAGAAAACACATTTGTATTTCAATTACTATCTCTAGCTCATATAGGATATGGAGGAGGTGAGATTTCACTTTCCTACAAGCCATGGTAAATCCATCAGCATTAGAAGGACTAAAAATAGAACCTTGGTTATCTTGTTGAATTTGGTGCATATCATTTTTATCCTCTTGCGATAATTTTTTGAAAGAAATGTGATTTAATTTTGGGCTAATCCTAAGGATATGACCATAATGATGTCATTTTGTACATTTGAAAGGAATTTCTTTAAATCCAAGTTTTGATGTCAAAAAATATCCTACTTCAATATTAAGAAATGTTAGCAAGGGATTTTTAAAATCTATTTCATGTTAGGAATAAGGTGTCTCAACCTTGGATAATTCCTATTCTTATTATTTGTTTTGTAAAATGTATTTCTTGCAAATAATGTAATTAAGTGTGAGTGTACATGTCTAGTTGGCATGTTGATGTGTCACTCCACTTCGAAAAAAAATTTTGGGTTCCTATTTTCTCGGAGAATGGTAAAACCCTAATACAGCTATCTTTGGAAGTTGCCCTAAAAAGGGAAGCGCATGATATAAGCATTTTTTAGGGTTGCAAAGATAGGTAAAGTTAGTGTAGTGTTGGAACGTTTTTATGCTGCCGCGATTTGTCTTCAAGAGTTGGAAATCTTCTGAAAGAACTTGCGTTGCAAGTGTATTGTAAATTGTACTAGTTTTGATTAATACATTGTGCAAGTTTTGGAGTGTTGGGGTTTTTATCAAAAGGTTTTCCCTAGGGTAAATCATTGTGTCATTCTTTATTTTCTGTATGCATGGTATATGGCTGCAATATCATTGTTAAAGTAGTTAACAAATCTGAATATTGTAAGGATTTAAAAGAATTTGCACAATACTTTCCTTTAGAGATTAGTGTAGGAAGTTGTTTCCGCACCTGAGTTTCCTTACATTTCAATGCAAAATTGATAGAAGTACCCAAACATGAACTCAATGAATTGGGTAAAACTTTTAAGCATTAACTTTCTACAACAATAATGGCTTAGCAATAAAATGATCCAAATCAAAAACTTGAAAGGATTTCCACAATTGAGATAAACCCCAGGTACCAAAATTTCCTGAAAAGCCCAGTTCATGCTTGAAGAAATAATGACCCCCTAAAAAAAAGTAAACATAGTCAAAGACATTTATTAAAGGATACAAAAAAAGATTCATTGACAACCAAAGTAATTTCCATGTCTCTTCATCAATGAATCTTTATGTGCGTAATGCTCTAGCATCTTTAGATTTAATCTAAGCCCTATACAATTATAGAGGGGGAGACGTCTTTGATAATAAAAAAACATCAACCATAAAGTTAGGATTAAAAATAATTGTTGGAAACTTGTTGATTTGAGTAAGGCGTCCATTGATTTTAAATCATTAGCTTTTTCTCTTTCTAAAGAAATTGTTGTTGAACTAGTTTCACATGAATATTCATTGGATTAGCTTTGTGTATAGAATGATAACATGGAGACCAAATATGACTTATTTGAAAGAGAGCTTAGCAGGACCTACAGGCTCATGTCGATCAACCATGAATCTTCAACTCAAAAATGACAAAGTAGGACTTTTTTAAGTCTTAAAACTTAACATGCAATGCTTCCAAGTATCATACATGGCTTGTCTCAGGATTGTTGAGTTTAAAGAGCATATTGAATAATTAAATAACACCAAAAAAATAGAATAAAAATAGGGACAA
The DNA here is from genome assembly GCA_027943335.1 of Chamaecyparis obtusa. Lineage (NCBI taxonomy): Eukaryota > Viridiplantae > Streptophyta > Pinopsida > Cupressales > Cupressaceae > Chamaecyparis > Chamaecyparis obtusa. The sequence goes on from BSBK01002032.1 coordinate 1,308,464, forward strand.
TAAGATGATTGATACAACATAGCAAATTACGTTCACCATTAAAGGCTACATCATCTTTATTCATGCCACAACGGATATTGAATCAATAGCCAACACATATGCAAATGTTTTTACTCTCTAAATATGAAGAGTCGCCAAGAAGATGAAGAGTGCAATCCAATGACCATTACTTTACATACTTAACAATATATTAAAAAAATCAATTTTGAACTATAAAAATCATCTTCTTGTCTATTACCTTCTCCATGTACTACCATGCAAGATACAATTAGTTTTAAATTATATACTAAAACCAAATACTTTAAAATATCCATACAATAAATCATAAAATATATAATATACATTTCCGTTTTTAAATATAGAACACAACTACATCTATTTTTAGTTACCCCTCTTTACAAACTCTCTACTTTTCACCACTATAATAAAATAAGTAAAAGAAGATAAATAGTCCCAAGTACACTTCATTGAACCCGAACTCAGAGCATCTACATATCAAAACAAAATGATTTCTATAAACTACCATGTAAGTCGATCATATGCTATTCGGCACAACACATTTCATAACTAAAAACAAATTGGTCAAACTGCATAGTATTCCTATCTCTTTATGAATATAAAAGTTATTAAAAACCATCGAAAATTATTAACAAATCCGAGGGAATCAATTACGCACTTGGAGGACGGTTTCATCCGTGTCTAATGTTTTATTTCTATTGTTTACTATTTTCTTCACTCAACCTCTTTTTCATTACTCTTTTGGTCAAAGGAAAACAATGAGTCGGTTCGGCGGGAGTATTGTTTTAAAGAAATATTCCCATCTCGAAACCATTGACTAAAATATTGTCTTTTTCATAATCATTTTTGCATGTAACGATGTGGGCACACTTAAATCACAAAACAATGAGCATTATTAGTATTTAGAAACCTTACTTAGTAGGGAGTCAACTAGCTTTCTCAAAAGATTCCAATGCATATCCATAAGTTAATGATTGGGCTGAATGCAATGTACATGCGTGCTTCTATTGTTGGTCATACAAATATTTTATGTTAGGCCCCAGATCTCTAAGATTTTAGCTTTTAGTTATGCCTTGATACCATATTGTTTTAACAGATTTCTAAGCTTTAGGCATGTGTTTTGGTGCTTTATACAAGTGCCTATACCTAGAATCATGCTCTTCTCTAATGTGCTTCCATGTGGCTTCCTCATGCTTTTTAATATGGGCCATATGGAACTTTCAAACTATTCATTTCCCCATGTTAGCCATCAAATTTCTTACATCATCATATCGTTTGGGTGACCATACGACTTTTCCTATTTTATTTGTAGACCCAATTTATTATTCACCATGTAACATTCTAAAGTTAGTTAGGCCTACTTTTATAAATATTTGTATGGAGTGAAGAATATATCTTTGTTCCGAATCATCCCATTTATGTCATTTTCTTTAGATTGAGTTTAACATCAACATACATCTCTTATGTGATGCAACTGCAATGATATTTTAAGTGACCACCACAAATCTTCTTTTATGCATTGACCTCTTTGACCAGTGTTATAACATTTTTTTTTTAATATTTAATAATGAAAAGTTTAGCCTTTCACTCGGAGTAGCTAGAGAAATATTTTAAGGACACATTTAAAAAGTGGAATTTGTATAATACTAGTTTCTTTTTCAGTTAAGATATGATTCAAATGATTGATTGTAATGACCTACGAACTAGGGATGTTCGAAATCAAATACAAGGAAGCCTCGAAACAAGCATGACGCATGTTTCACCTTTCTTAAATCTTTTCTAAGCCCCCACACCTCATCATGGTGGGAGTTTTTTATAGGCTTTTGTTTGAATTTCCTTTGTTATTCAAGTTGAAAGGAATAGAAATGATTCTACCGTATGCAAGCTATTAAATTTAGCATTATTGTTTTAGTTTATTTAATTATTTTAATGATATTGTAAAGAATTGGGTACTTGTTGATAATTATGAAATTTTTAGTAAATTATTATTTTTATTTGTTATTATAAATAAAAATTAATATAAAGATTATGATGATTAAGAGATTTTTCATAATATTTTTTGTAGATCGCTTATTTGTTATTACAAATGAATAAATATATTAAAAAAACATTTACATGAAAAATATTGTAGTTATTTCAAAAAACATTTACATGAAAAATATTGTAGTTATTTCAAAAAACATTTACATGAAAAATATTGTAGTTATTTTTAAATGGTTGAAGTTGTAGTTAATAATAATTAATAAAAAGATAAACAAATATTAATTGTTGTAATTACTTTATGATAGTATGTAGGTTGCAACATGGTTGAAAGTATAGATGATGATAATCTATTAAAAGATTAATAAATATTAATTGTTGCAGTTATCGTGATAGATAATAGAAAAGCTTCATATTAAACAAAAAAATAATTTTATTATTATTATTATATGTCAAGAAGCTAATTTTGTATTGTGTATAGCTTCTAGCAATTCAACTATGTAAGCTTATTTCTTGATGTTTCAATCAAACTCAATTATTGAAATTTGAATAGTAATTAAGAAAGATTGTTTTTGTTGTCATAGGACAATATACATTGTAATTATTCATATAATTTAACCCCGCCAATTAACATGTTATTTATTATTACTTTATAGATTAGATATTTTCCTTAATGACACTGGAACATTATTTAACTCTTTGGCTATTGCTCTCATGGTATGTATCTGTACTAAGTTTAGGGTCAATGGTTGAAATACAAGAGTAACAATTATGTTCGAATGAATTAATTGTACCAAATATAGTGTTGATTAGAAATGTCAAGTATTTTTAGATATACAACTTAGAAAAATTGTTGCAATACTTTCCTTCAACTAGAATTGAAAAAATGTTATCCTTGTTATAAACACGTCATTCATGGTTGGGTGGTCTTATCACTTATTAAATCTTCTCTTTTATAATCAATTGTTTATTTTCATAGATTTTACCTATGTGTAAGAATAATTTGTTAATGCAGATGCCCTGGATATAGCTTGAATGTTAACTCTTACATCGCCATAGTATAACACCCTAAACAACCATTCTCAAAATTGTTTGATACTCAAGAAGGTACTTGTATCTGGTCGGATACTTAAAAGTCGAGAAGGGGTAAGGAACATCCTATCCTAAGAATAAAATAACAGATCACAAGAATATAATGATAACATATTAACTCATAATACAAGTTGTGATATTTCTATTAAGGTTCAACTATGTAGTTTTTTGAGTCAAACTCATTGACCCATCCTTCACAAGTAGTGGTTCATAAGAACCCATCTCCTACTTATCATCAGAATACAAGGTTTTTTTGTGTTCAATTTTCATTGTTGAATAATGATTACTCAGGAGTTACATTACAAGATCATAATAAGGTCCATATGGGATGTAATTTACTTATCCAATCTAGGCTCTTCTATCCTAGGTAATAAGTGGTCAACTAGATCATACCTCTATCCATATGAGATATGACTGAATAAGTGGTTTTTTTCCAAATCATACCTCTATCCATACAAAATAGAAAATTTGTAAGTGATTTTCAGACCATACCTCCATCCATATGGGATGGGTTTTCATAAGGAAAGAAAGACATAAAAATTTTATTAGAGACTTTATACTCATTGGGACCAATACGGGTCCTGAGTAGCTTGCATGAAATATCACAGACTTTCCAAGAATTGTGACAAGACTCTTTGAAAATTTTATTAAATAATAAATTCTAGATTTGCACCCTTCATTGAATTTTAGGAATACTATCAGGTGAAAGACTATTGAGAATTACTTAAGTCTTGTATCTTTTCTCATCTTTCGGGCATCTAACTATGTATAGGTACCTTCCTAAGTATCAAACAATTCTAAGTATGGTTGTTTAGGGTTTTATACTGTGGAAATGTAAGGGTTAACAATTAAGCTATATCCAAGGAACCTACATACTAGAGGCATCCTTTTCCTTCCAAACTTCCTACATACTCCTATCCACAAGTTCAAGGCACCTTGGATCCACACTCTTAATGGTATGTAGTTCTCGATTTAGCTATGTTTGATGTAACTATTGTAGAATAACAAGATCTTTCATAGAAATCTTTGATCCTATGAAGTTATTTTCTATTATGCACCCACTAAGGTAAGTCAGCAGGATCCTAGTTTATCCATTACCACCATTAGTAGTTTTTCCATTTAGTTATGGTTAACAACATGTGTAGATTTTACCTATGTGCAAGAATAATTAGTTCACTTTGTTACCAAAGGCGAGATTGTTGGATATTGGTTGCAATTGTTGTTGTTCAGGTTGTTTACATTCATGTTTTGTCATTGATGTCAACATATGTTTCATTTCTATGTTGGTTGCATCAGACAAACTATGTTTTAGGTTGCTTCAAGCAGTTGGATAGACTTATACAGATAATGTACGGTAGTTCAAAGTATGTGGGCATGGATTTGTTATGTTGAGTTAGTGTAGACCTTATGTATAAGGTCGTATGGCTTCATGTTATGATTTGTGTAATTTATAGTTATTTTGGTGAAGACAGGTCATAGGACAGAGACAGGGAATTATGCCAAAGTTGGTTGCCGAATTTTGAGTATAATTTAGTTGCGAGCTGGAACCGTGGTATGAAAGATTAATACATGGAAGAAGACTTGTATTGGAGTGCATTGTGATATTTATGACTTAATTTATTCATACTATTTTCAAAGCTAGTGTGTGTAATTCACATTATTGTATTTGGGAGCCGACTAGGTGATGTAACATGTGTAACAGATCGGTGAGCATTGATTGTGGATCTTAGTGTGTAACTTGATATTTGTAAATGTTTTATATTTTTTTAGGTACCATGTGTACCTTATCATTTCTTAATGTAATGATTTATGCATTGGGAAAGCTCTAACGGGGCAACCTAATTGGTTTTATAACTTGTATAAAGGAAAGTGATTTCCTTGATGTAATGTAAGGAATGTAAGGGATAAGTGGATGCGAGAATTGTTGCTAGATGTCAGAGCACATCTAAAAATTAGGTCAGATGCTTTGATAGAGGTATGAGTGGAATCTATGATCATTCCTTGTGCACTTCAATGGAACTATAAAGGAAAGAGAGTTGCCATCAGTAAGTTCATTGGATAGTAAATCCTATTTTATGTATTCAGACATTAAGTTCTTCTGAAGGTGGATTTAACCTTCTCCTTGAGCAGTGTGCTCCTAGTAGTGTTCCTTTTGTTCTCATCAACTCATATCAAGGTTGAAGGACCTTTTAACATGGGTTATGTCCTTTAATAGGGACTTGTCTTTTAATAGTTACTTATGTACTAGATGTATTGTATCAACTCCTAATAGGGACATTATTATACTAGTGCATGATCTAGTGGGCATCATCCCCACCAGGTTTTTTCTCTTAATAGGGTTCTCCTCAAGAACAAAAATATTGTGTGTTATGTGTTAGGATTAGGTAATACTGAGAGGGGGGGTGAATCAATATTATAGAACTTTGATCTAAACTATAAACATTTACAAATAATCCAAAGTAATGTAGAAATTAAAAGAACATATAAGCATAACACATTACTCATGACACCATGGTTTGTTCTCAAGGGAACTGTGGCCAAGGGAAAACCCCGGTGGGGATTGAACCCACAAATATGTAATAAAATATAATATCCATGTTAGGAGATCTAGCCATGTTATGAGCTGATTGTTACATATTACATTTCCTTGATAGAGGAATACAAAACCCTATTAGGGGTATACAAAACACATGGTTAAAGGTAGTGAGCACACTGCTCTTACAATCAAAAATTGTGTCAAAAGAGTCTTCTAAAATGTGAACAACACAAGCACTTATCTTGCTTAGATAGTTCTAGTTAGAGCTCGGCCTCTTACTGATCTCACATATGATATTTGCTCTTAGATTCACAATCTTACTTTGTCGTCATAACCATAACCATACTTTGATTTCACAAAAGCACTCTATACTTATACAAAATCAGCCTTCAAGTCAACTTCACAAATACCATACAAAACATAATAATAACTTATGCAAATGATAATTATGGAATCAAAAATATTATATTACCAAAGAGTCAAAAATATAATATATTCACTTATCTTAGCACGTTACCATATCCACTATACTCTCCTTGATCTTCACAATTGTTCATATACCCTGTTATATTGTTTTACTGTCTTCGTATACCTTTTGAACACTGTATCTCATAGATATGATAACCAAAACTTATGTGCTCTTAACTGAAGCATGTATACATCCCAAAATACCTTCAGTTAACTTTTCAAGCCCTAATACCTTATATATCTTCATTGCTGACCAAAACTTTGGCACTATACCCTGTTATCCAGATTCTGGACTTAGTCATTTTCATGTCTGTGACTCCAATGGAAATCTTCACAATATTTGATCACTCCAATCATAAGTATTTCCATAAATGAAAACCCTCAATTGATTCCTAGTGCTCCAAAACATCACTTTCCAACAATCTCTCCCTTTGGCATTGATGGCAATACTTAGAAAAATGACTAAGTGTCACAATACAACTCTCTTCTTTTCTTTTTCTCTTTTCTACTTTTTTTTTGTTTTACACATCTTTTATTTTCTTTACTATTTCCTTCTACATATTACTCTCTCATATTTATTTCTCTTCCTCTCCCTTTGACATCAATGGAAAAGGTGCATTCAAAATTGCAAAACTTAAGCACAAATATTTAGTGCTTACCTACCAGATTTAAGACATCTTGGAAATAGCTTTCCAATGTCTTCACTTCCTCGGCCCATGAATTTATTAGATGATCATTGACATGGATTAATCCATTCAATGCATATGATGTTGTCTCTGTTGTCTTAAGCTCTGTCAGTGTAGATATATTCATTGAGCCTTCAACATTTTCCATCTCCAAAAGATGTGACTCAAGCATTGTAAGCTTAGGGGTCAATAGGCTTCTCAATAAGCCAAATCTATCTATAACTCTCCCTTTCTTCGTTTCCAATACCCCTATCTTATCCAATATCCTGGATGTCTCTTTATTCATTTCTCCCATGATTTGTGAAGATGATTCACAACTATCCATAACACTGTCAAGGGTAGCCCTATCCTTGGCTATGATCTCCTCAATGTTCTTTATGTGCCTGTAAGGATTTATTTAGAAGATGTATATTTTCTTGCCTTGTGCTACACAACTCTTGGCCTTAAGAGTAGTAGCCTTGAGAATGTTTAAGTCCCATGAAATGGACTTACAAACTTCTCTCAACTTCTTTTCCAAAAAGGTCTTCTCAAACTTTTCTTCTGTGGTCTTTAGCAATGAATCAAAATGATTATCAAAGCTATCCAATATTGTACCAAGTTTCTTAGCTTCATCCTTTTCTTTGAAGATAATCGGTGAGGGGAGTAGCTTGTTAACTATTTCTACAGCCCTGACCATTACCTTAACTCTTTTGTCACCTTTCTGAACTGATCTTTCCTTAGCTTTAGCAAAAGCCATAAATGATAGTCTCATTAGCTCATCCTCATCCATGTTGTCCACATCACAACTTACTAGTTTGGCCATACTTTCCAACAATAAAGAGGTGTCCAAACTAACCTCGACAACATTTTCTAATTTGACCTATTCTATCTTCTTTTCCTTCAGCTGAATTTCTTTCTCTTGTACTTTTTCTTCTTGTTTCTCTTCTGATTTCTCTTCCTCTATCTTCTCTTGATCTCCAACTTCTATCGCACTATCCATATTATCTAGAAATGGATCATTAATATCTTGCGAAGTGTCAAGGGTCACAGGTACACCAGCGACAAAGAAATCTGGTTGCATGCTATCTTGAACACTTTCATCCACTACCTTGGAACTTTATCCTAAACCTAAAGATGTAGGCTTAGAAGCCTTGGGAGGTGAAGCCTTCTTCGGCATATCATACATTAGAACTTGGTCTAATGCATTTTGGGTGTCCTCAATCACCTCATCATATTTCCTAGCCATAATTTTGACTAGTCTGGCCTTTGTCCTCAGTAGGGGTTTTAGTGCATTTATGATTATCTCTCTTTCATGTATAGATACAACTGGTAACATATCTTCAATTGTCTTGTTCCTTATGTTCTCATCCTCTGAATGTGTTAACTATTTCCTGATTTCCATTTTACTGTATAAGTCTTTGGGAATGCTTCCTTCAATCTCCAACAAGTTCTTTTTAAAAGCTAGCAGATTCTCAATGATAGTATATTCAATGATTGCTTGGTCTTCAGATTCATATCTCTCATAGTATCTATATACTATTAATAGATTTCCATCTTTAATTACTCTCTTTTGTAGTGATTTAAGGTCTGGTTTCCACAAGGTTTATGGATCCTTTTGAGTTGTTTTCTCTCTCTCTTTCTCAACTACCTTTTCTTCTTTCTTCTTCCTCTTTACTTTTGTTTCTTTTTCCTTAGGACTTTCCTACTTACATGTCCTTCTGTATCTTCTGGGAATAAATGCAGGCACCACATCTTGTGTTTCTTCCTCTTGAGAGGATGACAAATCAACAATATCAATAGTAGGAGCTACTATCTTTTCTATCTCCGAAGGAATGTGTGCATTGGTGGCCATGCAAGAAGATGCCTCCAACTTATTATTCATATCTATCAATTTCCTTTGTGTGATTCCCACCTTCACAGTGATATCTTCAACAATCTTGTTGACTTTCCTTTTCTTTGTTACCTTCTCTTGCTCTTCTCTGACTTTTTCATACTTTTCCCTATATGTTCCCCATCTTTCTTGGGTAGGGTCTTTTTCGGCTGCCAATACATGTTGCACTTGCATTGTTAGGATTTTGGCACTTACCTCATATCCCATAGGATAGCACCACTTCATTCTTGGCTCAACTGCCTCAAAGAAGACAGATGGTGTCCTCATATTTTTTGACTAAGTTCTCTAGTATCCTGTACCTCTCTTTCATCTACCTTTGTAGTATCTTAATCACACCAAATGATTCTCCATCTACCCATTCATTCTTATGTCTTCTATAGTACTCAGAGATCTGAAGTCCAGTGGGTTCATTATCTTTCCATGCTTTAGGATGCATGTCAGGAAACTTGTGAATGATATGAATATACATATGAATTAGCAATGATCTTGTATACACTTAAAAATGGCTTCATTAATTAATTAAATATTTATTATTTAATTGATATTGACTTGATAAATTAATTAAATATTTATTATTTAATTAATAATTATTTCCTCAATTTATTAAATAGATTATCCAATTTATTTAATAAATTCACTATAGTCTATTCCTCTATTCTAAGTCTTCTAATTAGTCTTATTAAAGTGATTTAATTAAATACACAATCACCTAAATATGACTAAGTCCCCTAGTCCACCTCACCTACCTAGTCACCTGACACATCACTTTGGCTAAAATAAATAATTATTATTAATTATTTATTGGTAATTATCCTCACCCACACATGTCCTATTCTTAAGGGCTATGTGGCCTCATAGGACTTGGTCTCATGACCACATGTCCTCTCTTAAACCAAGTCAAGAGACATGCCCTATTCCTAACGGGCTTCTTAAGCCACCTCTAAGGGTCAAAGGTGACTCATGGGACACTTGTACAAAGAGTCCTCATGAGGAAAAGGTCTCTCCCTCTTTCTCTCTTTGGTCTTTGTGAGACACTTGACATGTTTCTTTCCCTTCCACCTTGTTCTCCTCCATGTCAATGTGAGAGGAACACCATCCCTATTCTTCCTCTCACATTCCAACTACATCCCCCTTTCTATCAACTCCTTCAACTAAGTCAATCCCAACCCTAGGATCTTCCACCTTTCATTCTCCACCGTAGGATTGTGCCACCTAGTCCTAGATCCTCCAAAACTCTATAAAAGGAGCCTAATTTCCCCTTTGTGAGCTAATAGGTATTTTTGGTAATCAAGCAATCAAGCATTCAAGCAATCAAGCATTTTCAAGAGAATTCAAGCCATAATCAATCCATCTTCATATCATTTGCATTCACCATATTTGCACAATTAGGATTTAGTTTTGCATATAATTCACTCAATCTCCACACTTCGGTATCATCTTGGGAAAGGAGCTTCAAATTGGAAATATGAGAGCTCAACACATCCAAGAAATTAGAGCATAGGAGGACAATGGAGACAAGCTACATGGTAAGTGAAGGTAAAACCTTGTTTTAGCTTCAATTTTGGTGCATTCTTCATTGTTGTTTGCTAATTAGTTTGATTTGTTAATCTTAGAATAGTTAATTTATCATTTAGAGTAGTTAGACATCTAATTTGCATACAGATCCAAACTTAAATGCCTTAGATTTGTCCTTCTTTATAGCCTTCACATTATCAATAAACTGTTGAGCTAAGATTTCATAGAGATTATACTTCTTGTTTTCTTTCACCATTCAGTATGCCATCGTGATGACTCCGACAGATATAGAATTAGGTCTACTACTATAAAACAACTTATAGCCTAGAAAAAATGCTACCAATCTAACATCCTGCAAATAAATATCATTAACTTTTATTTCCCTCTTATACCACTTTGAATGTGTTAGGGTTTCTTCCTGTTTCCTTAGGTTCTTTTCAGCTATAGGTAGGGCTCCTTCATTGTCAAGGCCTGTGATCTCATGAATCAACTACACACATATTTTCACAAGTTGTTCACCAATCCACAAAAACTGATCATGAACTCTGCTAAGAATGATCTTAAACCATTCAACTTCGATGAATTATGTGAGTAGGGTTAATTTAAGGATTGATTGATCTTTTATGTGCTTACATTCCTCTACCATGGATCCATTAGCTTCTACCATACTATCCAATTCATTGTAGATGTTAACCTCCCCAATAATCTCATACTTGCAGTGTATGTATGCCCTAATGTCTTCTACATGCAACACGCCTATGGGGGTTTGTGAAAATACTCCTTTCGAATCATCCTCACAGGATTTGAATGGATGCCTTTTGAACTTATACCTAGGTCTATGTACAACATCAAAAACTACTAGTGCATCCATGAATTCTCTAAGAGATTAGGTCTAAATACCTTAAACACACCTGAATCTGGTGCTTTACTTCACACAATCACGTAATGACTCTGCCAGATGACTGATAATCTTCTTAGCTCTATTCTCCTTAAGCGTTGATCAACAAATGGTGTAGATTTGAGGTCTTTTAAGTCCTTTTATCCATCACAAGTTGAGTATGTGTATTAAACATGGGTAGCTCAACTTCGCATGTCATCCATTCGATACAAAACTCATGAACACAGAAGATGAATCTCCAAGTGTTGCATTTTCATCCACAGACTCCTCATTGTCTGTACACATCATTCCTAAGCTCGCATGAGCTTACTCCACATATATAGGGGATGGATATTTTTTGCTCACTACATCCAATGCTCCCCATAAGGCCATGTGGCCTTCTAGGTCGATGCCTCAAATAACTCATCATGCGAAGACATGTTATCATCAATTGTCTCTCCCTGAACTAATGCTTTGTTTAAAACTTTCACCTTCCATATCTGATCATCCTCCTTGCTCTCTGATTTCCTGAAATGGTTCCCAAATTCATTGATGTATTCATTAAGATTCTTACCACTGTCACCAACATTTTTCCTTATAACCATAGCAGGTGGTCCTCTTGGTTCACTAGATCTTCTTGGTCCTCTTCTTTTTTCTTCTCCATTATATCTGCAATACTTCGCTATGTGTCCTAGGTTGTTACATTTGTAGCAACTAGGTGGTCTCCTTCTATGTTGATTAGTCTACAACTTACAATACCTTGTTGTATGTCCAAAGTTATTACATTTTTGACATGTAATCTTGACTATCGATTCTTCTCTGACATAGTCTTTCTTATACTTGGACTAATCAAGTTTTCTACAATCTTCTTTCTTGTGTCCATATTCATAGCAATTAAAACAGTAACTGGTAAAGGGCTTAGAGTTACCTTTACTTCTGCAATCTCTTTTCATGTGTCCAACTTTGTTGCATCCAAAACATCTACCTCTGAAGGGTTTGAACTATTCTATAGGTTCTTCATGAGTAGGTCTCTCTTCAGAAGTAGGTCTTTCTTCAATCTTTGCTTCATTTGATTCTTCTTGGGTTTTTGAACTTTCTACTTCATTGAATCCAACTCCAGTCATATCTCGTTCAGGGTTTTGTCTTGCTCTTTGTTCATCAATCTTGTCATTGCTCATGTGCAACTTCTCAATGTGTAATTTGGCTTGAGTGGGTTCAAACTTTAATGATCTAATTATATTTTTCCAATTCTTGATATTTATCTTTGTTTTGGTCAAGTTCAATCTTCATTTGACTTATCTACATATTAGCTTCTTTTAGTGAATCTTCAACTTTGTTTCTTTCATCCTTTTCATGCTGAATTTCTTTAATCATCAAAAGATTGATTTGTTCTTTTTCTTGCTCCAACTTCTTCACTTTGTCTGATGTATCACTGTTTGAATCCTTTTTTATCTTCTCCATAAGGTCTTGTCTCTGACTCTTTGCAATCTCAAGTTGTTCTCTTAGTTTCTTGATGAAACCTTCTTCTCTTCTTAATTTGAATTTTAGTTCACCATTCTCAGCCTTAATTTTATCTAGATCTTCAAGTGCAGCTTAAAAGTTCTCTTAAAAATCTTTTGAATCCATTCTGATCTCCCTTAAGTTGTTAGGCTTTCTCTCCAAGGGCTAATAGATCTGATACCAATTGTTAGGATTAGGTAATACTGAGAGGGGGGGTGAATCAGTATTACAGAACTTTGATCTAAAATTTAAACAATTACAAATAATCCAAAGTAATGCAGAAATGAAAAGAACATGGGTGGTCCCACAATAGTGTGTCCCACTTTTTTAGAGATGCCGATTTTTGTCGAAATAACACATGTTTAATAAAATATGATGATTTAAGCCTTGAGAGGTTCCATTTGAAGTAATTAATTACAAATGGTTAGCTCAAAGCCTCTTAGATTTTAAAAAACTTGATATAACATCTATACTCCTCATTCATACCTACAATGGAGTCTCCTTCACACCTATTAAAATGATGGCAAAAAATCACTTCGACTTTATGTTTTGGTAGATCAAATGAATCCATTTGAAAAACCTATCTATGTAGTATGATGCTCGGAACAAAATTTCTAATGAATATAATTTTAATACATATTGAGTTCATTATCACTTTTAAATATTACTTTAACTAAACAGAGGTTGTTTGGTCATTCAACAACCTATCTCTTCAAGACTTCAGGAAAAATAGTAAATTACAAAAGAAAAAATTATGAAAAATATGTAGGAAAATAATATTTGTGTTACCTTTCTATAAAAATAAAATAAAAAATGAATTTTGATATACACAGATCAAGTTAGAGCGATCCAAGTGACCTTATGCCTAAATTATAGTTATTGTCACTTTAGAACTTAATAAACTATGAAATATTGACCCAAAATGAATGAAACCAATTGTATCCTTTAGATATTAAAGTTACAAATATAATCTCAAAATAATTACATTGTTATCATATTTTAAGAAAATGTTATGTTCATCCAAGTGACAGTAACTCATTAAAAACACAGTTTTTCACACAAACCACTTTTTGAAGAAGGGAAAATGAATTTTAATTTTATTTTTAAATATATTTCAAAACTAGAAAGAAAATTCTAAAAGACTCTACTTTACATCATCTTCAAATTCCTAATAGTTTTGTGACAATAGGTGTTTGAAAGTGAAGTTTTTTCTTAGAATGTTGATCTCTATGTCAAAGTTGGCCAAAAAGTGGGACACACTATTGTGGGACCACCCAAATATAGGCATAACACATTACTCATGACACCATGATTTTTTCTCAAGGAAACCCTGGCCAAGGGAAAAACCCGGTGGGGATGGAACCCACAAATATGCACTAAAATATAATATCCCTGTTAGGAGATCTAGCCCTGTTAGGAGCTAATTGTTACATAGTACATTTCCTTGTTAGAGGAATATAAAACCCTATTAGGGGTATACAAAACACCTAGTTAAAGGTGGTGAGCACACTTCTCTCACGATCAAAAACTGTCTCAAAAGAGTCTTCTAAAATGTGAACAATACAAGCACTTATCATGCTTAGATAGTTCCAGTTATAGCTCGGCCTCTTAGTGATATCGCATCTGATCTCTGCTCTTAGATTTGTAATCTTAATTTTTCATCATAACCATAACCATACTTTTCTTTCACAAAGCCACTCCATACTTGTTTAAAATCATCCTTCAATTCGGCTTCACAAATACCATACAAAATAGAATAATAACTTATGCAAATGATAATTATGGAGTTGGTGATCTTATATTACCAAAGAGTCAGAAATATACTATATTTACCTATCTTATCATGTTACCATATCCATTATATTCTCCTTGATCTTCACAATTGTTCATATACCCTGTTATATTATTTTACTATCTTCGCATACCTTCTGAACATTGTATCTCATAGATATGATAACCAAAAGTCATGCACTCTTAACTAAAGCATTTATACATCCCAAAATACCTTCAGTTAACTTCACAAGCCCTAATACCTTATATATCTTCATCGCTAACCAAAACTATGGCATTGTACCCTGTTATCCTGATTCTAGACTTAGTCATTTTCATGACTATGACTCCAGTGGCAATCTTCACAACATGTGATCACTCCAATCATAAGTTTTTCCATAAATGAAAACCCTTAAGTGATTCCTAGTGCTTCAAAACATCACTTTCCAACATTATGGTGGTGATTTGGTTAAAAATCATATAGTTTATAGTTATAGCACACAATAGATTTACCCCCCCCCCCCCCCCCGCCTCTTAGTTGTGTTGTGTGGATTGGTATTCCTAACACACTTACCTCTAATTATTATTGTATCATTTTTTCCTCTATATTTATGCTCTACTAATTTAATGAAAGATACTAATTCATGTTTATAGACATTTTCTAGATGAAACTATTCAAGTTTTTGAATAATGTCATAAGAACATACTACTAAGATTTATGTGAGAATAACTAATCTAATTTTTAGATAGCTTTATAAGAAGAAAATTTAGATTTTATGCTAATAATATAAGGAAAACCCTTATTCTGAGTCTGAGATCAAAAATATGAGTACACATTAATTTAAGAATAGAATAATAAGATCAAATCATTTGGGAATAATAGTATAAGAATAATCTCAGGAAAAAATGCATACCTATTTTTTTCTATAGTCTACCATTAATAGGGAAGAGTGTCTATTATCAATGTAGTGGCTATGTTATAATGGACAATCTTACCAATAGTACAAGTATAATTAAGTAATTTCATGGTCAATGAGTAGGAGTCCTTAACACTCATATCTAGCAAGTAGGAAGTTGAAAGTAGATGTACTTAGCCAGTAGTTAGTAGATGGATAAGATATGAAGTCTTGTGAATATGATGACTTTCCTAGATATATCAGGAGGAATAAGGATTAGTCTAAGAAGGTGTTCATCTTTCCAATAAAGATGGTGAGAAATAATTTATTCACACCCTTCATGAGAGCTACAAAGGGTGAGAAATAAGTTAATTCATGAAAGATGATATGATGATTGCAAGAAGTTATAATTGATTAGCTATGAAGTCAAGTATCAAATATAGACCTAATTAATCAAGGATTGTCAAAGATTCCATGTGCACCAATGAAGGGATAGGTTTAGAATTTCATCTCGATCATAAGGGCTCGTGAATAAAAATCATATTGTAGACCACTAATTAGCAATTAAGATAATATTACTTATGTTAGAGAAGTAAAAATTGATTTATGTCAATAATCAAGTGTTGAAAAGTGATGCTTTAGAGTAGTATGAAGCACTTGAGGGTTTCATTTATGGAAACATGTCTGATATGGTGATCACATTAAGTTAAGTTTAGTTTTGGAGATACAGTCCTCAAAATGACTAAGTATGGAGACAGATTTGCAGAGTACAATAGTATTATTTTGGGCATCAAAGATAGTATATGTTAGATGATGACTTGCAACCTTAGAGGAAGACATTTTGGGATGTGTATGACCTTCAGTTAAGTTCTCTTGTGTTTTGTTATTGTTATCAGCAAGTTATAGTGATTTGGAGACATGTGAAGATAGAGGAAAAGTGAAACGGGGCATATGAACAGTTGCGATGATTAAGGGAATATAAGATGGAATGCTAATGTGCTAATTTAGATAAAGATTGTGGATTGCCGAAACTTTGGTAATACAAGATCTTTGACTTAGTATTTATTCCTTGCATTATTAATTATTTTGTTTTGTGTTGTATTTGGGAGCTGACTGAATGTTAGAATACATATTTATATGAATATATTTTTTGTAAAGTGATTATGATGATGATGTGAAATAGTGATAGCAATGGAAGATGCAAGATCAAAGGTTGGTAGATGACATTGAGAACTACAACTAGAACTATCAAAGCATAATAGATAATTATTTTTTTCACTCCTAAGAACACTTTGTAACTAAAGTATTGATTATAAGAGTTGTAAGCTTAGTATACCTTTAACAGGGTTTTGTATACCTTTAACAAGGTTGATATTCCTCTAAAAAGGAAATTTACTATGTAATACTGAACTCCTAATAGGGATATTATAATTTGGTGCATAGTTGTGGGTACCATCCCCAGTAGGGTTTTCCCTTGGTCAGGGTTTCCTCGAAAACAAATAATGGTGTTATGAGTTGTGTGTTATTTTCTTAACTGTTCTTTTCATTTTTGCAATCATATGGTTTATTTGGAATTGGTTTAAGTTTAATATAAAGTGTTGTAATACTGATTCACACCCCCCCCCCCCCCTCTCAGTATTACTCAATCCTAACATCAAGAAGATGAAAACAAACCAAGAAAGTATAAATATCAAACATAGATAGAAACAACATAATGTTAATGGCCAAGATCATTGTAAATAAAGGGTCAAAAATTTGAGAGAACAAGCATCGTAGCATCCTAGAGTTAGTCATATGTTGAAGCAACAACCATAAATAATCAAAGACTACAAATCAACCAAGGTGTTTCAATGATAGAAAACTAATGGAAGGCCAATATAGTCACCCAACATGGAAAGAAATATAGCATTGATAATGCTATGACAATATATGGTAATATCTATTGAAGATATTATTATCTACATGTGAGATATATGATGGAAACATATACTGCAAGGTGGTGAGAAAAGACTAGAACATTGATTGGTCAATCAACTGAGATAACTATCTAACCACCATACTAATATAGTTTGAAAGGGTTTCAATAATTGCTAAGGCACAATGATCCTATCAAGGATGTATAAATACAATGTAGGTCGACTAAGTATGAAGAATATTAATGGTAATCACAAAAAATATTATTCATGTTAATAAAATCCTCTGAAGACATCAATAGTAAATAATGAATCAATCAAGCTAAGTATGTTATTCATCCACTAATTGATAAATGTTCTAACTCTGTCAAGATTATGAAAGTGACAAGAGAAGGTAAAAAAAAAATAAGGACAATGTTATTCACTATTTTTGTCAATGAAGACATAATGAACATAAAAAGAGAAATGAAATGCAACTATAGAATGATGTATCAAGAGAAAAGACTTGATGAGCATTCAGAAGCATTTTATCCTCTATTCTATCATAGGACAATGTTTTTGTTCAAATTAAGGAAAATTCATCATAAGAGGACAATGCTATAAGAAGATAGGGAGAAATGTTTTTAATGAGGGATGATATTCATTAAACAAACAATCAAAATAATCATATATGCCTTTTTTCATGAGTTGGGTCAGGTCTTAGATAAAGATATTTACAGTTAAGGGTTTTGAAGATGTATTGGTTATTCAAGACAACAAAAGAGGCAACATTGTATAAAATGAACTAATCGAAATTTTAGGATAATATAGGGATGAACACTATACCAATTTATTTATTATGAAAACTCCTTGAAAATACTATAAAAAATGATTCCTTAATACTACATGACACCAATACCAATAGCTATGTCATTCACATGGTTAAAATATATTACATAATGATAAGGATAGCTTGTATTTGATGAATTAAATATGATACCATGGTAATCTAGTAAGTATTGAATCTATATATCATCTATTATGATAAACAAAAATGTTGGAATGAATATATACTTGCAAATCTACAATTACCTAGCTAGAATGATTAAAAAATAAAATTCAATGAAATTTCTAAGTAAAATCACTTCCATTGAGAAATAGGATTAATTATATTGACAACCCTAGAAGGGTGAATGAAGATCTCAAAACAACTTTCAACAATGAAATGAAGTAAGGGTTTTTTATTTAATCACACCTAGTCGTTTCCTTGCAATGTTGCAATACTTAAGTTCACAAGAATATGTATATGTATGCAACTCCTTTGTCCCTCCAATCTCCTTCAATTCTCCTTATATAATTCACAGAGTTAGAAATAACTCTAGGGTGCCATCATTTTTAACAATGTTAATCTATTCCTAACTCTTCATTATTAGATTTATTGCCACCTATGGATGCCACGTTTTCTCCTGACATTTTAGGGCTATTCTTCTTTGGCCATGACCCCAAACTAGTTGCATATTGTAATACCCCAAAAATGGGCTATAGGTTCATTAACCCTCTACATCGACAAATCGACTGAAATCGACATCAAAGTCCTAACCTAAGGCACATCTGCACATCAGTTCATCAAAACCCTAATTGATTTCACCTTAATTCTGCATCAGGGAATATTCCTTGAATATTCCTAATTATCATAATTATCTTTAATTGAATATTATTTGGTGATAAATGTCATTATTTATCCTAAATTTAATTAATTGAATATTTTGAATATTTAATTAATTAAGTTTAATTTTGCCACTTGATTATTTAATTAGATTTAATTCTATTTATTCCTAATTATATTATTTAATTTTGACAATAAATAAAAAATCCAACGAATAATTGATTAAATTCTTATTTAATTAATTAAAACCAAGTTGTCAATATTTAAGAATATAGTTTTGAATAAAAGTTGGATTTAATAATTGATTAACCCATAAATCAGTTATTTTTTATTTTAAAATCAGTTCAGTTGAGAATAAATCACTTTATTTTTAAATTAATTCATATTAAATCACGCACAACCAGAAAAATAGTCAACTTCAAATCAATTATCAATTTCAATTTGTTAACTTCTAAACTCAACATGCGATTGTGAGTTGAAAAAGTGAACTAAACTCTATTTTGAGTCAAAAAGTGTTTTTGCATGATTTTTGTGAGTTAATTATTCCTGATTTCTTGTTAACTCAAAAATCAACCTGAGTTTATCAAGAGTGATTTATGGCTTTTCTCAATGCATCCTCAAGCTGTGGATTTCCATATAATCAAGGCTCAACTCTTCACAAAAGGACCCCTCGAATTTGCACAATTACTCTAGTGAATTTGCATCTAAAGAATCAAGCTCTTGTGACAGGCATTTGTGAGATCTTTGTTTTTCAATTCATTTTAGTTTTCATATCATAGCATATCATTTAGATCCATTTGCATACCATTTCAAATCATTCTAGACTAATTCATATCAATTTTTCATAAAATTGCATAGAAAATACAAAAAGATAGATTAATCTACATTCATTCTATATTCATTTTTTAGCATTAAATCCTTTGTTTAGGTGTTGCATCGTCACTAATCTCAATCTGAATCTAAGAATACTATACTCACACCTACTACAAGGTAGTAAATCACCTAGTTAGCTTAGTTCATTTCATTTACAGATTTCTTGATTTGCTAACCTCTAATGTTTTACTGAAGTGTTGTGTCTCCAACTAGGTACAATTTTCACACACACATTTCTGGTGCCCACTGTGAGGCCCTAAAACAGGTTTCCATTTCATCTTCTAACAATTTGTATCAATTTTCTATCTTTTTCTATCAAAACTACCATTTTTACTTTATGTCCTTACATTTTTCATACAAGTTTTGTCAGAGTGTTGTGCCAGGACCCCCTGACATGCGTACGAAATTTGGTGTTTTTGAGAATCATGCATGTTGTCATACATTATTATTTCAGGACTACTCTATCATGTGTGTACAGACCCACTTTCGTATCATGCTTGGATTGTCGTGCGGGAGGTAACCCACTATCGTACAAGTTTTGGTACCAGAGATTCAATTGTCATATCAAATTTTTAGTTTGTCTTTCAGATTTAATTTTTGGATTTGGACTAATAGCTAACCCTAACAATTGAGATCTTCTATTTCTGATTGGTACTTGTTGAAACTGATTGGAAAAGCACAACAAAAATTGCAAAACAGGTAAAATCTACTAAGTGTGTTGCGTGGGAACTCAGGTATTCTGCTACATCTACTAACACTTCAATTTGGGACATAAAATGAACTCTCACATGTCTAGCTTGAGTGTCTTTCCTACTTTTACAATGCACACTTTAGTTTTGGGCTCCAAAAAAAACATAGATTTTCTTTTTGCATATCTGTTACACATAGTAATTGGGCCTTATGAACACTATTTGTGGAGTTCTTGAGAGAGTGGGATTCATTCACTTATTTTTCATGCGAAGCTCTTCTCGAAGATAGATCTCCTTGTAGGTAGGGAGAATATTGTTGTTATCTCATGTTCACTTGGTTTGGTCCTCAACTTTGATCGGTACATTCTCTCTTGGTCTCACTTAGAGAGCTCAATAGACATAGTTATTGACATCACAAATCTTGGTGAGGTAATTTCAGTCTTAGAGTTTCAATTGATCTGTTTGCTTTGTTTTGGTGAAGTGAATAGGCTAGAGGATTATGCTCTACTCCCTTTTTGGGGTAGTATTAGAAACTCAGATCCTTGAATCTGAACTAGTACCCATGTGGTCCTTTTTGTGAGTCACCTTTAGAGAGGGTTAACCATAGTGGACATTCCCTTTATTGGGTCAACCACATGGACAAAACCTCAAGCAGTAAAAGCCATTTTCATCGTGGTAGCAACAACCGCTATATAAATGTCTTTGTGGAAGAAATATTCACAAGTGTAGTCTCTTGTTGGGCTATCAGATCTCCTTAGCAGCTCTTGATTGATTAAATTCTCAGACTATGTCAAAACCCTAGTGCACCTGGATTGGATTTCGCCCTATTGAGATTAAAAAAGTTGCAGAGTCAGACCATTACTAAAAACCCTAGCGCTGTAAAATTTTTATTTTCTAGGTCTATGTGCATAATTGGAAAAAATTTTGAGAACATACACAAGTAGCATTCCTAGCGTTAGAACAATAAAGTCACTTGATTGTTCATGTGCAAGGTTTCTTTGTCCCTTGCTCATTGTTTTCAGATGTGCTTGAATTACCTTGCTTGTTGTTTTGTGTGCTTGATATCTACTTGGTTACTTGAAACAAATGATCTCGAGACAAACTTTTACATAGATCTTCAAACCTAGATAGAGAAATTTGCAAACAAACTGATACTAAAAACTAAAAAATTGCAAATCTGAAGCAAAAATCATTTCTGGTGTCAAAAATCATCCTGAACCTACAAAAATCGTATGAGTTTTTCCAAGTGTCGTATCAGAACCCCCTAATTGTCATACAGGAGACTGTATACTGTCATACGATCATTTTTAGAAAAATCAAGAAAATTTTAATTCTGGTGTCAATTGTCATACAAGCCTTGTCAACTGTCGTGCCATAGCTAACCTAGACTCGTATGAGCCTGGATAACCTCGTATCAAAATTTTACAAAGTTATCAGAAAACTCCTCAATTTGTCAGAAATCTAGTTTTTATAGCGTACTTCCAGATTCTATTAGAAAATTCACTATGTCAGGAATAGAGGAGAAACCAGAAGAATCCAATCTATTTTCCTCAAGTGGTCTCTTGAGTTTGATCTAGTCTTCTAATCTATCGATTTGAATCCCATCTTATCTTGTGTTGAAACCTTGTCAAAATTATCTTCAAATTCAATCTTTGAAATGGCTAAGTGTTGTGAGCTTGTTTTCACAATCTTTTGGGCATCTACCCATACAACTAGGGCACATTATCCTTCATTTACATCTAATCAATCTTTTTATCAATTAATCAACCCAATCTTGACAAGGTTGCATCATTCGATTATTCCTAGACTAGATCATTCATCAATTGTCTTCATCTTTCTCTTTTGCTTCACCCAAGGTTAATGGTGGAAACTAGAGCTTCCTCACAAAGAAAACAAAGAGAACAACCCAGAATCTCTTTAGCAGCATCTTCTATGATTGCTTAGACCTTTCATCAGTCTTACGACACAACTAAATTTTTTGAAGATGCTCTTGGAAATATTTACTTGAAAGGTGGTTACGTCACTCCTCCTACATCAGTTCACAGAGTTAATCCACAAACTCCTCCCGTATCAATCCACGGAGGTAACCGATCAACTCTACATCAATCTATCCATGGAAATTCTTAGCACAACATGATGTCTCAAGGAGGAGGAAACCAAGGATCCCAAGGCAATTAGTCTCATCATGAGGACCTTGACCCAACTCCATTTGAGATTGACTGATTCCAAACTGATGAACACTTTAGGAAATTGATGCAACATTTCTTGCAAGAGGAAAATGAGATATATTTCCTTGAGCTAGCAAGATAGGGAGCCAAACTTCCTCCCAACTTCAATGTTGAAAATATCGTCACTCAAGAGGACAAAACTCCTCTTACTACCACAATGAAACATATGTATGCCATGCAAGTTAAGCTCAACCAACTGGAAAAAGAGAAAGAACCTAAGGAGTTCTCCATGGAGGCCCTATGTCCTTTTCCATTTGATAAAAACTTGTTCATGCCACCATTCCCAAAACAGTTAGAGATACTCAAATATGACAAATACGATGGAAACTCTGACCCCCAAGATCATGTCAGAGAATTTTTCACTCAATCATTGGAGTTTATGCATGAGCCAACTTACTTAATGTGCCTATTCTCATGATCTCTGGGAGGATCAACCATTAATTGGTTCTCTAAACTTCCTCCAACCATCAAAACCTTTGAGGAGTTAATCAAACATTTTTATCAACAATACTCCTACAACATTCAACATTCAAGCACCATGATCGATATTTGTAGTCTGAAACAAAAGATAGGAGAACCCTTCCCAACTTTTCTCAAATGATGGAGAAAGAAGTTTTCACTCTATGCTCAATCTATTCCAGAAACTGGAAAACTAGAAATCTTTATCAACAATCTAATTCTAGAACTCAATTACCATCTGTAAATGCAGCATCATACTTCTTTTGAGAAGATGGTGGAAAATGCTATAAAGATTGAAAATGTGCTTTCTCATAAGGGAGACATATCAATTAACAAAGATAGAAAATATGAATCTGGTTCTAGTTCCAACAACAAAGAAAAAGTTAAATTCTAGAACAAGAACAAGAATGTTGTGATAGATGGTGTTGTCGATCACATCAGTGCTCCATCAAAGGCACCCACATTCAATCTCACCATGGGCACCCAAGCCATCAAAGCTTCTGAACAAAAGGCATCTAAATCATCTAAAAAGTCTAATGACTATAAACCATTGGTTTCAAAACCAAAGTGTGAGTTCACTCCTTTGGGTGAGTCCTTAGAATCTTCCATGAAAATTCTCTTGGAAAACAAAATCATCATGTTGCCTGAGATAAAACCATTCGATCTTGAACCTAAACCAAAATGGTGGAAGGAGACCGATTTCTGTGATTTCCATCACAACAAGGGTCATAAAACCAATAACTGCATGAACTTAAATCATCTCATCCAAGACAAAATTGATGAAGGAGAAATTTTAATTGACAATCACAAGACCAACAATGATCATACGACATTCACAGAACCATTCCCGAAGCATAATCAAGGAGTTTCAACTTCTCAGTCTAACATGGGTGCTAAGGTCAATTACACATACTCTAGAAACAATGATGTCATTAACATGGTTGACCCATACCTATCTGAACATTGCAATGTCATCACTATTGTAAAAAAAGATAGAGATCATCAATCAACAAATGCAGTGACTCGATCGCAACCTAAGGCCCAATTACAAGGACAAAACTCAGGTTCATCAAACACCCCCACAGTGCCTTTCAATCTTTCATCTGCTTCTAAACATAGGGCTGCCTCAAAATCATAAATTCCTAAAGAGAAGAGACCAACATCATATAGTATTGTCCAACAACTCTAGCACACCAATGCAAAAATATCCATGTTTGAGTTGCTTCGGATATCTCCTGCTCATAGGGCCATTCTAGATAAAACTCTGCTCGGTTCCAATGTTCCTAACAATCTTGATCTACATAGATTCTAGACTATGGTTGATCATCTGACATCACCCCAATATATCTCCTTTTCAAAGGAAGATGACAATTCATTGAGTCATTCACATAACCAGCCCTTGCACATTGAAGTCTTGGTCCAAAACTATCATGTCAAATGTGTGGTGATAGATTGAGGCGCTGGTCTAAACATTTGTTCCTACAAATTGATCACACAAATGGGATTATCAAAAGATGCTATTGATCCTAAAAAGAAGATAACTATAAAAGCTTATGATGAACAAGAGAGAGCTTCCAAGGGAACAATTGTCCTACCTATCAGAATATGACCAGTCATTAGAGATATTACCTATCAAGTTCCAGATCTTCCTTTGGCTTACAACATTCTTCTAGGAAGGCCTTAGATACACAAAATGCAAGCTATTCCATCCACGTATCATCAATGTGTGAAGTTTCCTTATGATGGAGTAGAGGTAACAATTCCAACTAACATATCTACATCTTGCAATTCCTTGAAAGAGAGTGCTGACAAACTTGTTCCACACAATAGGGAATCTTCCAAAAAGAAAACAAACATAGCATCTACATCCAAGATGGAAGACATTGCCAAAGAGGTCAAAATCAAGGACATAGGTATGGGATAATACACTATGGAACTGGTCCTATCTCTAACATCCCTCCCAATCTTGCCTAAATCTTATGGACAGTCTTTGAAATAGACAAAACAAGCCTCTAAAGAACCTCAAGCTATCTACATTGGAAGTTTTGTCACAGAGCATGTATCCAAGTAGGAATTTGAAGAAGATGAAGTTGTGCTTGCATGGCTATACAAAGATGAGTCTCAATCCCAAATTGTTCAGAAGTGTGACTCTAAAACACCCAAAATCCATGTCAGGTCATATGGACAAGGTCATAAACTCATGTCTAAAATGGGATACACTGGAAAAGGACCTCTAGGAACAAGAGGCAAAGGTCTTATATCACCCATTTCTCATTGTGGCCGAACAAACAAAGATACTACAGGTCTAGGTTATCAGAAGAAATCCTTCCATCTCAATGGAAACTCTCCTCATGTGATAGAACAGATAGAACCATAAGTGAACAAAACTGAAGAGAGAGAAAAGAACTAGCAGACATATCACAACCTTTTACAAAAACATTGTATAAGGGTGTGACTTTTGCGTGGAATGAGGAGTGTGAAAATAACTTCAACCACATCAAGCAATATCTATCAAATCCTCCTATTTTGATGCCTCCTATTCAAGGGAAGCCATTGATACTATATGTCTCTACCATAGATACATCACTTTGGGCATTACTAGCAAAACATGATGAAAATAAAAAGGAAAGAGCTATTTATTATATTAGCAGAACATTGGTAGCATACGAGAAGAACTATTCAATGATTGAGAAAGCTTGTCTAGCTATGATCTTTGCATCACATAAACTGAGACACTACATGTTAGCTCATATAGTGCAATTGATAGCTAAGATTGATCCACTGAAGTACCTACTAAGAAAAGCTTCCCTCACAGGTAGAATAGCTAAATGGGTGATGCTATTAAGTGAATTTGACATAGAATATGTTGAGAGAAAAGTTAGCAAAGGCCAAGTAATTGCAGATCAACTGGAAGAAGCACCATTTTTTGATGATACACCATTACAGATGGAATTTCCTGATTCATCCATCATGCACATCTCTTCTAGGACTTGGCGTCTATTCTTTGATGGATATTATACATAGAATGGATCTGGAGTAGGCATATTGTTCATAACACCACAAGGGTACTCAATACCTAAAGCATTCAGACTAAAATTTCCTTGCACAAACAATATTGTTGAATATGAAGCCTTACTTAATGGTATGAAGATAGCAATTGAGTGGCAAGTGACAGAGTTGCACATTCATGGAGACTCACAATTAGTCATACACCAAGTCAATGATGTGTACCAAACAAAAGATGAGAAACGTATTCTATACAAGCTCATGGTTGATGACCTTAAGAAGTATTTCATCTCAGTCACTTTTGAGAAGATTCCTAGAATGGATAATAAGGTTGCTGATGCTATGGTGATGCTATCATCTAAACTACAGTAGCCTGAACATGAGCTACATTATGAGTTCCTGGTAGAAGTGTTGTTGTTCCCTGCATATGATTCCCTCAAAACCTACATGATTTGCACTGTTGTTGTTCATGATTCTTCCAAATATAAAAACCTATACTCATACCTTAAAGACCAAATCATCCCTGACACCTTCAGCCACCATGAGGAATGCCACCTTATCCGAATGCATCTCGATATGTCATCATTGGTAATGATCTATACAAACAAGGTTTAGATGGTACACTCCTTAGATGTTTAGAACATGAAGAGTCTCAACATGCATTAGAGGAAGTCCACGATGGTATATGTGGATCACATTCCAATGGTTTAACACTATCTCAAAAAATTATTAGGGTTGGGTACTATTGGCCCGAAATGGAAAAAGATGCTATCAAATATGCAAAGAACTATCAAAAGTGCCAAGTACATGGAAACTTAATTCATGCACCAAGAAGAGATCTTATTCCCTTGACTACACAATGGCCTTTCCAACAATGATCATTTGACCTCATAGGGACTATTTATCTACATTCCTCTATTGGACATACCCATATCATTACAGCTACAAACTATATCACAAAATGGGTAGAAGCAGTTCCTTTGACTCAAGCAACTGGCAAACAAATTTCAATGTTCATCCTGAACTACATCATTTGCAGATATGGTATTCTACATTCAATAGTTACAGATAATGGAGGCCAATTCAATAACAAGGACCTAGATTCCTTATGCTCAAAATTCAAGATTACACAACATTGGTCGTCCATCTACTATCCCCAAGGGAATGGACAAGCAAAGCCATCAAACAAGAACATGTTGAAGATTCTACATCGAACAGTTAATAAAATAGGAAGAGACTGACATCTCATGATCAATCCAGCTCTCTGGGTCTACAGAACAAGTATCAGAATGACCACTGGGACTACACCATTCACTTTAGTTTATGGGTCTAAAGTGATACTACCTATTGAGGTTGAAATCCCATCACTAGGAATCAGAATGCATGGTCTCGTAACTGATGATGACTACAGAGTGTCTAGGTTGCAAGAACTTGAACTACTAGATGAGCACAGACAAGCAGTGTATGATCATCTTAGAGTATATCAGAAAATAATGTCTAGAGGCTACAACAAGAAAGTCAAACAAAGAGAATTTCAGGTTGGCGATCTAGTCTTGAGAGAGAATCCTAAAAATCAATCACATCAAGAACGCAAGGGGAAGTTTGAACCCAATTGGTTGGATCCCTTTGTTATCACTACTACTTTTGGCTCTAGAGCCTATCAACTTTGAATGACTGATGAAGAACAGCTTTGAGAACCAATCAATGTTCTCCATCTGAAGAAATTCTACACCTAAGACATTTAGTCTATGGTAAAATGTCCTGAAAAAATCATAAAAATTGGAAAAAGTCCTGAAAAATGATCATCCTGGTGAAAACCTAGCAAATAGGCACCTTGATGAATCACAAAAAAAATCAAAAAATAAAAAATCATAAAAAAAATCAAAAAATGAAAAATACAAAAAAATTGAAAAGATGAAAAATGCAAAAAAAGAAGAAAAAGAAAAAGTGCCTTGGTGAAAACCTAGAAACAGGTGCCTTGGTAGAAAAAATAGAATCTCTACCAAGATGGTGAAAACTCAGCAAATGGGTGCCACTTTTTCAAAATGCTCCATCTATCAGTGCAATCTTGGTCTTTCCCAACTTTCAGTCTGCTTTAGTATGTATATATCCTTGTTTTCAATAAAGTCAGTTTGTACACCAATCTCCCACAACATCTATATCCTATCAATGTTCAAACTTGGGGGCAATCAATGTCATATCCTATAGTCCTTAGTACCTCAGACATGTCATATCCAGTCAGAAGTCCTTTGAAGCTACATCCGATTCAGTCTGTATGTCTCCTACCAGAAAGGATTGTGCAATCAAACACAAGCAAACATCAACAACAAAACAAAAACACTCTATGCTTCATTGCTTTTATCTCCTTGTATGCTTACTGATTCACATTGAGATTTCTACATATTATGTACCCTCGAGCTCTTCGATGATGTCCCTCACAGGATTTAGAGAGTGATGACTGGGGGCATAATATTTTCTTTATTTTCTTCTTTGAGTGAAAATCTAATAACTTTGGAAATTCTAGATTAAAATGGTGTCCATCTATAAGAACCTCCATCTCAGATTTGATGGCCATGTGTACCTCGACCATTGATACCCAGATGCTTCAAGGAATTTTATCTAACTATTGTCTTTTGAGTAAATTTGTATTCCTACTATGAAACATGATCTTACCTAAGGATGTGAACGATAAAGGGTCACTACAAGTAATTCACAATGGATTCAGAATTATCTCTTGATTGCTTGATGTGTTTTTGAACGCAAGACATATTCAGGTCATAACAACATTTTTGTTTTGATGCTTATACAAATTTCAATATCAAAATGGACATGATATTCAGGTCATCCTAGCATTTGTGCCTTGGTGCTTATATCTAATCTGACATTCCAAAAACAAAATCAATATTCATATGTCCATGGTTGTCTAGCCAGTGGGTGTTGTATTGACTTTAACACAAAATCAATATTCATATGTTCATAGTTTCCTAAACTAGTGAATGTTGTATTGATTTATCCGATTACCCAACAAATATTCAGTGATGAAAACGACCAACACATGATCAGTGACTAGGTCCTAGATCTTAGGTTTGCATTTCATCCTGCATGTCACTTTGCACTTTGCATGATTGCATTTATCTCACAATTTCCCAATAAAACTTGAACACTTAAATGATTCTTCAAACCTAATCTAATGATGCCACAAAGAGCTGAGTCCCATGTGAAGATTCTCTTCACAGATTAGCAAGCAATCACCATCCTGGGTTAAACATCCTTTTTGACAAATGATTGAGTACTTGTCTTCATCAATACCTACACAATACATCATGTGAATCATTGCATTTACATATTCCTCACATTACATTCATTACATTTCATACATGTGCATCCATAAAGCATAAGAAAATCATACATTTCCATAATCCATAACCAACTGCATTGCATAATCCATACATTTGAAAGAAAACATTGCATTGCATAATTCATACATTCTACACTACTCAAAGCATTTCAAAGCATTTGCATCACATGATATATCATCATACACAAAATGACAAGTACACATGAAGTCAAAACCAAAAATCAATTGATCTCATATATATCATAAAACTCGAAATAGTCAAGGGTGCACTACTAGCACAAGATACAAAAGAATGAGCTCATGTGAGCTATCAGAGTTAGATCAGTGTATATGGACAAATGACAAAATCAAAATACTAAGGAAGATCAGTTGTTTGCCTCCTCCTCCACATATGGTGGTGGTGGGGTAGGTGCATTAGGAGGTGGATCAGCCCTCTATGCTCTGGCTCCCTTGGAAGCAACCATGTACTGAGAGTAAGTGGGTACTCTCTACATTGCAGGAATTGTGGCATAGTAAGTAGATACATAATATGAGGCATGTGTAGTCTGATGTACAACCTCTGCCTATAATCATATATTATCTGCCTCACACTCTATGCGCTGCCTCTCAAACTCCTTAAGTTTTACCTTAAGAGTAGTGTTTTGTGCCTTCAGGTCTCTAACTTGAAGTCTAAGCTGCCTAATCATATCTTGGGCAGTCTGCCATAGTCTAGGATCTACATCTTCTGCTGGCATATCTATGTCCTCACTCAGCTAATTAGAAACCTCTTCTCTGCACTCCTTGTAGCATCTAACCTCAGCACCAAGATCAAAATTAGGATCTGCCTATGTAGTATCAGTATCACTACCTACATCCTTATGTGCCCCAAGAATCTCATCTGCACTTTTGATACTACCAAGAGTACCACCCTCTCCTCTGTAAAACTATAGGTCTACCTACTGTTGAGCTCATAGGATGAGGTGGTCTCATCTGTTCATATGGCCTATGTAGGGTAACCACTACTCTAGGTCTCAATGGTATAGGTTGCACCACTAGTATTTGCACATCTTGGCATCTCTAGACTCTGCCCATGGGTGCACCTATGACATCTACTGCCTCCTCCATGCTCAGGATCAGCTCAGTGGGATCCAAATAACCTCTACATCGGGTGCTCTACTAGCCAAGAAATGAACACATCAGTAACCCCGACATTTGCTACCTATGGCTTATAGTCCCACTCTCTAGGTACATATCCAATGTACTCTGAGCTGCACAAGGCGTAAGATAGATGAGTTGGCCATCCTAATCCCAACTCTCGAACAAAATGTGCATAAGTGGCATAGTCCTATGGGGCATCCTAGATAATTCCATACTATCTCCACACTCGTGTGATGATGAATCTCTCAAGTACAGTAGTGGAATGACCTATCAGTACTCAGCTCTGGAAAAAGTAACTAAACTGGGCACATTTAATAGGCTACACCTCAACCTGTAAGTATGGTCTCCATATAACAAAGGTCATGTCATCAAGGACACATCTCCAATACTTAGTGATACCCATATGGACCTGTGTCACATATCCAGAATATACATATATGATAGGCTCCTACGGCTGTCATTGACTCTGACATATCGGCTGACATATGGGAATGTGCTCCCATGCCCAAATCTATAGCACAAGAGAACCTAAAGCAAAAGACTTTCCCTCATGATACACTATCTCATGCATCTCTGAGAACATGAGTGCAATCATGCACTGACCCCATCCCAAATTAGAAGGTCCATTAATTGAGAAACCATCGGGGCCCAGCCCATTAGAAGACCATTCTACTGATGGTCCGACATGATAATCCCACCTATCATACCAGTGAGGATGCACTCCAATCTATGGGTCTGCCCATACCTCTGTACTAACACCTCCCAGGAGATAGACTCTGTCAACTGCTCATCATCACCGAACAATGTCCTAAAAGCATGAAGACCAGCATTCCTTGCACTAACATAGTTAGGACAAGGACCATGGAATAGTATCCGAAGTATCCTATAGACATCCTTAGGTGTGACTGTGATCTCTCTAGTGGGTAAGTGGAAAGTCTTTGTCTCCAAGTGAAATCTCTCTATCAAAGGAGTCAGTAAACCATGGTTCACCTGAATCTCAGGAAAACATTTAAGATACTCAAATCCACAGGTAGTAAGGTGTACTCTGAGAGGGTCAGGCAGTGACATGCAGAGTGTCTGGGTCGCCAGGTGTGAAATTCAGACATGAACATCAACATAGACGACCTACACAACACATAAATAGGGTACCCTATCAGTAATTTGGTAAAAAATTAGGCTATAAGTACAAAATTTGACAAGTTGAACACTTCATAAGGTACATTAAATGCTAAGGAATCAGCCTAAGAAATTAGAAAAATAAAAAATTTGATGTAAGAAGGTGAAAAATGCTCCCCGTTTCCATACGAGTTTTCAAATTGGTGTCAAAACTCATATGAGTTTCTACAGGTTCCCGCACAAAATTTCATGCGTACATGACAATACAGAGTTTCCCGTATGACACTTGAGGGACCCGATGAAATGTCATATGAAAAATGGGTCACTCTCATATGAGTTTCAGAAAAAACAGGGATGACACTCTACAAGAAGGTGAAAAGTCATACGAGTCCATATAGATTGTCATACGAGTTTTCATTGTGCAAAAATTAAAAAACCTAAACATGTATGAAAAATATCCTAAAAGGCTAAACACATGCAAAATTTGAATTGACAAAGAGGCACAGAGGTCCACTTACCGGGTTCCCGTATTGGGGAGGTTGCTGGTATCTCCGGTTGCACTTGAAACGATGTGAGGAGACTGGAATTGTCATGTTTGCCATTTTTCTCTTAGAGGGCTCCACAAGGTTCACAAAAGACAAAAGGTTGAAATGATTTCAAAAATGACCCCTCTAGGCCTTATATAGGTTTTGACCTAATTTTTCAAAGTGCTCCATTTTCCATGAAAATTGCACCCCCGGCTAATTTCATCGTTCTGAACCCATTTTCAGGATCAAAATCAAAGTCTGAGATCGTTTACTTTGTCAAAATCATGATTTAAAATTTTCGGACCGAGGACGGTCAACTGCTTGCATAATCAACCTTAATCCAGAACTCAACTTAACTAATTATCTCACATCAAACTTCATGATTTTCAATTTGGTCAACCATGGTCAACTCATGGTCAAACCTAGTCAAACTTGATCTTCAAGACCTCTAAACGATGCAAGACATGTTTTCGGAGATGTGTAACCAATTCTCAAATCAATTAACATGCTTCTAAAACATTCAACGTTGGTGTTTCTTGCCAGATTTTGATTTTAATCCTGAAGGGAGCATGGTATTGCATATCAATCAAATCTATAAATCAAAATCTTTCTTTCAGTGATCAAGACAACAACCACATCTAATTACTATTTCATCAAAAGTCCTCGTCGCTTAGGGCAAATCGATCATCACTTGGGGCATATCATGTTCATCAAGATCCATATCAATCTGATATTCTCTTAATCTTGCAAACTCTACCAGCTCTTCGTAACCATCGGTTCAGTTGTGTTATTCCCATGGTTCTTCGTAACTGAAGGGTTCGGATTTGGCATCCTTTCAATTCTTTTGGACAATCAGGTATGGAATCAAGATACTCACTTCTTCGTAATCATAGGATCAGAATAAGGTGTTTTGGCACTTCTTTGTAATCATCGGTTCATTGTTGATATAGCTAGCATCATCTTGATTTTTTGGTCAATCGGGACATAAATCAAACATCTTCAAATCTATCAATCGGTTTCTGTCTCAAAATCGTTTAATCTCTCAGGATCAGTTTTCCCACCACATAATCGAGTCCACATCTTTATCAAAAATAGATTATTCTTTGAACCACTATGCTTCGCATAGTAATTTAAAGAGGGGCAAAATGTAATACCCCAAAAAATGGGCTATAGGTTCATTAACCCTCTACATCAACAAATCAACTGAAATCAAAATCAAAGTCCTAACCTAAGGCACATCTACACATCAGTTCATCAAAACCCTAATTGATTTGACCTTAATTCTGCATCAGGGAATATTCCTTGAATATTCCTAATTATCATAATTATCTTTAATTGAATATTATTTGGTGATAAATGTCATTATTTATCCTAAATTTGATTAATTAAATATTTTGAATATTTAATTAATTAAGTTTAATTTTGCCACTTGATTATTTAATTAGATTTAATTCTATTTATTCCTAATTATATTATTTAATTTTGACAATAAATCAAAAATCCTACGAATAATTGATTAAATTATTATTTAATTAATTAAACCCAAGTTGTCAATATTTAATAATATAGTCTTGAATAAAAGTTGGATTTAATAATTGATTAACCCATAAATCAGGTATTTTTAATTTAAAATTTGTTAAGTTGAGAATAAATCACTTTATTTTTAAATTAATTCATATTAAATCATGCACAACCAGAAAAATAGTCTACTTCAAATCAATTATCAATTTCAATTTGTTAACTTTCTAAACTCAACATGCGATTGTGAGTTGAAAAAGTGAACTAAACTCTATTTTGAGTCAAAAAGTGTTTTTGCATGATTTTTGTGAGTTAATTATTCCCGATTTCTTGTTAACTCAAAAATCAACCTGAGTTTATCAAGAGTGATTTCTGGCTTTTCTCAATGCAACCTCAAGCCCTAGATTTCTATATAAGCAAGGCTCAACTCTTCACAAAAGGACCCCTCGAATTTACACAATTACTCTAGCGAATTTGCATTTGAAGAATCAAGCTCTTGCGACAGGCATTTGTGAGATCTTTGTTTTTCAATTCATTTTAGTTTTCATATCATAGCATATCATTTAGATCCATTTGCATACCATTTCAAACCATTCTAGACTAATTTCATATCAAATTTTCATAAAATTGCATAGAAAGTACAAAAAGATAGATTAATCTGCATTCATTCTATATTCATTTTTTAGCATTAAATCCTTTGTTTTGGTGTTGCATCATCACTAATCTTGGTCTGAATCTAAGAATACTATACTCGCACCTACTAGAAGGCGGTAAATCGCCTGGTTAGCTTAGTTCATTTCATTTACAAATTTCTTGATTTGCTAACCTCTAATGTTTTACTGAAGTGTTGTGTCTCCAACTAAGTACAATTTTCACACACACACATATTGCCTTTTCTATGTAGATGTGTGAGCTTCTCAATGCCTTGCCTAGCTCATGTGTGATTATGTATTTGCAAAGATAAAAGTCTTTATATATATATATATATATATATATATATATATATATATATATATATATATATAGAGAGAGAGAGAGAGAGAGAGAGTGTGTGTGTATTATATATCATATTTATACAAGACATACCATGTAGTCACAGATGAAAACATGACTCATGTGTTCATTTGTGACTACGTGGTATGTATTGTATAAATATGATATATAATACTTTGTCTTAGTTGATATTCATGAGGTTTTTCATTTTTTGTATGTGTGTTATTTACTAGTTTATGTCTTACTTAAATAATCTAATATCAATTTTATTTCACTTAAATGATTAATGATTATATTATTATTTATTTTATTTATTGTTTGTGTTTACTTTATTGTTCATATTATTTAATAATTTTATTTAATAATAATTAATGAGATGTCTAATTTAATTTTATAACTAAGTATTCATAACATTGATAAATATTTTTGATGGACTTAATTTGGAAATATACAAAATAATTTATCTCGATTTAATTTAATAATTGTCATCTAAGGAAATTTAAAAAACATCCACTATATTATAATAATGTATGATGATTGAAGATGACACAATAATGCTCTTATTAAATAATCATTCTAATGTATAATAATTATATGGGTTTAGCCTATAGAGGGTCGTGACATCCTGTCCCCCTTAAAAATGTATCCTCTCCATGCATAAGAGTCACATAATAACATTTAAAGTCACAAAATCATGGCATGCATAATAAGCTGAACATATAAAATCATTGTCAAATACATGAGATTTTATAACCTTAGAAGCAAGCATTTACATCATACTTGAAAAATCAAATTCTATACCAATATGATTCAACCTTTCATAAAGCTTATCAAAATTAACAGTCTCAAACTCTATGCTAACAAAATTCAATCACTTGTAAAGTTATCAAAATAATAACCATCAAAATTATCAAAACTTATAACTAGATCGAATATTCAAAATAAATGTGGATAAAGTACTTTCATCTCTATGGTGTTCTCCCAAGTAGCATTCTCTATTGAATACTGGTCACATTATACTTTACATTGGTCCACCATCTGGTTGTGTAGGTGGTACTCTCATCTCTCTATGATGTGGCATTGTCCCTGGTTCTCTCGCCTATTTCTTCTATAGGAATATTTTTATAAAATCATTAAACCATTATTACTCTCTCTCTCTCTCTCTCTCTCTCTCTCTCTCTCTCTCTCTCTCTCTCGGCCCTTTACAATCTATGGATGTATGTGTATGTGTAAGAATTTGCAAATAGCAAATATTGAACCAAGATCAAGAGGTTTAAGAAAAGCACAAGAGAGAGAAAATATGAATGCAAGGATGGATTGAATAGATCCAATGAATTAATGATATTCACCAATGAATTAAAATGATTACATAATAGGCCTCCTTATATAGGAAAGTCGATGAGAGACAATGATAAGGCGTTGATAAGCTATCTCCTATGCTAGGTGTAATCACATGTCCACCAAATGTGGATCATCCTCCAATATGCAATAAAGTATGTGCATTGGATTAGGATGATAATGTGATAAGAGCACGAAAGGTGGATCTCACACACAACAAGGTATGTGAAGACAACTATCACACCAAAAGTAGAATTTCTCCTACACCATGTGCTTAATAGATGTGCACACTCCTAGGTGTCTCAATCACAAACTACTATGCAATGTATTAACCTAAGTAAGATTAAGTAAAGTGTAATTAGGAATATTTAATTACACCAATACTATGCTATAATTTATATGATTTACTTGATCTAATTTAGCTAACATGTACATGTTATTTGCAATCTAATTTAGGTGATCTATACATGTTAACATTAAATGCTCATATTTAATTTTCATCATTTGTACATATGTTAGATCTTTTAATATTGTTTATAGTTAATGACATGTGTTTATATAAAATTTATTTGCATAACACACATAACATTTACATAATTTGTAACAAAACATGTTACCCCTAGACGGCTGATCTTGAGCCTGCCACACATCCTGATGAAGCTGATTTACCTGATATCATTACTATTTTTCATTACAAAAATATTGAGATTGCAAGATTGAGAGTTGCTATACAAAAATCCGATGGGGTATATAAGGATATTTGCATCACTATTTTTTCTAGTTTAGAGTGACTAAGTACTCACTTGAGATCTATGTATGTATATATCTGTGTGTGTGTGTGTGTGTGTGTGTGTGTATGTATGTATATCTTGTTAGAGTAGTCTTATGTTAGCTAATAATTAAATCATTTAATTATTAGTTTATCATACTCTAGGCTTAAGTTTCACTTAGGCGCTTTATAATTCTTTAGGGTTTTAGCCTTTAGGGTTTCGTGTTTCCTTTTATAAGGATTCACTTCTTTCATTTCAAGAGGAGATTGTATTATTTTCATCATTGTTAATAGAAGATTATTTTCTTGCAACATGGTTTTGCAGTCTCTGGCCTTTTGGCCGCCATAGCTTTCTGTCTTTTTGCTTCTTCTTTGTGACAGTCTTGCATGCAGGTGTTCTTGGGAAGATTTGATGGTTATCAAATCTAACATGGTATCAGAGCTCTCCTGTTGTTCGCTGTTCGAGTTTCTTTGAAGCGTGCCAGAAGCAGAAGGTTTTCAAGGGTTTCAGAAGTTTTTTTTGTGGATCTGGGGGGGAGCCAAAATTTGGCTCACCTTGGGCAAAAACGGACACCACCATTGTGTCCGGAAGACCCAAGAACCCCTAAATCCATATAAAACTTGTCCATTTTGGACACAGTGGCATCTGAGGCAAAAAAATTTTGCATACCAGAGCCGTACGGCCCTGGCACGCACTCCGAGGCGGGTACACGGCGATTTTTTTTTTTTTAAAAAAAAAATATATTTTTTGGGGGCGCCGCCCAGCGGCCACCCCCGCACCGCCCAGCAGCAACCGCAGCCGCGGCCACCGCCCGAGCGGCCACCGCAGCCGCGGCCCCGCCACTGCAGCTGCCACGGCCCCCGCCACCACGCCACCCGCGGCCCGCCCCGCTGCCGCCCACCCCGGCTCCGCCACCGCTCCGCCGCCCTCCGCGGCCCCGCTCCGCTCTGCGGCTCCGGCCCCGCTCCGTTCTGCAGGCCACCTCGGCTCCGCCAGCGCCCCCGCGCCCCCGCTCCGCTCGGCAGGCTTCGCCCGGCCCACCGCCGCTCCGCTGGCCCCCGCCGCCGGTGGCGGCCCATTTCAGCCCCCGCGGGCTCATTTCATAGCAGTGCGGTCATATGACCGACCAGGGGCTGCGGCCCAACCCCCGGAGCGCGCCATGCGCCCGGGGGCCTATTTTTTTTAGCCCCTGGGGCTCTTATCTTGCCTTTTTGGGGGTACCTGGGCTTTTTTCGCTCTACAAGGAGCATACGGGGGCTTTTTTCTGACTTCTTTATATCGTCGGAAAGCTCTTTTCGAGCTCTTTCCGATGAAGGAGGTTAGGGTTTTGGGTTCTACCATTTCAATAGCTTTTTTTGCTGTTGAAGTCTGATGTCTTTTTTTGCCTTCCGGGAGTCATATCTGGCTCATCCGGACTCCTTTTTCGGCAAACAAGATATCGTCGGAAAGCTGGTTCTGTGTACTATTCAGTGGCAGAGGTATTTCTTCCAAATTCTGCTCCAGGTTTTCAATCCTCCGAGTTATGCAGTTTATGCCCTCTGGTGGTGTGCTTGGTTCTACAGGTCCGGGGATCTCTTCTTCTGGTTTCTTAGTGCACTCTTCTTTCTGACTTCTGAGCTTGCATGCTCTTTCTGATGTATCTTTGTTTTGTAAACGCACTGAGATAAAGTGCCCTCTTCTGCATTTCTGGGATCTTTTTCACCTGGTTCAGTTTTAGTATTCGCACTCAGTTATAAAGTGCCATGGGGGGATTCTGATGCATTTGGCACTATAGGTGCATCCACTCTTGTCAAGTGAGCGTACCTTCCACAACATTAGCCCATGTAGACTGTGTCTATGACACCGCCCTTTATCCTGTGTGTGTGCTTCTGTTGCACTGTTGGTGTTCCTGGTTCTTCTTCTGCAGCTATTTTTTGGCATCGCATTTCAGTGTTCCTGTCACCTCTCCCAATTCAGCATTATGGGGGGGTTCACCTGTTGGTTCTATTGCTTCCTGGTTCGATTGATCAGCTCTTCAGACACTTGTCTTCTCTACCTGGTCATGCACTTCAGTGGGGGTTCCAGCAGTATCTTCTGACAGAGTTTTCAGACATGCTTCAGAGGAGTTTCTTGCTCTCTTCTTGTTCCTTTCTCTGGGACATCTTTTGCTTTATGTTTGGGTACCTGATCAGGCCTAGTTGCCGGGACCCATCTTTCCTGCTTTCTGCAGTAGTTTAGCTTTTTTTGCTTCTCCCTAAGTTACACTTAAGGGGGGGTGTTAGAGTAGTCTTATGTTAGCTAATAATTAAATCATTTAATTATTAGTTTATCATACTCTAGGCTTAAGTTTCACTTAGGCGCTTTATAATTCTTTAGGGTTTTAGCCTTTAGGGTTTCGTGTTTCCTTTTATAAGGATTCACTTCTTTCATTTCAAGAGGAGATTATATTATTTTCATCATT
This sequence comes from Chamaecyparis obtusa, assembly GCA_027943335.1. NCBI lineage: Eukaryota > Viridiplantae > Streptophyta > Pinopsida > Cupressales > Cupressaceae > Chamaecyparis > Chamaecyparis obtusa. The sequence goes on from BSBK01002032.1 coordinate 1,347,682, forward strand.
GTTAATAGAAGATTATTTTCTTGCAACATGGTTTTGCAGTCTCTGGCCTTTTGGCCGCCATAGCTTTCTGTCTTTTTGCTTCTTCTTTGTGACAGTCTTGCATGCAGGTGTTCTTGGGATGATTTGCGTTTGTCAAATCTAACATATCTATGTATGTATGTATGTATGTATGTATGTATGTATGTATGTATGTATGTATATATGTATGTATGTGTGTGTGTGTGTTAGACCTATTGAGTTGTTGTTGGCATTGATTGTCATTATTGTCAAAACCTCTATACCGACACTCTAGTAGTATCTGTTGGTTGTTGGCAGTTTTCCTTATGGACCTTTTGGTTGTCGGTTATGCAATAGGAGTTTCAATTATGCATGGGACAAGTTTAGTTTGAGCATCTTTTGGTGTCCTTAGTGTTCCAGGGTAAGTGTACTTTGTTCTAATCATGGTTTATTTTTTTTGGTGTACTTGTATGTCTTTGATGACCAATATTGCATGCAAAATAATATCATTTGATGTTGTTTCTATTATTTGGATAGTGGTGCATTCATCAGATGTTTTGGTTCAATGGATCCATCATATTTTGGATTGTTTATATCTATCGATGGTTTCAATTATTTTCATGGTTCATCTTTTGGACTTAGTTGTGGTGTTGAGATGTTCTTGGTAACTGTAATATGCATTTTGATATCTTAAGTATGACCTATTTGTGGGTTGTTTTGTAGCATGTGAACAAATGTTCTTAAGTGTGTCCTAGATTTAGGACTAATGTTATGCATTAAATATAGTTGTAATATCTTTTTCTTTGGGGTCATCACACACATTTTAGTGTAGGTCGATAGATATATGAAAAAATACCTATATAAACAAAGAAGATCTTTTTATATCTGAGGAGTGTAGAGTGTGTGTGAATCATAATATGAATATGTGGTAGTAATGTTTGTGAGCATAAATACTTGAGGCAGCTATTTGAAGATCAAGAAGAGGCTTACATACTGATAGTAGTGGATCAGATAGTTGCATACAAAAAAGAGTTCATCATATGGATCTACTAGTGGTTGTGGTAACAAAGATTAATTATTGAATAGTTCATGCATATTCAAATTCAATTCTATCAGTTCATGTTTTGTCGTATCTATTTTTGATATCTCAATTGTATAAGGGAAGTTAGCCTAACAAGAAGAGAGCCAACCTGTAGTGAACACAACTAACAACAAGCCTATAACACCCAACCTAAAACCAACTAACAAGAAATGAAAACTCAAACAAACACCGAACAATTTTTTTTATTCCAGAATATAATTCCATTACATAACATCTTTACAACCAGATACCAAGAGTATTAATACTGCATTATTACATATCTGATAATTACATCTGAGTATTTGGATATACTCTTATTTAAATACAATACAAAATTTTAGATACAATCAGATTGTCAACTGATTCAAATTAGATTCAGATACATTTTATAACCAAGAACCAAACTACATCTAGTCCTTAATGTTCTATCAGCAGATTATTCTTCCAAGTCCTTCTACCAAATATATATAGAACCTGAAATCATAAGCAAACACAACTGACAAACACAACAGGGCTTAGTCACTTTGTCTAAGTTGTTAAAACCTCTAGTAAACCTGCATGTTAGATATAGTAACAGCATGATAAACATGTAATCCATATAATAGATATTCTGAAAGTACAATTTTCTTTTCACAACCAAATTTAAAGAAAGTACCTAATTTCTTACAAACGGTTATGCAGAAATAAACTCGCACAGATTATGTCAAGGTAATGATCCAGTAGTTCATGGGTGTCAACATAAGAATCTACGTTCAGCCACTTGTAAGATTCAATATGTCAGGTGAAACCATAAGTTCTTATTTTGTTATATGAAACCCAACCCATGAATTTTTAATATTATCACTTGATTAAATAACTGTCATAAACTTTCCCATAAGGATCTAGACTAGTGTCAGAGGGCATCTGACAAAATAATTCTATCACCACAAGTTACTCGATTTATGACAGCCACCCAATCTAAAGGATCACACTTGCATAATCTAAGAATACACTTGATTTAACTGCTATAAATAGAAATGAACTACAGAATTCCATTTCAATAAAATAGTTATTTCCATTGCATCAATAATAAAATTGAATCCACAATCTGGAAATCCATATAAAACCATGTTTCCATATTACCATTCCATACTTACCCAAGCATCAAATCTTCTGACTGAAATTATAACCATAATCTATTCCATCATAGTAACATCAACACAAAATGCCATAAACAATTTCATTCACATTGGAATCTTATCTACACCGATTATAAATAAATCTATTCATAAACAAACTCCATCTGAATTATACAGAAACTTTCCACAAAACTCATTACAGATATCACTTAAATAAGTTTGTTGAACTTAACAGAATATATATATTTTTTTTAAAAAAATATACTTTACACTCTATACTGTTATCTATAAGTTCATATCCCTATATTCACGATAGCGTACATATATGTATATATCATGGAAATATATATACATACATGTATTCTAGCATGCATATAGTCATATAACCTCATACATAATATTCCAGAATGCTAAGTAAAATATCTAATTTTACCGTTATCATAGAATGCAAGAAAACAAATTACACATATAACTTTACATCCTAGAAGTTCAAAATTAGAAAATGAATTTACCAAGTTGTAAGGGTGTATATTCATTCTAAAGACTGAATGCAACTAGAATAATCTTATTTCTAATCTCACACCAAAGTATTACATCATTTATACAACTGAAACTATAATGCCATCAAATTTTTATTCAGTCAATAATACTCTATCGACACGCATTTAATTCATATATATATAAATTTATCTAGACATCCTACTAAAAGATTAGCACACAATTTCCATTGTTCTCGGCAATCCTAAGATCATATCAAATCTCGAACTAGTAACTAGCCCCAAAGAAATGACTTTAAATTCATATGCAATACACCATAACAGAACTAAATCCAAATCAAGTATTGGTGCAATAACTTTACAAAAATTTAAAATTGAAACAGCCTCCTAACTCTTCAACAGACCCGAGAGTAAAAGAAGTTATAGATCTAAGAACAAATTACCGATCCCCCACCGAATTCAAGGAACTGTGCAATAAAAAAAATAAATGCCCAAATCTATTATGTTTCAAGATTGTCCAATATATTATGGAAATCGACAAATACAAATGTCCATGATTGAAAAAGCCATCTAAATTAAAAGACACTCATTCGGATGTAAACCGAGTCATAATCAACAAGTTTATAAATCTTATCCTTCTGGCAAACACATTATAGACCTAATAAAGACTCGTACTGAAGTTTCATAAAGTAAAAACAATAACTCCAGCGTATCTGATTATTACAATAATCATCATTGTCGATAATTATTACATATGCAAAAGTTTTCGCATTATTCTTTCTGAAACCAAAACACTCAATGCTTCCCTCCAACGACCACAAATAATTTATGTATGGCATTCAAACAATGATACCCAGCAACCGTCGTCTACAGAGGTGAACCACATAAAACATGTTATGAACAGAAGAACACAATAATGACTGGCAAAAAAGAAAACACTCAAAACTAAACAATATTTCACAAAGAGTTCTCCGTCTATACCACAAACTTTAGCTCTGAAAATCCTTCAAAAATATGACTATACTACTACACAATGGTTCATGCTATGATTAAAGAAAAACATACTACCTTTATTCTGTCATAAACCCGAATACAGAATAACATCCCAAGCCATTGATAACCGTCGAGATACCATAAAACCCCATCCTTATTTCTTTCTATAAACATTTGGGTTTTCATATGTTAAAACTTCATAAACGGCAAGGACTATAGTAACCGCAAACAAAACTAAAACTATTAATACAAAACGTACCCATAATACAATTAATGGAGTTCAAAAAGTTCTAGTAGAACCAGAGATTCACATTACGGAAAAAAATCCTTTAACACAGAAAATCCCATAACCGAAACATAAACACCCACTTTCCTCTGTATATGAAAACTTTGAAAATAGAGATTACATACATTCATAGCAAGCTTACAATAGAACTTCGAACAGAGAAGACAAACTTTTTAAAACAAACAAGTTTACACTAGATCTTTCATTCTCAGCTTCTATTAACATAAAAAAAAATCCATTCACAATCCTATCCGAATAGTACCAAAATAAACTTTCATGCAAAAATAAACTCAAAGTAACACAGAGAGTGATATGGGTGAGAGAATGCCCCTGCCTAAGAAAATGCGAGGGTGAACACTAAAAGATCGCTTGCAGAGCTTCCTACCCAACTCGCAGACAAAGTCTTCATCCTCCTCAAAGCCGTGCTTCACAAAATCCTCACAACCAACTCTCACAACAAACTCAGAGAAAATGCAACCAGGATATTGACAGAAGAAACGAGGTATGCAATGCCGTGAAGATAAAACAAACTGGTGAAACTCAAGAATCTCCCTCATGGTTAACAACTTCCCAAAATTTTGCAGAGAAACCTGTTCAACAGAGGGTTCATTATTTTTCCAAACTGAAGTTCATCAATGTTGAACTAAAACCAAAATGTGATCCATCACCAAGCAATATGACAAATAAGACATACGATAAATGCTCATTACTACGAGCTAATCCCAAAAACCCCACTCACATAATAAACTCAACACTTGGCATTTTCTATACAGCTCGCATACCAATACCTGCCGCATTGAATTGCCAAGTTTGCCGCCATATCAATCCACTATTCTCTGCTAAGTCTAGGCTAGTTTAGGTTAATTGTTTTGCTAGGTTTAGTAATATCGCATACTAACATGCCTTAGTCTTTTACTTAGGTTAGACTATCTTAGCATAGGCAAAGTTCAAAACATAATTTTCTAACTTCCATAGCACAAGATCCGCTAACACTATAGCATAGGTATTAACATCAAAAATCTGCTAAGTAAACTAACATTTTAAAATAAAACATTACCAACATATTAACAATAAAATGATATTAATATTAATATTAATATAATTACTAATCCTTGCCATTACCCCATATACATAATAATCATACTAATAGTCATTAATATTAATGTTAATATTTATCTTAAATATTAATATTAAGTACTATCAATATTACTTGCATATAGAAAATTAACATCAATATACAAACACCAATATTTATACATATAATTATAACATTCACTTTTATAAGCATATGTACATATATAAAATCAACTATGTGTGCATGTTTTAAAAAAAACTAATCTACCTATTAACATACACATATAGTTATTTCATAATAGCGTACACTGATTTATACAAATGAAATGTTATAACATATATATATACAAATTGATCAATGAACATATCTGTTATCTCTGAACATTTATTTCTGTCACCAAACCAATTCTGCAAATACAAATAAGACACACATAAGTAACTAAAACCATACCATATTGAACTATAAAACAAGATTGTCTTTTTGAAAACATTCCTTTCTACAGGATTCTTGAATCTGAATTGATTCAAATGATAGAATCCTGATATAACACAACACTAAAATACTTAGACCATTATTATGAGAATCAGACTTTAGTGAACTTTGAATTCTCCAAGAGTTTGAAAAACATCTTAACGATGCCAGATAATAAATTGTTCAACCGAAACATGTTCCAAAACAAGTAACAAACCATCCAGAAAATCTAAACTAATCTTAGAGTTCTAAGGATCAAGTCCAAGATTGTCAGGGGCATGACACCCTTCCCCACCAGCATAGGCTTACTCCTGGAAGCCTGAGAACAAATGAGGATGAGAAATTTTCATTGCCCCTGCATCTTCCCATGTTGCAGAGGTTTCATCTTCAAGATCCCATAATACTTTTACCTGTTCCACCTTGCGACCTCTGAGATTTAGCTCTCTTTGCTGGATGATTCGCACTGGTTCCAACATCAATTGGCCATCCAATACCTGTAATGCATTCCAATTAAGAACATGAGTGATATCAGGTATGTACTTCCTTAAAACAGACACATGAAAAACATCATGGATTCGAGATAGACTGGGAGGCAAAGCAAGTTTGTAAGCAATTGGACCAACACGTTCCAAGATTTCAAATGGTCCCACAAAATGTGGAGACAATTTGGAACCCTTATCATATCTAATAGGACTTTTACGGGGTCTCACCCGCAAAAATACTTTGTCCCCAACCACAAACTGATGCTCAATCCTATGAAAATCTGCATACTTTTTCTGTCTATCTTGTGCTGTAAGAAGGTGTTCCCTGATTCGTTTCACTTGCTGTTCCAGATCTTGGAGCATTTCAGGACCTAGGAGTATTCTATCTTCTAAATTATCCCAGCTTAGGGGTGTTCTACAAGGTCTCCCATATAAAGCTTGGAAAGGAGCCATACCTATAGAGCTGTGATAACTATTATTATATGCAAATTCAACCAAATGCAAGAATTCTTCCCATTTGTTCTGTCTATCCATGACGTACATCCTGAGCATGTCTTCCAGAATTTGATTTACACGCTCAGTTTGTCCGTCAGTCTTAGGATGATATGTTGAGCTAAAATTCAACTGAGTACCAAGTTCACGCTGCATAGACCTCCAAAGTGAAGATGTGAAAACTGGGTCCCTATCTGATATAATCTTCTTTGGGATCCCATGCAGTCTAACTACTTGTTCCATATAAATACGTGCTATAGATGCAGCATTATAAGAAGATCTCACAGGAATAAAATATGCAACTTTGGTTAACCTGTCAACTACAACCATGATTGAATCATGATGCCTTGCTGATAATGGTAATCCCACGATGAAGTCAATGGAGATGATATCCCATTTCCATTCAGGCACACTATGAGATTGAAGTAAACCAGCAGGATGCTGATGTTCCGCTTTCACCCTTTGACATTCTAGACATCTAGCTACAAAATCCTCAATGTCCCTCTTCATACCAAACCAATAATAATGTTGTTTAAGATCAGCATTCATTTTCTAAACACCGGGATGCATTGAATAGGGAGCCTTATGAGCTTCAGCCATAACCAGATTATGCAATTCTCCAACTTCAGGAATATAGATACTTCCTCTAAAGGTCAGCAATCCATCAGTGCTGATTGAGTATCCTTCAAACCTACCTTCTAAAATACTGCCACTATCTAAAACAGCTTTGACATCTAAAAACCAAGGATCAGCATTCAAATTCTCTAATATTCTTTCTTTCAAATCAACTGTGAGAGTTAATGAAGAAAGTTCATGACGTCTTCTGCTAAGTGCATCAGCCACCTTATTCTCTTTACCCTGCACATATTTTACTTCAAAATCATATTCACACAGAAACTCCATCCATCTGCATTGTCATGCATTCAGATTGGGTTGTGTGAACAGATATTGAAGACTTGTGTGATCAGTATGTAATTCAAAATGTTTTCCAAGGAGAAAATGCCACCATTTAGTCAGTGCATGCATTACTGCAGCAAGTTCCAAATCGTGAGTAGGATAATTTATCTCATGATCTTTAAGTTTTCTAGATTCAAAAGCAATAACCCTACCATCCTGCATTAAAACTGCTCCTAATCCATCTAAAGAGGCATCCATGCAAACCACAAACTCTTTACAGGGATCAGGTACAGCGAACACAGGTGCACTAGTCAAACTTTCTTTCAAATGTTGAAATGCTTCTTCGCATTTATCCGACTAGATAAATTTCTTACCTTTTCTCTGAAGAGAAGTGATGGGATGAGCAATTTTTGAGAAATTAGCTACAAACCTTCTATAGTAACTGGCTAGACCCATAAAACTTCTTACTTCAGACACATTTGCAGGTGCAGGCCATTCTACAATTGCTCTAATTTTAGCTGGATCAACAGCTATTCCATCTCTTGTTATAATGTGTCCAAGATAACTAATTTTTGATTTGAAAAATTCACACTTCTTAGGATTAGCATATAGCTTATTCCTTTGGAGACATTTGAAAACTTGTCTCAGATGTTGTTCATGCTCCTCCAAGGAGTTAGAATAAACCAGTATGTCATCCAAAAAGACAACTACAAATTTATCTAGGAAAGTTCTAAAAACTCCCTGCATCAGACTCATAAAAACTAAAGGCACATTTGTTAAACCAAAAGGTACTACTATGAATTTGTAATGCCCATACCGTGTACAAAATGTTGTCTTATGGATATCAACTTCCTGAATTCTTAACTAATGGTAACCAGATTTAAGATCAATTTTAAAATATACTTTAGCTCCCTTCACTTGGTCAAATAAATCATCAATTCTAGGTAATGGATACCTATTCTTGATGGTAACTTTATTTAACTGCCTATAATCAATACATAGTCTAAGTGATCCATCTTTCTTCTTAACAAATAAAACAGGTGCACCCCAAGGAGAGACACTTGGTCTAATCAGCCCCTTCTCAAGAAGTTCTTCAAGTTACACTTTAAGTTCTACCAACTCTTGTACCGTCATGCGGTAAGGAGTCTTAGAAATAGGTTCAGTGCCAGGCATAAGGTCAATTCTAAAGTCTATTTCTCTCTTGGGTGGAATACCCAAAATTTCTATTACAAAGACATCGAAAAATTCCTTCAACAAAGGATGGTCTAAACTGGTATTAAATGCTATAGGTTCAAAAAAATCATTAACAGATACAGCAACCAGTTTGCAGCCTCTCTGCAAATACCTTTTAAGTTATTTGGTAGAAATTGTTCTAATAGAAATAGGCCTCTTAACCCCTATTATGAATTTATTAACTCCATTATCATCAATGCATCTAATAACCTTTTCTCTGTAGTCAATAACAGCTTGATGCTGATTCAACCAATCCATTCCTAGTATAATGTCATAGGTTCCTAGAGGAATGACCCTAAGGTTTACTGTAGTAGTAAATGCCTTAAGTTGTAATTCACAATCAATAGCTATCAGCCCAGTTTCTACCTTAGACCCAGAAGCTAACTCAACTTGCCATGCCAACTCAGCCTTTCTCACAGGAATATCACAATGCTTAACCAAATTGGAAGAAATGAAAGAATCAGTGGCACCTGAGTCAAATAAAATGGAAATTTTCATACCTTGACAATTACCTTTGGCCTCAATCACCGTGTTCTGATGTTCTGCTTGATTATGATCCACAGTAGCAAAAATACGGTGGTTCCTTCCAGAATCTCCAACAGTAGCCTCAGAACCTGATGCTTTTGACCTACCCTGATCATTTCCTCGAAGAGGACAATTCCATTGTAGATGACCCAACTGCCCACAATGCCAAGATTCTACTCCTCTTTTGGTGCTCTTATCTTGTGAGGAGTTTGCTGGTGGTGGTGCATAACTCTGTTGCACACTTTGAGCAGGCTTAAAGGACTTAGGTAATTCAGGGACCTTAAAGCTCTTGTTTGTTTTGGAAAATTTATCAAATTTTCTCTTTTGAGATTTGCTTACAAAGCCACTAGGTGCTGCCTTAGAATTATCCTTGAAAGGTTTTTGAATCTTACTACTGCTTGGAACTAGTGAATTAACAGTGCTTTTGGTTGAAAAACTAGATTTCATTTCTGCAAGCTTAGCCTGATCAGCAGCTTCCTTAATGGTTTTTGGTTTGAAAGTTCTCACTTCTTCACCAATTTTAGGATTTAAACCCTTGATAAAATGCTGCACCAAAGGTTTATCACCTTCATTCCAACCGAAATATTTCTTTAACTGAAAGAACTTTCTTTCATACATTTCCACTGTGGTATTTCCTTGTGAAATGTTAAAGAATTCCTCAGACCTGGATTGTTGCCAGTACTCAGACATAAACCTTTCCCGGAATCTCTCTAAGAACAATTCCCAAGTGACATGAGAAATATGGATTCCAAGGTGTTCTAATTCCATTTCCCACCATATGGATGCAAAAGATCTTAACTGCATTGCAGTCCAACGAACTTTCACATTAGTGTGATAGTCGTGAAGAATAAAACATCTCTCGATGTTTAGAAGCCAAGCTTCTACTTCATTACCAGCTTCTGTTCCATTAAAGTATGGACCTTTAAGCTTAGATAGGTCTTTTAGCTGAGTCCTAATAACAGGATCCTCTGCTATAGCCTGGTTGGCATTGGGAATCTGTATATTCCAAGCATTTTCTCCCCCACCAAGAATATTATTCCTAGCTTCAATCCCATCCAACCGTTCAAGAATTCGCTGAAGAATTTTAGCTTGAGCTTCCCTTTGCTCTTCACCCTGAGGATTTTCATCACCAAGCATTCCTTGGCGACCCTATCCTCTACCTTGACCATGATCGTGGCCCCTACGTCCTCCTCTACCTCTGCCTGCATCAGCATCAGCAAGGATTCCTTGTCCCCGAGCTCCTCGAGTAACAGGAGGCATACTTGAATTCCTATAAAAGAGATTTAATTAAAATCCTCATAGGAAGCATAATGTGAACCCTTCTAATCCCTTGAGCCCTGAGTGTTTAAACCTAGGCTCTGATACCAAATTGTAACACCCAACCTAAAACCAACTAACAAGAAATGAAAACTCAAACAAACACCGAACAATTTTTTTTTATTCCAGAATATAATTCCATTACATAACATCTTTACAACCAGATACCAAGAGTATTAATACTGCATTATTACATATCTGATAATTACATCTGAGTATTTGGATATACTCTTATTTAAATACAATACAAAATTTTAGATACAATCAGATTGTCAACTGATTCAAATCAGATTTAGATACATTTTACAACCAAGAACCAAACTACATCTAGTCCTTAATGTTCTATTAGCAGATTATTCTTCCAACTCCTTCTACCAAATATATATAGAACCTGAAATCATAAGCAAACACAACCGAAAAACACAACAGGGCTTAGTCACATTGTCTAAGATGTTAAAACCTCTAGTAAACCTGCATGTTAGATATAGTAACAGCATGATAAACATGTACTCCATATAACAGATATTCTGAAAGTACAATTTTCTTTTCACAACCAGATTTAAAGCAAGTACCTAATTTCTTACAAACGGTTATGCAGAAATAAACTCGCACAGATTATGTCAAGGTAATGATCCAGTAGTTCATGGGTGTCAACATAAGAATCTACGTTCAGCCACTTGTAAGATTCAATATGTCAGGTGAAACCATAAGTTCTTATTTTGTTATATGAAACCCAACCCATGAATTTTTAATATTATCACTTGATTAAATAACTATCATAAACTTTCCCACAAGGATCTAGACTAGTGTCAGAGGGCATCCAACAAAATAATTCTATCACCACAAGTTACTCGATTTATGACAGCCACCCAATCTAAAGGATCACACTTGCATAATCTAAGAATACACTTCATTTAACTACTATAAATAGAAATGAACTATAGAATTCCATTTCAATAAAATAGTTATTTCCATTGCATCAATAATAAAATTGAATCCACAATCTGGAAATCCATATAAAACCATGTTTCCATATTACCATTCCATACTTAACCAAGCATCAAATCTTCTGACTGAAATTATAACCATAATCTATTCCATCATAGTAACATCAACACAAAATGCCATAAACAATTTCATTCACAATGGAATCTTATCTACAATGATTATAAATAAATCTATTCATAAATAGACTCCATCTGAATTATACAAAAACTTTCCACAAAACTCATTACAGATATCAATTAAATAAGTTTGTTGAACTTAACAGAATATATATTTTTTTTTAAAATATACTTTACACTCTGTACTGTTATCTATAAGTTCATATCCCTATATTCACGACAGCGTACATATATGTATATATCACAGCAATATATATACATACATGTATTCTAGCATGCATATAGTCATATAACCTCATACATAACATTCCAGAATGCTAAGCAAAATATCTAATTTTACCGTTATCATAGAATGCAAGAAAACAAATTACACATATAACTTTACATCCTAGAAGTTCAGAATTAGAAAATGAATTTACCAAGTTGTAAGGGTGTATATTCATTCTAAAGACTGAATGCAACTAGAATAATCTTATTTCTAATCTCACACCAAAGTATTACATCATTTATACAACTGAAACTATAATGCCATCAAATTTTTATTCAGTCAATAATACTCTGTCGACACACATTTAATTCATATATATATAAATTTATCTAGACATCCTACTAAAAGATTAGCACATGATTTCCATTGTTCTCGGCAATCCTAAGATCATATAAAATCTCAAATTATTAACTAGCCCCAAAGAAATACGGCTTTAAATTCATATGCAATACACCATAACAGAACTAAATCCAAATCAAGTATTGGTGCAATAACTTTACAAAAATTTAAAATTGAAACAACCTCCTAACTCTTCAATAGACCCGAGAGTAAAAGAAGTTACAGATCTAAGAACAAATTACCGATCCCCCACCGAATTCAAGGAACTGTGCAATAAAAAAAACAAATGCCCAAATCTATTATGTTTCAAGATTGTCCAATATATTATGGAAATCGACAAATACAAATGTCCATGATTGAAAAAGCCATCTAAATTAAAAGACACTCATTCGGATGTAAACCGAGTCATAATCAACAAGTTTATAAATCTTATCCTTCTGGCAACCACATTATAGACCTAATAAAGACTCGTACTGAAGTTTCATAAAGTAAAAACAATAACTCCAGCGTATCTGATTATTACAATAATCATCATTGTCGATAATTATTACATATGCAAAAGTTTTCGCATTATTCTTTATGAAACCAAAACACTCAATGCTTCCCTCCAACGACCACAAACAATTTATGTATGGCATTCAAACAATGATACCCAGCAACTGTCGTCTACAGACTTGAACCACATAAAACATGTTATGAACAGAAGAACACAATAATGACTGGCAGAAAAGAAAACACTCGAAACTAAACAATATTTCACAAAGAGTTCTCCATCTATACCACAAACTTTAGCTCCAAAAATCCTTCAGAAATACGACTATACTACTACAGAATGGTTCATGCTATGATTAAAGAAAAACATACTACCTTTATTCTATCACAAACCCGAATACAGAATAACATGCCAAGCCATTGATAACCATCGAGATACCATAAAACCCCATCCTTATTTCTTTCTATAAACATTTGGGTTTTCATATGTTAAAACTTCATAAACGGCTAGGACTATAGTAACCGCAAACAAAACTAAAACTATTAATACAAAACCTACCCATAATATAATTAATGGAGTTCAAAAAGTTCTAGTAGAACCAGAGATTCACATTACGGAAACAAATCCTTTAACACAGAAAATCCCATAACCGAAACATAAACACCCACTTTCCTCTGTATATGAAAACTTTGAAAATAGAGATTACATACATTCATAGCAAGCTTACAATAGAACTTCGAACAGAGAAGACAAACTTTTTAAAACAAACAAGTTTACACTAGATCTTTCATTCTCAGCTTCTATTAACATAAAAAAAATCCATTCACAATCCTATCCGAATAGTACCAAAATAAACTTTCATGCAAAAATAAACTCAAAGTAACGAAGAGAGTGATATGGGTGAGAGAATGCCCCTGCCTAAGAAAAGGCGAGGGTGAACACTAAAAGACCGCTTGCAGAGCTTCCTACCCAACTCGCAGACAAAGTCTTCGTCCTCCTCAAAGCCGTGCTTCACAAAAATCTCACAACCAACTCTCACAACAAACTCAGAGAAAATGCAACCAGGATATCGACAGAAGAAACGAGGTATGCAATGCCGTGAAGATAAAACAAACTGGTGAAACTCAAGAATCTCCCTCATGGTTAACAACTTCCCAAAATTTTGTAGAGAAACCTGTTCAACAGAGGGTTCATTATTTTTCCAAACTGAAGTTCATCAATGGTGAACTGAAACCAAAATGTGATCCATCACCAAGCAATATGACAAATAAGACATACGATAAATGCTCATTACTACGAGCTAATCCCAAAAACCCCACTCACATAATAAACTCAACACTTGGCATTTTCTGTACAGCTCGCATACCAATACCTGCCGCATTGAATTGCCAAGTTTGCCGCCATATCAATCCACTATTCTCTGCTAAGTCTAGGCTAGTTTAGGTTAATTGTTTTGCTAGGTTTAGTAATATCGCATACTAACATGCCTTAGTCTTTTACTTAGGTTAGACTATCTTAGCATAGGCAAAGTTCAAAACATAATTTTTTAACTTGCATAACACAAGATCCGCTAACACTATAGCATAGGTATTAACATCAAAAATCTGCTAAGTAAACTAACATTTAAAAATAAAACATTACCAACATATTAACAATAAAATGATATTAATATTAATATTAATATAATTACTAATCCTTGCCATTACCCCATATACATAATAATCATACTAATAGTCATTAATATTAATGTTAATATTTATCTTAAATATTAATATTAAGTACTATCAATATTACTTGCATATAGAAAATTAACATCAATATACAAACACTAATATTTATACATATAATTATAACATTCACTTTTATAAGCATATGTACGTATATAAAATCAACTATGTGTGCATGTTTAAAAAAAAACTAATCTACCTATTAACATACACATATAGTTATTTCATAATAGCGTACACTGATTTATACAAATGAAATGTTATAACATATATATATACAAATTGATCAATGAACATAGTTGTTATCTCTGAACATTTATTTCTGTCACCAAACCAATTCTGCAAATACAAATAAGACACACATAAGTAACTAAAACCATACCATATTGAACTATAAAACAAGATTGTCTTTCTGAAAACATTCCTTTCTAGAGGATTCTTGAATCTGAATTGATTCAAATGATAGAATCCTGATATAACACAACACTAAAATACTTAGACCATTATTCTGAGAATCAAACTTTTGTGAACTCTGCATTCTCCAAGAGTTTGAAAAACATCTTAACGATGCCAGATAACAAATTGGTCAACCGAAACATGTTCCAAAACAAGTAACAAACCATCCAGAAAATCTAAACTAATCTCAGAGTTCTAAGGATCAAGTCCAAGACTGTCAGGGGCATGACAAAGCCTTTGTAAAAATCAACTCAACTGGTGTCACCCTAAACGGTGTTTCATTTATGAGAATTAGCTTATCTGTGGTTTTTCCAATTTGGGTTTCCACTTAAATTTTGGTGTTCTTTGTGTTCATGTTTATGTGCTTTCATGTTTATATCTGTTGTGATTTTTTAATATTATTCACTGATAGATTATAATTTATTATTGTTGTTGTTTAATTTTTTATCAATAGAGAAAAAGTTTTATAAAGTGTGTGGGAATAACTAATTCAACTCCCATCTCATTTATTCAACACACACACACACACACACACATAACAAAAAAATAAAATTAAAAAGAAAAAACTCAAAATATGCCTCTAACCCAAACTTAGAAAGTAAAGAAAAAAAAAGAAAAAAGTAATTAAAAATGTATAGAAAGGAAAACTGAAACCTAAGAAAAATGAAAGAAAGGTACAAAAAGTAAGAACATAAAAAAAGAAAAAGAAATAAAAGAAAGAGATAAAAAGAAGAAGAACAAACTAAAACTAAGAAAATAAAAATGCATACATAAAACCAAAGATTAGGAAAGGAGAGAAAAACAAGGAAAGGATGTGTATCGTTGGAAAATGGAAGCACTTTTGTTTAGGACTATTCTATCCCTCCAAGTAAGTGGTTTTGGGTCATGTCAAATGCCTTGAATGGGTCTTTGACTCTGATCTGGCTTTTCCACCTGTTCTGCCCATTTTCCAATTCTTTTCTATATACTTCTGGCATCCTGAATTGAGATTCTGAGATTCTTGACCTCAGGGTCAAAGTTGACCTTTTAGGTCAAGGTTGACCTCGACCCTGACCTAGGTCAAGGATGACCTTGACCCTGACCTAGGTCAAGGTCAAGGTTGACCTTGATCCAAGGTTCAAATTTCAAAGTCTCAAAGTTTCTCAATGTTAGGTTTCGGAAAGATTTATTTTCCCTCTTTGGGGCCACTATTTCTTGAGTTAAGTGTCAAATTCTCAAATTAATATTTGAGGTGGACCTTTCTCAAGTTCTGTGTAGGATTCCTAATTTATTATTTGAGATTAGCCTTTCTCGAGTTTGTGCCTAGTGCTCAAATTAACTTTGGGGTTGGCCTTACCTCGAATTTTGTGACAAGGCTCTTAAATAATTATTTTTATCTTTATCTTAAGGGTGGACCCCTTATATATTTTTGTGTCAAGGCCTTAATTTAATTTATTCTCCATGTGCACCTCTAGAGTTTTGTGCCATGGACCCTTAATTATTGTTTTCTATGTGGCCTCTCTAGAAGTTTGTGCCCTAGATCACTATAAAAGGAAGCCTTCTCCTCTCATTTTCTCCATCAAGTTTTCCATCACAAACCAAGTAATCAAGTGTGCATGAGCTATCAAGAAGATCAAGTAGCAAGTATTCAAGCCTTAAGCATTCAAGATCCAATTCATCAAGGAGTTCCATTGGTAGCCATTGAAGGATTCAATCTCTATGGAGCCCTCTTGTTGAAGACATCCATATCCATTCAAGCCTCTTCCTATTCCAAGATCCATTCAAGATTGGTGTTGAAGATCCAAAGGCAATTGACTTGAGACATCCTACAATTCTACATTCATTTGGAGCATTCATACTTGTGGATTCAAAGATTCGAATCCTCCACAAGGGTTTCAACATAAGCAAGGTGAATTGTTCCATTTACTTTGTTTATTACTACAATTTCAATTCAATTTCAAGGTTAATTCCTAAATTGGGGTTTGACCAAGGCAAACCCCTCCCCCCCAACAAACATAACCATTTTTCTCGTAGGTGCAGGTGCAGACCAATGAATTACAGTGCAGATCTGGATACCCATTTTGCCAAACTTTTGGGATCTGCGAACAGAATTTTTGTCAGAGCAGTGTAGGTCAAGGTTGACATAAAGGGGTAAGATTGTGCCCTGGGGTAAGATCTTACCCCTATTTTGGGTCAAGGTTGACCTGGCTTAAAAAAGAAAAAGATTTTTGGGTTTTGTAGATCTCACAGTTTTGGTTCAAGAGCAAGAGTATGAAAATCAACAATTTTTTAGACCGTTTGACAGGGTTTTCAACAGATTCTTTTTCGGAGGTAAGTATCTTTTATTTCTTCATTTCAATATTATCCTTCTAGATTTACTTTCCGTATCATTAGAATTTCATGTATGTGTTAAATATTGGTTTAGGGTCTCTTTTATGTGCAAACCTGCATTGTTCTAGACCCCATCCATATTTTACATCTTACATTTTGGTGAACCCGACAAGCTTACCCCCTATCTTTTGTGGGATTAGATGCCCTATTGTGTTTGTGGTGTTCAATTTCCTTTTCATGCTTATTTTTTGAATGCATTTGGACATATCTAGATCTATTTTCTATGCATTTCTTTATTCATTATCATGTTGCACGAGTTGTTTCAAGTTTTTTTCAAGTGCTTTATTGATATGGATGATAATCATCCTATTTGGGATGATACTTTGAATTTGGATGTTGATTACTCCCTTCCTCATGAAACCATTGTGAATAATCCTCCTTTTTGGGATGAACCCTTGGATAAAGATATTGATTTATCCCCTCCTCATGAAGAAGCTTTGATACAAGAGGGTGATTTATTAATGGATGAAATATTAATACATGATGGTGACTCTTTTTCTAAAACACACTCCCTTTATGTAGACATTTTAGCGAAAGCGGATGACATTATAGATGCCTTACCTCCATTTGGGATTCCTTCTAGTGATGAGGCATTATCGGAGAATGATATGAATTTCGTTAATGCTCTCCCTCTTGGTGATGATCTTATGGAGAATCAAGATCCTACCTCATCTCCTCTTAGGATGTCAACTTTGATTCCTTCTTGTGAATCTATTCGTAGTGTTGAGACAACTAACATGGTTTATCTAGAACCCTTGTTGACTATCAAAGGTTGTCCTCGCATTACTATCAAAGGTAAACCTATGGAATCTTTAGAGTCTTTCAATGATCAAGATTTGATAGCTCACACCTATCATACAAGGAATAACCCTCAACCTAATCTGGTGGTTTCTACTTCTTTACCACCTTCTCAACCCATTCTTCCTCCTCCAGCTTGTCTTCCTAGCAAGGAGTATGATTTGATAAACCAATTGCACAATACCCCTGCCAAGATTACTTTATGGGAGCTTCTTCAAACTTCACCTACCTACCATGAAGCCTTGAAAAAATCTCTAGAAACTCTTCCCACTTCACCTCCTAATCAAGATAACATCAATAACTTCTTACAATACTGTATGCCTGCTAGCCCAGGTCCTCCTGACATTGTATTTAATCGAAAGGATTTAACTTCTAAAGAAGTTTAGAATCAATATGATGCTCTTATGGTTGTTTTTACTATCAATAAGAGTATCATTCATAGGACCTTGATTGATAATGGATCTAGGCTTAATATTTGTAGCATGGACATGCTCAAAGTGATTAAATATGATCTTTCAACTATTCAACCTAACAATGTTCCTATACATGGCTTTGATAACATTGATAAGAACACTTTGGGCATTATTACCTTACCTATCAAAGTAGGTCTGGTCATCCTGAATACTCCTTTTCATGTTATGCCCGGACCTCTTAATTATAACCTTCTTTTGGGTAGACCTTGGTTGCATGAGATGCATGTCGTTCCTTCCACCCTTCACTGTAAAGTCAAGTTTATTCATAACAACACAATGTATACACTTCATGCGGATGATGCACCAAATATTTGTTTGAATATTCAAACCTACAATACTCCTATTCCTAATCCTTCTTCCTCCAATGCTCTTCCTAGTGATGATTGGGGAACCTTAGATTTTAATCCTACCTTTATTGGAGATTATAAGGTTTCTGATCTTGATTTTATGAAGCAAAAAAGAGAGTTTGAACAATGAGCTTTTGTTTCTACTTCTAATGCCCTTCATAATAACTTTGTCACTACTTCTACCCACTATGAATCTATCAAAACTACTAATGATGACATAGTGACTACTAAAGTTCTATTGACTCCTTCTGATATGGATTCTCATTATGGTCTTGGTTATCATTTCCTAGTTAAACAAGGATTCAATGGTCAAGGATGTGATAAGTATAAACATGGAATTCAAATGCCCTTACAGAATGGGGGGAATGAGCATTCTTATGGATTGGGATTTAATCCTCAACAACAAATTAATGTTAACAACACCTCAAATAACACTTCAAAACATGATTAACCAATGAAGGAATTGGACCAAGAAGTTATTTTTCCTAAACTCGTTCATGCTAAGATGATTACTAGACCTAAATGCAAAAATAAATGTATTCCACACTTGAAGACTCTTCCTTTTTGTTTATATCATAGATTTCATGATCACTCTACTAATGAATGTCAAGCTTTACATTATAAGATTAGGCAGCTCATTGATAGTAAGGTTATTATATATCATGTGGCAATGAGTTGTATTTCAATCCTATTTTCTCTAAATAACATTTATGTTCCTATTATGGAGCTCCACATTATGTAAACAATGTTACCTAATCCTTGGGGTCTTGTTGTCTTGTATTATGTTGTGAGAAATATAATAGGTTCCCTTCCATCCTTGTTCCTATGCTTGGGGGGCAAGGATGCCATCTCCTTCTTTTATGTCTTTCCAAGATCCACTTTTCCCTTTGTTAAGAAATATTTATCTATTATGTGATATCCAATCATACATGGAAATTTTGATTTGTAATGAGGATCTATGTCCTTGATCATAACCTATTTTTGTTGTTTGACATTGGGTTTCCATGGTTGATAAATCTCTCACCTTGGAAGCTGAATAGTGTGCTATCCCTCACAAGGGTTACTTTTTCCCTTCTTGCATGATATCTCTTTTCATTCATCCCTTCCATGGCCTCATAGGAGCCGTGACCTTCTTGGCCTGGACTGGGTGTTGTCTATGGATATTGTCTTGATGTTGAAGAAGGATTTATCCTTGTTCTTTTCTTTCCTTAAAATGTCAAAAGAGTATGTATTTTTTCCATCTTAAGGAGGGGGCCATATATATGGCCTCCCTCATTCTATATTATGCATTTTTGTTCTAACCTTATTGTTGGAATTAGGAGAGATAGGTACTAAGAGGGGAGGGGTGAATCAGTGCCTTAAAAAACTTTACTTGTAAACCTTTCAGATCTATGACTGTAAACAATGATAACCTTTACAAAATAGCTTGTATCTAATTGCATGAATCAATCATTCATTTAACTTATGAAAGTAAACAACATGAAATCAAATAGCAATCACATAACACAAGTATTTTGGTAACGCATAAACCCTTGTTAGAAGGTAAAAACTACGGTGGGGATGACACCCACAAATTCTTCACTACTACAGATAGAAAAGGTTTACCTGTTAGGGCTACAAGTTTTTGATCACTTCTGGTGATCTTACCCTGTTAGGAATAACATATTAGATCAACTAGATCTACCTAGTTATAGGATTTTAACAACACTAATGAAGTGTGCACTCACTTAAGAGATTTTCTTAAGACTGTTAAGTCTACTCTATTAAGAGGTTTATCCAAAAACTCTATTACAATTGTTAGAAAGAAATAGGAAATTATCTGTTAATTGACAACTCAATTGTCTGATACAGATCTATAAGTTCTGACAAAATATCACCTTGACTGTGATGAATCTCTGCTCTGAATCTGCTCGGTAGCCTTTTCTAATTCTGTTTAATCTAATATCCTCTACAATATGCTATGTTAACTAATAGACTTGAAGTTAGGAAAATGCTTCAAGTTCTCCTTGATTCATCTATCTATTCTCGCATCAGTTCAAAACAAAAATGATGTAAACATACATTTATATAGTGATCTGCTTTTGTCATTTTAACAAAATTAGGTTACACAACATAGTCATAACCCTAAGATCTATGGTGTACAAAAATGACCTAGATCAAACTATTACATAAGATATACATTACATTTAATGAATATCATAACATTAAATATTCCTCGATCTTGGTAAAAATGTTTTCTGATCTGTTGTAATCATTTGCATAGAAGAATGTGCCATTTCAGATTACTATGCCATTTTTTGTGATCCTTGGTAAACAATGTATAAACTACTCAGTGTATACTGCGATGCTCAGTGTTTACTATCTGTCAGTGTCAATGTCTACTGGTGCTCGGTAAACTATCTGATGCTTAGTGTGTAAGTTTTACCAACTAGTCTGTCTTGCTTCTAGTTACTGATTTTCTCAATGTAAGTGACCGACCGATATCTTTGATAACCTTTGATACTAATGACAACCTTGAATGCTCAATAGAGATAAGAATCTCCCCCTTTGGCATTAGTATCAAAAATCAAATGTATATAGATAAAATTTTCTATATATACCTTATATCTCTGCCATATACATATAATTATCAAAATTTCTAAAAATACTCCCCCTCGGTGCATGCTCCCGGTAATAGGTAGTATACATAGCATCTATCTACTTATTTGGCATATGACTTATACATTGATTTCCCCCTTTTTGATAGTAATGCCAAATATAAAAATTAAGTAGTATACTCACATCTGGTAAAAAATATGATGTTGGGTTTTCTTTACTGACTCCAAGAGGTTTTCCCATTTCTCTTTCAAGTTGGTGAGAGCAATATGCTCAAGACTGACTTGTGCATGCATGTCAAATATGTTCTCCAACATCGAAATCTTAGGTGTTGCAACAAGTTTCTCTACTTTGACAATGTGTGCCTCAAAAAATTTCAGGTATTGCAGGAGTTCTGTCTGTAACTCAGTGACCTAATCTGTTATGTGCTCTTCTTGTTTCTTTAAATCTGCTATTAACCGCCGAAGTTCCTGAACTCGGTGAATGTGCTTTGAGAAAGCATTTGGCTTGGTTATAGCTGCAGTTGTATAGACCTTGATTTCTACTTCCAGTCCTTTTATCTTTTCACTGACTTCAATAGTGAAGGTGTCCACAGTACAAAGCTTTAGTAAAAACTGACAAATTAACTAGGTTACAAATTTTATTTCAGTTATTACCTCAGATAATTTGACCTTTTTGATTGCCACTTCTTGGCTTATTTTCTCTGCTAGTTTATTTTGTATCCTTGACTCTGCCCTTTCTTCAATCCATTTGTCTGCATTAGTGTTCGGGGCATTGATCTTCACTATGAATATAGAAAGTTGATCTATGATGGGAGTATCTTCATCAATATTCACCTCAAGTACTACCTGTTGTAAGATATCCCAAACATCTGTTAGAATTTCTTTTCATTTTGTTTCTCACTTCAACTTCTCTTGTGCTACCTTTCTTTGACATAATTCACCATATTTACTTAGTTCCTCAGGGATAAGGGTCCTCAGGTCACACTCAGGAATAATTATCACTTCATCTAGGGTGACCGACCCTTTTCCTTTATTTTTCTTCTTCTTCTATGATACTGATGGTGATTTCTTTTCAGTAACGGCAAGAGACTTGTCTCTAGTCCTCAGAGTATCCTTCCCAGTTGACACACTTTCTTCCTTCTTCTACTCCTCAGTAGTTGTTGTCTCAGTTGATAGAGTGGGAGCCTCGGGTGTGGTGCAGATGGGATTACCTCATCTTCCTTTGTTTCATCTATTACCTTTGTCTTGGTCGAAGGTGCCTCTATTTGTTTAGGCCCATCTATCTTTGTAGGTTTCTCAATGTCTGGCTCTCCTATGATATGTTTGTGTTGCTTGGGGGCTGAGCCGTCGAATTGTTCCTATGAAAGAATTTCTACTACTTCTGCAAGTATAGGAAGCTCGCCTGATAGTGATGTAAATGCACATTCTGTGACTTGTTCTTCATCTTAAGTGTTTAGGGGTGCAATATTTACATCCTCATCATCCTTTTCATCAGGATCACCATTTGTGATGTCCTCAATGAGTACATCGTCATCAGTTTTCTTCTTCATTTGGATTTCTACTTTATCCGATGCATCCTATGAGATACTTATTTCCTCCTTTTTCTCGGTGATATCAATTACATTGCTAATTGATATATCAGAATCCTTTGACTTCTCTATTGTATCATCATCAATATAAATACCTTTTCCTTTGGAATTTTGTCTCTTCTTAGATAGATTTAAGTATGCTTTTTGCTCAGCTTGTTCTTTTGCTTTAATGATTGCTCTCCATAGGGCATTGCCAGTCTCCTCTACATCTGCCTCATTCTCATCCAGTATCATCATGGCTTGGTTCTTTATAGAAAATCTCTGTTGATGATTATCCATGAGTTCATCAAGTTCTGCTAGGCTTAGATGTGGAGTAGCCCAAACTAGAGATCTTTCTCTCTTTCTTTTCTCGGTTTCAAGTGCATAGCCCCATTTTTTATTTATCCTATCATCCAACTCCTTCAGTAATGAACATGCAAATTCCAATAGAACTCGCTTGAATTTTATCATCATTTGGATGACTGCCTCTTCCATCTTGGTTTGATCCTCATTTGACATCTTGTCAAATCTGCTTATTTCTGGATCAGTAAGGTCTCCGTTCTCAATTATGTCTTCAATGACTTTGTCTATGGACCTTAACTTATTGCTGACTACCTTGAATTGATTTGTGTCATCTTCAATTTCATTATCTTCAAGGTCTTCTCTTCCCCTTATCAGTCTTCTCCTTTTCTTCGTTGCTTTAGCTGCAACCTTGGATCCTTTCTTTGCATAAGTCTTAGTTGGTGTAGTTGCCTTTCATTTTATTACCTTCTCTACTTCTTTCTTCTTGGGTAGTGAAGCTATAGTTGATGATCTTTTCCTCATACCTTCTTGTACTGGTAATTGCTTCTTCATAGGAACTTTAGGTGGAGGAACCGGTGTGGGATCTTTTTCTTCGTCAGACTCAGTTTTCTCACTATCATATGACTTGTCAGCTAACATTAACTGACCTTTGGTTTCCTATTCAACCGGTGTCTCCTCAAGTGTTTCAGAGACATCTCCATATCTAGCAATAAGATCTTTCCTCATCTTCTTTGCCTTTCTAGACATTTTACCGATCTCTATGCCTGTAGTGATTCTAGATTTGGCCTCTTCATATGTTCTGAACCTAGTGGCAATAGGGTCTTTTGATAATGCAAGTAGTGCATTAATAGATTTCAATGAGAAATCATGGTTTATTTCATAACCCATTGGTTCCAACCATTTTGATCTAGGTTCAACTACTTTTATCATACAATGATCTGTGTCTACTACAAAATAAATGTCCATCTCAAATTTTTCAACTAATTCCCTTGGAATTCTACTTCTTTGATGCATTTTGGTCTGAAATTCTTTGAAGTACACATCAAATACTATATTTAGTTTATCTCCTAACTTATTTATCATCTTGGTAATTTGTGCAGTTATAGGTTTATCTGTTGTCCAATTTACTTTACCGACTCCAGGTACAAACTTTTGTATGAAGCAAAATATACACACAAGTAGTGAACCAAACTTACATGTGTTTGACTTCTTTGACCTTATTGTCTTCATGTTTTCCTGTAGTTGATGTAACAGTACCTCAACAAGACCAACCTGGTGACCTTTCTCCATAATTTTGTATGCCATGTCTGCTGCGCTGCAGGGTACACTGTTGAGTCTACTCGATTGAAATATCTTATACCTGATTACATGTGCGGTGAACTTAATTATTGGGTCTCTGATTGTTGAAATCTTTAGTGCTCGACTGTCCCATTATGCTCCAGTGTTCTTCTCAACATCAGGTCATGAAGAACTACATAAGGCTTTTTCCTTGTTGGTTGTAGGGAGCTCAGTAACCCTACTAATCATTTTCTTAGTGACCTCTATCAGTTTATCCAGCCAGAATTTTCCATTGTGGTACCTACTTAATATGATTATGATCCAATTAGTCTTAATTGATTGCAGATAGTATGTGATACATGATAACCCTAATTCTGTAATCTTCTTGTATTCTAGTTTCAATTTTCCATCTGTGCCATAGAGTAGTGAATGTGCTACAATAGTTTCAAAGTCTCCTACTTCTCCAATTTTGTAATGAATATACACTCTTACGTCTTCTTTCAATAAAACCCTATCTAGTATGCTTGAGAAAGTGCCCATTAAATCTATTTGTGATACGACCTTGGGATGTGGCTTGAACTTAGGTTCATCAAAATTTTCCCTTACAATTAGATTAACTTCTTCCTCAACACTTTGTGATTTGCTAGCGGATGATGTAGATGCCATAAATCAATTTAGGGTTTCGGCTAGCAGCAGGTAAATAAAGTGTTCAGTAGTAATTAAACTTACTCAGAATCATTGAAGAGTGATGTCGGTTTGATCTACAATCACCTTGAATTCTTCTGAAAATATTTTAGCTCGAACCTTTCTCTATGAAATCTTCGCTCTTCGAAATCACAATGTAAAAATGAACTCTGTTTCTCGTGTATATATAGACTTTTTGATATTACCGCTCAAACTTTCATGCAATAAATGCTTGACCTAACTTTTGATACAAAAAAATTGTCAACTCGGTGACAACTAAAAATTTTATCCACTCGGTTAACATAGGATTTCTTCTTATCGGTTTGCACTATTGTCCGTTTAACCTTGTATAGTGATTACTGATGGGTAACCAACTCTCGGTCTCTCTTTTACTGACTATATAACATTGTTAGCTCATAACACATAAACCATAATGCATCTTTATTCATGCAGATTTGGTATTTGTACATCATATATAAGGAACTGTATGTAAAATGTGATCATTTTGAAATGTCAGTTCCATACATACCTATATCACCTTAAGTGGAGGTACCAATGTCACCCAATCTAGTGGATGAGGTTTCATCGACAACATTACTTGACTCAGCATTCTCATTAGATGCCTTCTTCCACATAGTGTTCCTTAACTTCGTGATATCTGCAATAGTATATCCACTCTCAAATACATGGTTTTCATCTAGTGCTCGGTCTCTATAGTTCTTTCTTAAATGACCATCCCTATAACAGTGCATACATGCCATTCCAGTGCTTGTCTAGCTTCTTGATTGTCCAATCTGACTCTTTCTGTAACAATTTGCTGCAATGTGTCCATATCTACCACAAGCAGTACAGTTAGCCCAAGTGTTACAATCCCAAACATAATAATTACCTTGTCTCTTCGGTTGATAAGGCTTTCATTGTGTTTTTTGCTTAGGAGTCCATACTTTCTTTATCTTATCCTTACACTCTTGTGCAGTGTGTCCATGTTTATTACAAGTATAGCATATTTTCTCCATAGTAGTATTGTTAGCAATATCATTCTGTTTATCTCTACACTCATAAGCTAGATGTCCAAACTTACCATAGTAATAACAATATCCATTAAACTTAGGAGTGACATCAGGTTTACCTTGTGCTTTGCTTCTACACACATTATATGTATGTCCCAATTTTCCACAGTGATAACATGCCAACGCTTTAGGTTTCTAATTTTGATTGATGTTGACTTATTCAGCTTGTTGTGATGATTCTCCTTTGTTGGTGTAGCCTATACCAGCTCTACTCCCAAATATTCTTTGATTAGTCAGAAAGTCATCAATTTTCTTTGAAATATCCTCAGCCAATTTCTTCATTTCATTATGTTGTTGCTGATTTTTCATATCATTTCTCAGTTTTTCATTCTCCTCTCTGAGTCTTGCAACTTCTTCAAGATTTCTTGACAATTCTCCATTCACTCGGTTTACTTCTTGATTCATAGTCATCATTTGATTAGATACTTGGAAGTGATGATCAGTGAGTCTCTGTATTTCATTCTCTTTAGCTTGAAGTTGTTCAGTCATCTATCTTCAGTCATCAATAGCCAAATTCCTTTCTTGCTCAACTTGTCTAGCATTGTTCATTGTTTCTACCATTCTCACCATTTGAGATTCTTGACTAATTTGTAGTGCTTTCACTTGATCAATTAAATGTTGATTCTTTTCAGATAAATCAGTGATTATGCTTTCAGATCCATCAGAGATGCTTCCAGAACTAGATCCAATATGCTCGAACATTTCATCAATAGATTCTTCATGGTAACTGATCTCATTTTGTAGAATAGCTAGGTTCTTCCTTTCAACCTGTAATTTCTTCAGTCCTTCCTTGGCTTTCTTGTACTATTCAATAAACATCTGCATTTGTATCTTCTGATTCTCAATAGTCTTATCATGCTTATATCTCTCCATGGCTTAGATCTTTACCCTTCAGTGGTTAAACTATTCAATAAGAGAACTATGCTCTGATACCAATTATTGGAATTAGGAGAAATAGGTACTGAGAGGGGAGGGGTGAATCAGTGCCTTCAAAAAATTTACTTGTAAACCTTTCAGATCTATGACTGTAAATAGTGATAACCTTTGCAAAATAGATTGTATCTAATTGCATGAATCAATCATTCATTTAACTTATGAAAGTAAACAACATGAAATCAAATAGCAATCACATAACACAAGTATTTTGGTAACGCAGAAACCCTTGTTAGAAGGTAAAAATTATGGTGGGGATGACACCCACAAATTCTTCACTACTACAGATAGAAAAGGTTTGCCTGTTAGGGCTACAAGTTTTTGATCACTTATGGTGATCTTACCCTATTAGGAGTAACATATTAGATCAGCTAGATCTACCTAGTTATAGGATTTTAACAACACTAATGAAGTGTGCACTCAGTTAAGAGATTTACATAAGACTGTTAAGTCTACTCTGTTAAGAGATTTATCCAAAAAATCTATTACAATTGTTAGAAAGCAATAGGCAATTATCTGTTAATTGACAACTCAATTGTCTAATATAGATCTATAAGTTCTAACAAAATATCACCTTAACTATGATTAATCTCTGCTTTGAATCTTCTCGGTAGCCTTTTCGGATTCTGTTTAATCTGAGATCCTCTGCAATTTTCTATGTTAACGAATAGACTTGAAGTTAGGCAAATGCTTCAAGTTCTCCTTGATTCATCTATCTATTCTCGCATCAGTTCACACCAAAAATGATGTACAAACATACATTTATATAGTGATCTTCTTTTGTCATTTTAACAAAATTAGGTTACACAACATAGTCATAACCCTAAGATCTATGGTGTACAAAAATGACCTAGATCAAACTATTACATAAGATATACATTGCATTTAATGAATATCATAATGTTAATATTCCTTGATCTTGGTAAAACATTTTTTGATATGTTGTAACCGTTTGCATAGAAGAATGTGCCATTTTAGATTACTATGTCACTTTTTGTGTTCCTCGGTAAACACTGTATAAACTACTTAGTGTATACTACGATGCTCGGTGTTTACTATCTGTCAGTGTCGGTGTCTGCTGGTGCTTGGTAAACTATCTGATTCTTAGTGTGTAAGCTTTACCGACTACTCTTTCTTGCTTCTAGTTACTAATTTTCTCAATGTAAGTGACTAACCGATATCTTTGATAACCTTTCATACTAATGACAACCTTGAATGCTCAATAGAGATAACATTTTTGTTTTGTAGCATGATGAATCCTCAGAAGGTAACACACATAAGTTCCTAAATCCTGAAGAGACATGCATTTTCAATTTCAAATATTCTAAATCCTCAGAAGGTAATGCACATAAGTTGCTAAATCCTAAAGAGATACACATTTTACAAATGTATTCTATGGTGATATAAGGATATGGATCCATGGGTACTTCATAAAAGCTGTCAAAAGATGCACTACATACATGCACAAAGCTGCCAAAAGGTGCACAACTTTATGGGGTAACTATCAAGTTCTTTCTTGGTGGGCCATCCTATCCTTTTTGTGGTTCATAGTGAGATACACACATCTTACTGGGCGAGCTAGCCACTCCTCTCTCCCCTTTTCTCTATTTTATCTAGTGATGTCTCTCTTATTGTAATCTTGGATTTGACAAATAATTGAGTCCCTAGGGGCTTGAGGATTGCTTTGTCCCTTTGATTTCAATAAGATTTATTTTTATTTGTGATCTCCTTTACCAAGAGTTTGCATCGAGTCCATACTCTTGCTAAAGTGGGGGCTAAATGTATCGTCAAAAAATGGAAGCACTTCCATTTAGGATTGGTTTATCCCTCCAAGTAAATGGTTTGGGTCATGTCAAATGCCTTAAATGGGTCTTTGACTTGGATTTGGCTTTTCCCCTATTCTTCCCAATTTTCCACTTTTTTTCTATATACTTTTGGCATCCTAAATTGAATTATGAGATTCTTGACCTCAGGTTCAAGGTCAACCTTTTAGGTCAAGGTCAACCTCAACCCTGACCTAGGTCAAGGATGACCTAGACCCTAACCTAGGTCAAGGTTGAACTTGACCTTGACCAAAGGTTCAAATTTCAAAGTCTCAAATTTTTTGGATGTCGAGTTTCTAAAAGATTTCTTTTCTCTCTTCGGGGCCACTATTTATTGAGTCAAGTGTCAAATTCTCAAATTAATATTTGAGGTGGACCTTTCTTGAGCTTTGTGTAGGATTCCTAATTTATTATTTGAGATTATCCTTTCTTGAGTTTTGTGCCTAATGCTCAAATTAATTTTGGGGTTGGCCTTACCTTGAATTTTGTGACAAGGCTCTTAAATAATTATTTTTATCTCTATCTTAATAGTGGACCCCTTCTAGAGTTTTGTGTCAAGGCCTTTATTTAATTTCCTCCATGTGCACCTCTCTAGATTTTTGTGCCATTGACCCTTAATTATTGTTTTCTATGTGGCCTCTCTATAAGTTTGTGCCCTAGATCACTATAAAAGGAAGCCTTCTCCTCTCATTTTCTCCATCAAGTTTTCCATCACAAATCAAGTAATCAAGTGTGCATGAGCCATCAAGAAGATCAAGTAGAAAGCATTCAAGCCTTCGAGAATTCAAGCATTCAAGATCCAATTCATCAAGGAGATCCATTGGTAGCCATTGAAGGATTCAATCTCTATGAAGCCCTCTTGTTGAAGACATCCATATCCATTCAAGCCTCTTCCTATTCCAAGATCCATTCAAGATTGGTGTTGAAGATCCAAAGGCAATTGATTTGAGACATCCTACAATTCTACATTCATTTGGAGCATCCATACTTTTGGATTCAAGGATTCGAATCCTCCACAAGGGTTTCAACATAAGCAAGGTGAATTGTTCCATTTACTTTGTTTATTACTGCAATTTCAATTCAATTTCAAGGTTAATTCCTAAATTGGGGTTTGAACAAGGAAAACCCCTCCTCCCCCAACAAACAAAACCATTTTTCTTGCAGGTGTGGGTGTGGAACAATGAATTACAATGCAGATCTGGATACCCTTTTCGCCAAACTTTCAGGATTCGTGAACATAATTTTCACTGGAGAAGTGCAGGTCAAGGTCGACATAAAGGGGTAATATTGTGCCCCGGGGTAAGATCTTACCCCTATTTTGGGTGAAGGTTGACTTGGCTCAGAAAAAATAATATTTTTGGGTTTTATAGATCTCACGGTTTCATTTTTAGAGTTTAGAAATCAACAATTTCTGAGACCGTTTGACAGGGTTTTTAGCAAATTCTTTTTCGAAGGTAAGTATCTTTTATTTCTTCATTTCAATATTATCCTTCTAGATTTACTTTCCATATCATTAGAATTTCATGTATATGTTAAATATTGGTTTAGAGCTTTTATGTGCAAACCCCTAGTGTTGTAGACCGCATCCATATTTTTCATCATACAGGATGAAACAAGAAAAGACCAAGAAAAAAACACAAAAAGACAAAAAGGTGAAAAAAAAGAGCAAAAAATACAAGATGAACAAAAATATGAGAAGAAAGAAAAAAACCACAAAGAAAAAAAAATGACAAAAAAAAAGAGAGAACAACTAGAAAAAATGAGAAAAGTAAAAGGGAGAAGGACAAATAAAACAAGGAAATAAAGAAGAGAAATGAAAAATACTACACACACACGATTAATCTTTACTACTTTTGAATTTTAAACTCCATTTTAACTATAATAATAGGGAAAATGTCAACTATAGTCTATAATTCCCTATGAATGCACACTTGGTTCAATAGGGAATTGTACTATAGACGAGGGTGGAGAAACTTGTTAGCAATAACAATGCACCAATATGACTAAGAGGGGGGTGAACCAATTGTGTGCCAAATTTGGAACTTAAATATTTTTAATCTAATTACTTTAAATAAACTAAGACAATAATATAACCACACAAATTCCATAATATCATAACACCATAACACAAGGATTTGTTTCCAAGGAAAACCCTATTAATGGAAAAACCCCAGTGGGGATGGAACCCACAAATAATGTACTAGAAATATTATGTCCCTGTTAGGAGACCTAGTCTTGTTATGAGTTGATTATTACATTTAGTACATGTCCCTGTTAAAGAACAAACCCTGTTAGGAGTCTATCCAACCCTATTAAAAGTTGATTACAAAGATAGGATCACTGCCCGAGCACACTACCCAAAGTAAAGGTTAAATCCACCTTCTAAAGGTTAAACCCACCTTCTGGATCCACTGTCCAAATAAATGTATAAGAGTATACAATAATAGTAATGAACTAACTTACAATAACTAATCTTTCCTATACATTTCCAATGAATTTATCAATGAATGATCTATTCTCTCCATACATAAGACCTCCCAACAAAAACATCACAACCCTTTCAAACCATTCCCAACAACACTCCAAGGAGTGACTTTCCTTTATAAAAGTTACAACAAGCAATTAGGTTGGCATGTTAGGACTTTCTTAATGGACAAATGAATAAATAGACCCTTTCTAAGATACACACAATATCTTAAACAATTATACAACAAGTAAAAAAAATCAATTGTGTGCCAAGATCTACAATCGATGCTAGAAACCCTTTGACCATGTTATCTCCTCTAGTTAGCCCCAAATAGGTCTTTACAAGATCATAGACCACATCTGACATCACCATGATCCTAGCGACCCAAGAATCTCATAAAATATTCTCCCAATTGTCTTTTGTCAAGCCTCAATCTCACATATCACAATCCATGCTCACATCCAAGTTATCCTAAAAACTCAGAGACCATCTCTGTCATAATCCTTTGTTACTGCACTGTATCTAGTCTCTGCCAAATCAACCATAACTCATGAAAAAAAATAGATAATGATATATGACCTTAGACATAAGATCTACACACCTCCTTCATAAATCTAAGCTCACATACCCTGAAATGTCGTACACTATTTGTACCACCCTGTAAGACCTGCATGTTCCTATCATAACCAATCTATTTGAGACTCTTTATGAAACCAACTGAAACATATGTTGACATCAATAAAAAATGAATGTCAACACCTCAAAAAACAAAAATTCCAACAATCTCCTCCTTTGGAAGTGATGGCAACATATGTGAAAAACCATCAACCCAAATGTAGCCCTTTTAATATGACCTTCTCAATATCCTCTTCAACGCTCCCCCTAACATGATAAGGGTTTTTCACCTTTAAATCTCCCCCTTTGACATCAATGGAAAAGGGTTCCAAAGGTCTTCTTCTTCTCCTTCTGTGCACATCCCACCTCTGCATGGTGTAGATTTCTCAAATCTTCATGCTTGCAATAAATTAGGTGCTTGATCACCCAAATATGCTCTGTTATGTACTCACAATCACTCCCCTTAAGGAGTAAATCCAAGAATCCAGTCCATAAAGTGATAAATCTCTAATATCCAATGGAATGATGCATCCCTGTATCATCTATTTCTCACAAGGAGGATTTTTCACCCCAAGCATGCCTTTAAGGCACTCAAAATCATCTTTTGGAAAGGATTTAGTGAATATTTCTACTATCTGCTTCTTTGTACTAATGTATTCCAACTTGACCTCCTTCTATGCAACCTTGTCTCTTGGGAAATGATATTTTATTGAAATATGTTTGGTTTTAGAATTCTTCACTAGACTCTTTGATATGTTTACTACACTTGTATTATCATAATGTATTACAATAGGCTCTTCAAAGCTTACCCTAATGTCCTTCAACATTTTCTTCATCCACACAATCTATGTACAATTTATGGCAGCAGCCACATACTCTGACTCAGTAGTAGACTAAGTTATATAATCCTTTTTTTTTCTCAACCAAGAGACCAATATTTTCCAAGAAAAAGGGCTCCTCCACTAGTGCTCTTCATGTCATCAAAACTTCCTACCCAATATACATCAGTATAAGAATGTAATGTGAAATAATCAAATTTATCATACCATAAACCATATTTCACTATTCCTTTTAGACATCTAAGTATCCTTTTAACAACAAAAATATGAGTCTAATTAAGATCATCTTGGAACCTCGCAACAATTCTAACGTCACTTGCTATGTCTGGCCTAGTGTGTGTCAAGTACTACAAACCTCCAATCATGGACCTATACTTAGTTTGAAAAACACTTTTAGACTCATTAGTAGAGGAAATATTACACCTAGTCAAAATTAGGTGTTCCAATAGGTTTAGAATCCTCCATTCCAAATTTCTTTAGCAGCTCCTTAGGATACTTGGTTTGTGAGATGAAAATACCATGTTTATTTTGAGTTATTTGTAAACCAAGGAAGAATTTAATTTCACCAATCATTGACATTTCAAAATCAGTTTTCATTTCTTCAGAAAATATATTTCTCATTTCATGATTACCTCTAAAGAGAATGTCATCCACAAACACCTCAACAATCAAAATACCATTTTTTCTAGTTCTAAAATACAAATTACTATCTACACTACCTTTTATGAAACCAAGATGTAATAAATACCTATCAAGCCAAGAATAGCAAGCTTTTGGTGTCTTCTTTAGTCCATACAAAGCCTTCTTAAACCTGCAAATAATGTCACCATCTTCTATCAAAGGAATCCCATTAGGATACTCTATGTATACTTCTTCCTCAAGATCACCATTCAAGAATGCAAACTTTGCATCCATCTGATATACCTTGAAAAATTTATGTGCTACATAAGAAAGGAATAATCATACTTCTTCTAAACTTGCAATAGGTGCAAATTTTTCTTCAAATTCTATACCTTCCTATTGTGAATATCCCTTCTAAACAAGTCTAGCTTTATTCCTCACAACTATGCATTCTTCATTCAGTTTATTGTTGAAAAACCATTTGGTTCCAATCACATTTTTATCCTTAAGCCTAGGAACTAATTCCAAAGTGTTATTTTTCTCTATCTAATCCAACTCTTCCTGCATTACCTTAATCCATGATTCATCTTTGCAAGCCCCATCATTAATCTTAGGTTCAACTTGCGAGATTAAATAGAGCTCATTTCTAGCCTTATTCCTTGTCATCGTACCTTGATTAGCGTCACCAATAATCTGATTTTCAGGATGGTTCATCAAAACATACCTTGGTGTTCTAGGAGCTTCCTTTTGTTCACACAAGCAAACTTTTAAACCATTTTCAATCTTAAAAATTTGTCATGTCTCTTTTTTCTTAGTCTTTTTCTCAATCTCAGGAGTCAGGACTGGATCACACTCATACATCCTTTGTTGAATCTTAAACATCTCATCAATCTTCATATTATCACTTTCAATTATTTTCCTTAATCTCAAATTGAAACATCTATATGCCTTAATTTTAGTGGAATACCCAAGAAAGATACCTTCACCACTCTTGCATCAAACTTTTCTATTTCATCATCTCTTTTGATATAACACTTGCTACCAAAAAATATGAAATACTTCACAGTAGGAATATAACCAAACCATAGTTCATAAGGATTCTTACCAGTACCCTCTCTGATTTGAAACCTATTTAAGGTGTAGACAACAGTATTAATTGCTTCCCTCCAATGCATGTGTGCCACATTGCCTTTAATCAACATAGTCCTCATAGCATCCAATATGGTTATGTTCCTTCTCCTTGCTATCCCATACTATTATGGAGTCCTAGGTGTAGAAGTTTGTCTATATATGCCATGTTCTTTGCAATATGAATTAAATGCATCACAAGTAAACTCTTCACCTCTATCTGACCTCAAACATTTTATCTTCAGACCTGACTCATTCTCAACTTTTTCCTTAAAAATATTAAACTTATCAAAATCTTCATACTTTTCTCTAAGGAAAGAAACCCACATCATCTTGGAATAATCATCAAAAATAATAATGCAATACATTTTACAATAGTAGGAACTTGTCTTTGTAGGACCACACAGATCTATATGCACCAAAACTAACTCCCCATTTTCTAAAAATGATTTACTCCGAAAGCTTCTCTTTGTTTGTTTCCCCATCACACATTCTTTGCATATAGTGTTAGTAGGTTTGATAATCTTTGGTAGATCTCTGATTGCATTTGTGTTACTGGCCTTCACAATATTGTCAAAATTGATATGACATAATATTCTATGCCCCAACCATATGTCATCTACCTTTGGCACAAAACAACTAACCTCTGCAGTAATCAATTGAAACTTATTACCTCTTTTTTTTGTACCTGATGCGATCAAATCCCTTCTCTCACTTCTGATAGTGCATTTACCATCCTTGAACTGCAAGTGGTAACCCTTGTCTACAATCTATCCAACACTCAACAAGTTATATTTAAGGCCATCAACAAACAAGACATCATTGGTATTAGTCTTTCCATCAAGAGAGATTGATCCTCTACCAATGATCAACCTAAGAGTTTTATCACCAAATATAACCACTCCACCATCATATTTAATCAATAGAACTCTAGAAACCTAAAATTCCATCTTATTAATTAAAAATATTTTAGTTAATAAAAGTCCTAATGACATCATCATTATTTAATTAATTATTTATTTATTTATTTATTTATTTAATTATTATATTTATTATCCTCTCCTATCTTAATTAAATTCATTTAATTGAGTAATCCTTTCCAAAAATGTTTAAATCAAATTTGAACACTATTCCCTCCTAAATTTATTAAATCATCTAATAAATTATTTCCAACCCAAACCCTCTTTAAATAAATTAATTACTTATTTAAATCCCTAAAACCCTATATATCTTATAAACCCTTCTAAAACTATCCTCTAATCCCTAATCACTCCCTAACCCCGCTTAAGGGGTGATTCCTAACCTTCTTAGCCTAAACCCTCCCCCTTTGACTCAAAGTCAACACCCTCTTTAATTAGCCTTACAAACTCATCAATGAACCCTTACACCATCATTAATGGCTCTTACAACCTCTTAATGAACACCTATGACTCTTATTCCACCCTTTTCCCCTAGCACACTTCCCCAGTGTTTCTCACACATGTGTGAGCAATCCTTCATCCTTATCCCTTTGACCCTAAGTCCTAACCCTTGGTCCTAAACCCTGACCACCCTTGCTAACCCAAGACTCTCCTAAAAATCTATAAATAGCTGTCATTCCAAGAGAAAATCACCAATTCACATCTTTATTTCATAGCATTGTTATCATGTTAAATTGCATCTAGATTAGCATAATATATCTTAGAATTGTTAGATTTCTTCATGTTTTCATGATTCCTAACTCATCTTAGCTTAGCCTAAACAGATTAATATAGTTCATTTCAAGATTTTCATAGAATTTTCATCTCATATCACGTCTATTTTGAAGTTAAAATCAATCTTGCATCACATCTCTAGTCCTAGAATCTGCATCTCATCTCTTGCACCCTTGGAACCCTAAGGGAAAAACACGTTCCCTATACTTGGTTTTGTGCCACTTTGGGGGTCTCCATGGATTTAAAATGATCCTAATATTCCATAATCTGAAATATCTTATAGTTCTTGTAGGGCACACCCACATCCCTCTTAAACGAGCACATCAAATGATGACTAGGTGCTCTCGTTTCAGCTCAATCTAAGGTGGCTTGTGAATAGTTTTTCTATATGTCGATGTATGTTTTTATTATGAATAATGTTTTAATGTCTTATCATGCTCTTGATAGGTTAGGTTCACATCACTCACATTTTGGCATGCCTAGTGGGACCCCCACCACGCTTTTCGACTAAATTTTTTGGGTTTTTGGAGTAAAAACTCACTTTTATGAAGATCTCTTACGACCCAGTGAGAATCCTTGTATGATTAAACACCCTGGCTCTATTTTATCATATCATAACCCCTATATTCTTGTACAATAGTTTGTACTAACTCATATTGAGCCATTCTACAAGCCAATTTTGGCCTTCTACATCTCACCTAGCCCTGTTTGCTCATATGAGGACCCATGTATACTTGCATGAGCCTTGATCCTAACTCATATGATTAAACACCATGAAATACACTACCCTATTTACTCATATGAGAAACAATGGTCATGTTTAAGGCCTTAATCGTGGGCTTGTTTACTCATATTGAGCCATTCTACAAGCCAATTTTGGCCTTCTACATCTCACCTAGCCCTGTTTGCTCATATGAGGACCCATGTATACTCGCATGAACCTTGATCCTGACTCATATGATTAAACACCATGAAATACACTACCCTATTTACTCATATGAGAAACAAGGGTCATGTTTAAGGCCTTAATCGTGGGCTTGTTTGATGGATTTGGGCTTCCTAGTGTCCCTAATCTTCAAAATTGCAAGTTCTAACTTGGTTTTTTGTAGGATGTCCTTGGAGAGAAATTTAGTCATCAAAAAATTAAGGCCCTCAGGCCTAATAACTCCTTTTTATTGTTTAGGAAATAAATGCATCTTCATTTAGTCTTAAAACACAACTTTCATGCAATCTCGAATGCCTAAAATACAAGAATCTCCATATCATTCCTAAAAGGTCAAAACTCAATCCTAATCAATCCTAAAGTGGAAAAAATAAGTCTTCACACTTTGATTTGGGTTTAAAATAAACCTTAGCTAATAAAATTCAAATTCAAAGGTTTTTTATGCAATCTCAAAGTGCAAATCTAGGAAAAATTTCAATCTTGTGGACCTAAAAACCCTAAACACCAAATCTTGAATGCTTAAAGTGAATTGAACAAGAAAATATCACACTTACTTTGGGTCTCAAAATGAATCTCAGAAGCTTGATAAAACTCAAATTATTAATCTTCACTTTTTCTTTTGGGTCCTAAAAGGGGAAACCCTAAAATCTCAATCTTGAGTGACTAAGGAAAAGAACAATCAAAGCAAATCTCAAAGTTTTCTTTTGGACTTAAGGTAAAAGAAAAATCCAAATCTTGATTTCCAAATGAAATGAACCAATCAAAGTTAAATATATTTCATTTGAGTTCTAAAATACATTTCAATCTTGAGTTCACTAGTTAAATCTAAAAGCAATCTCAAATCAAAACTTCATTTTAGACTGTAAAAATTAGAAAACCAAATCTCGAATGCTAAAAGATAAAAATCTTGCAAACTTTCAAAAGATTCTCTATTTTCAAGGAAATGAACATTTCATCCTAAACACATGTGCTTGAAAACTCATAGCATAAAAAACTTAATTAAATTGGAAAAATGAAATCTTCATGACGTGTTGTCAGGAGTTTTTCAAAATTTTGCAAATCCTTGTTATCATAAGTGACGTAAAATAAATGAACTAAGAAAAGTTCATTTGTTTTAGTTCTAGTGAGACCTTTCTAGAGAGAAAAGTGCTTCCTCTTTGGAGAATGACCTCAAACTGGTATTTCCCCAATCAGTATAGAAACAAAGCGTTGAGAAAACTCTCACTTCATCCCCTCAATCTTGGGTGATACCCGTTGATGGTAGCCTAAGGTAGGTGAATATCCCTACTATTTCAGCATGGTCAACTAGGCTCTTTAGTGATTCATGTGTAAAAAAATTTATTGGGAGGAAACCACAGACCTTATCAGATACCTATTAATTAGAGGCCACCCGATCTACTCCTGAAGGTATCATAATCTTTGTGTAAGGACCGATCCAAGTGGTTTTCTGGATCACCTCAAGATTTAATCACCATGTGTATTCCTTTAGGATACCAAGTTTTGATAAAATGTTTTGATACTATCTTGTCATTAGTTAGTTCTTGTTTGATGTGTTTTCAATTTGTGCTAGACCTGTGAAAACATCTGTCAAAACATTCACATTCCAAGAAAGCACTTTCATAATCCTTGTCATCATTGCTTACATCTCACAAAGTTGCCTTATCCTTTGCTAGGATTATTTTCAGAAACAATTGGTCATTTGTCTTTTGAGTCTTTTTTTGGTTCTTTTCCATTGGATAAAAATAAACTAGAAACTGAAAACTTGACCAGATTTAAAATATTCTTAAAATCAAGAAGTATTCTCAAAATCAGTGACCCAAAAACATTGCAGAAATCCAAATATAATTTCCAACCTTTCAAGCTATGTTCGATTCAATCAAACACAAAAAATCCAAATTGCCAAACACTCGCGTCTATTAGGAGAAGAAATTTATTGGAAAGAGACCTAAAAGACCATCAATCTTCCCTAATCACAATCCAAAAGGAGAAAAAATATCATGAGAAGCTAGACAACATGGGGTATAACCCTAGAATCAAACAATTTGCAGCCTTCTTTTAGGTCAATCACCGCTATGTTAACCTAGAAAGTGAATACTAGTTGGGCTTATCACATATCCATATATCTTTCATAATCTCACATCCTATCTCAACATCCTTGCATCATAGATCCTTTTCCTAGTCACATCCTTGCATCATATCATCTTCCTAGATTGCATCATAGCTCATTCTTTTAGTTGCATTTAGGTCATCCTCTAGAATAGCATCATTTGGTCATCCTCCATCATCCTTGCATCAGAAATCCAAAATCCCATCATCCTTAATCCAAATTCGAGAATCTAGAATCCAACATCCAAGTCAAAATCCAAATCCTTGAACCAAATCTAGTTATCCAAAGCATCCACTTAGTGTCACATCCTTTGAGTTGCTCAATCCTTATCCTAAATTAGAAACATCTCAGTGCTACCCTTTGACTAAGCATTATCTAGGGCATCTTGTACTTGTCTTTGTAGACCTTATCATCTTGAGAAAGAGATTGGCATGCACTCATAAGGATCTCATCTTTCAAAAGATCAATAGTCTATCTTAGGTTGACAATCCCATCCTCTTTGATCCTACATCAGGAAACAACAAATCATTTCCAACACTTAGTAATCTTCCACCATCCTCTTTATCCTAATCCAGATCAGCATCTAGACATCCTTCAGTTAATCCACCACCCTCCAAATTATTGCATCTTATCCTTGGGTTTGCATAAGATTATCCTATCCACCATCCTTAAGTTTTTTAGGATCATCTTGCATCCATCCATCACAACATCTTCATCCTTAGATTTCCATTTCATGCCTATCGAGACATGAGCTAGGAAGAGAAAGAATATGGATCACAACTTAGCCACTAGTTCACTTGATTCCAATGATCCTAATAGCACGATGGTGACCTATAATCCACAACCCCCACAAGCCAAGAATGTGTGAGAAGATCCAACTGAAACACCCAATTCATTTTCCATGGAAGCATTCATGAGCCATCCAGGGCATGCACAAATAGTGAGTACAATCATCAACCAAAATCGTCAGGCTAT
The DNA here is from genome assembly GCA_027943335.1 of Chamaecyparis obtusa. Classification (NCBI taxonomy): domain Eukaryota; kingdom Viridiplantae; phylum Streptophyta; class Pinopsida; order Cupressales; family Cupressaceae; genus Chamaecyparis; species Chamaecyparis obtusa. The sequence goes on from BSBK01002032.1 coordinate 1,388,186, forward strand.
ATTAGAAAATATGCACAAGAGGGTACTTCCATTCCACCACATCTATAAGCCTTCAGTCCCACAAAACCCATCCATATCCCAGCCGATGCCCATTCTCCCATTATTCAACAAATCCATGACCCCAACTTGCAAATATCTCAGGTAGTCTTGTCTATCCCTCGTCTCTTGCAAACTAGTTCCACAAATCCCATAGTGCAAAAAACAACACAATCCACTCCCTTTTTAGTCATGGGCACACCACCATCATATGTAGCATCTCTAACTGCCACTCAGGCACAAAGCTTCACACAAACTCAACTGCCACCTCCCATGCAAGACATTACACAAACATTTCCACCAACTTTTATGAGCCAAGCCTCCTCATTTTCACCATATTTTCTGGGGGCAACACAATCATTCCCCTCTTTCACCCAACAAGCTTTTGCATCCAGTACCATCCTTTCCAAGAGAAACATAGTCATTTCCCTCCTTCACCCAGCAAGCTTCCACATCAGCACCATCATTTCCAGGGGCAACACAAGTTTCTCCTCCCATCTCTTAGCAATCTTTCACTCAAGCATTCATCCCACCCATCACTCAGTAAGAACCTACATACATTCCTCCTCCACCTTTCATTGCCAACACACAAGCCCAACACATTGCTTTCACAAAAAGAATACCCTTTGTGGGATCCCAAAATCCACCATCTACATCCCAAAATCCCCCTATCATATCTACATTTGCAACATCCTCCACATCACAACCTACAACAATAATAAGATCTTCTTAGGGCCTCACCCAAGCACAAATGTATGCCTTAGGAATACAAACCCAATCACACATATATGTTCCCACAAACCCACACACAACTTTCCCTCATGCAGCACAACAACAATCTTCACAACCTCCACCAGCTACTTCTTTTCCCTCATACACCAACTATCTATCCATTCCACCTGCCACTTCTCAAGTTATACCATCACCACAAAAATAGAGTTACATCCACCTAGCCAACTACCTTGTGCAACCACCTCCTATCACCAGCTTCCAAACAACCACTCCACCACTCAGAAATGTAGGAATGCATCCCGCATACATTAGCCAAACCCAAATTCAAGTGCATCAAGCCCCATCCTATTAAAAAACTACCCCGTTCCATCAACCTCCTCCACACCAAGAATACTTCCCAGTGAAACAAAAACAACATCCCCTCATTCCCCATCAACAACAAGAAACTTTGTATCCTGCTCAACAATACACCCCCACACCTCAGCAGCAATATCCTCCCCAACAACCATCACCCTAAAATCCATTTCAATCTTCCTACCTTACTAGGCAATCCCCCCACCCTATCCAACAATATCCTCCACAAAACCATCCATATTCACCAACACCATCAGATCCTTTCCCAATGGGAGTACCCACTTTGACACCAATCAACATAGAATGGGAAGAAATTAAGAACACTCTCAAGGAGCTCAGAGCCAGAACAAAGAGTGAGGCTTTCAAATTTGAGGAGGTTTGTCCCTATCCCTGATGCAGGAGCATCCCAGGGTAGTTGGCTATCCTACATGTTTGGGAGATTTGATGGAGTCGTGTGGACTTATTTTCATATGTGAAGGGTTTGGTAGAGTTGGATAAACCCACTTGGGTCTTGGGTAATTGTTTTGATGTATTTAATGGAACTTGGCATGGTCTTGGTTGCTCAGCATGGCCTAGGGGAGCTCGGCCTTGCTTAGGAATTTGGTACCTATTTCAGGCCGTATAAGTAATTTTCCACAAAGATTTAGAGGCTGAAAATTTCAGGGATTGAAGAGGGCCTATATTTCTACCTACGGTTTGAAGAATGAGTTCTAATTCATTCAGAGCTAAGAGATATTGTGATTTTACTAAGACATCTATTTTGGGCATTTAATTGTTGTTGTTGGCCGACTTGTGGCATTTAATTTTGGTATTTGTATTTAATTTATGTTTAGGGCCGACCTGTGGCTTAGATTGGTATAAGTAGGGGTTGTGGGGGAAGTCTTTATTCATTTTTCATCCATCTTGGAGAAGAGGAAGAGGTAGAGGAGTGAGTTTTGAGAGGAGCTAGTGGCTGCGGCTTGGGAAACAAGGGGATTGCTTGGTGGGCTTGTGAGCACAAGTTTAGATCTTCCTTGGGGTTTCCTACCAGTGCATGGATCTGGGCTAGCTAGGGTTTTGGTTTGGATCATGTGAGATCTTGTGGAGTTTCTATTATAATTGCATTGTATTTGGCCGTAACCCGGAAGGCCTTACAGCCGAGCATGTTGGATGAAAATATGATGATTCTATTATGAGTATTGGCATTGTGTGGATCTATATCTTTGTATTGTTATTATATTCTATTGTGTGGTTATTTTTTGGGGGCTAGGACATCTCCATCAAGTATTCTCCTACCTTGCACTACATCAAGTGGTATCAGAGCACAGTTGTTCCTGAGTGTGTGGACAGAGTGCCGAATGCGAGGTAGTTTACACCAGGACCTTGGGTGGAGTTTTTCAAAGTGAGGATTGTTCCTAAGTGTGTGGACAGAGTGCTGAATGTGAGGTAGTTTGCACTAGGACCTGGTTGAAGGTTGGATCTAGTTGGTGATTTGTTGTAGAGGGTTTGCGAAGATCTTAGAAGATGGCTCTAAGAAGATTGGACACTGAGATGATTGCAAAACTCCATGATGTGGTGGAGAAGAATATTTCAAAGACTTGTGCTCAATTGGAAGCTAGATTGACTAATCGAGTTAAGGAAGGGATGGTTGAGAGTGATCCATCTCTGGATAAATTTCATAAGAGAGTTTGAGAGATCTTGAAACCGTGGAGCTGGAGTCTACCGATCAGGAAGTGAGTTGTCTGGCCGGTTAGAAGACTTGTTTGAGAGAGAAGAGGGCATAGAAAGGTTGATATGGAAGTTGGTTTTGTTGATCAGTGTGTGGAGGCTAATGCAGAACCTGCGGAGAAACTTGTGGATGTTTCTATGGAGCTTCCTAACCTTGTTGATGTTGTGATTGAGGTTGGTTTTCATGATCAGTTGGTTGAGTCTAACATGGAAATTGTGGAGCACTTGGTCATGGATAATCAGGTTTCTAAGGGTGATGATCCATATGTTGGTGATATGGATGTTGTTGATATGGATGTTTCTAGTGTGGATTCACTAGTTGTTGATGTGGTTGAGGATCTACATGATACTACAGATCTATATGTTCCTGATGTGGACCTGTTGGTGGTTGACATGGTTGAGGATTTACATTTTGCTCCTATTGTGGATTTGAGCTTACATGTTGGAGACATGGATTTCATGTTTGAGGATATTTTATTTGTTGGTAGTGATTAGCTACAAAGAATGTTGGTGAGGCACTATGTTCAGATTGTTCCTAGGAGTGAGCATGTTGATTAGATGGTTGAGATTCTAGTGGTTGATAGATGGATGCAGATTTGGATGATTTTCATGTTGGTTATATTGTCCCTGTTGGAGTGGAAGCCTTTGGTGAAGATGAAGATGGTTGCAAATATTTCATCTGGCATCAAAGTATGAGGCATACTTCTTTTCGCATCTAGGGAGTCTGATGCAAGAGCATCCCAGGGTAGTTGGCTATCCTACATGTTTGGGAGATTTGATGGAGTCGTGTGGACTTATTTTCATATGTGAAGGGTTTGGTAGAGTTGCATAAACCCACTTGGGTCTTGGGTAATTGGTTTTGATGTATTTAATGGAACTTGGCATGGTCTTGGTTGCTCAGCATGGCCTAGGGGAGCTCGGCCTTGCTTAGGAATCTGGTGCCTATTTCAGGCCGTATAAGTAATTTTCCACAAATATTTAGAGGCTAGAAATTTCAAGGATTGAAGAGGGCCTATATTTCTACCTATAGTTCAAAGAACGAGTTATAATTCATTCGGAGCTAGGAGATATTGTGATTTTACTAAGACATCTATTTTGGGCATTTAATTGTTGTTGTTGGCCGACTTGTGGCATTTAATTTTGGTATTTGTATTTAATTTATGTTCAGGGCCAACCTGTGGCTTAGATTGGTATAAGTAGGGGTTGTGGGGGAAGTCTTTATTCATTTTTCATCCATCTTGGAGAAGAGGAAGAGGTAGAGGAGTGAGTTTTGAGAGGAGCTAGTGGCTGCGGCTTGGGAAACAAGGGGATTGCTTGGTGGGCTTGTGAGCACAAGTTTAGATCTTCCTTGGGGTTTCCTACCAGTGCATGGATCTAGGCTAGATAGGATTTTGGTTTGGATGTTGCGAGATCTTGTGGAGTTTCTATTCTAATTGCATTGTATTTGGCCGTAACCCGGAAGGCCTTACAGCCAGCATGTTGGATGAAAATATGATGATTCTATTATGAGTATTGGCATTGTGTGGATATATATCTCTATATTGTTATTATATTATATTATGTGGTTATTTTTTGGGGGCTAGGACATCTCCATCAGGTATTCTCCTACCTTGCACTACATCAATCCCTTTGATAGATCAATCACAAAAATCCACTTTCCTAAGAACTTTGAGAATCCCAAGTTTGACAAATATCAAGGGAAAGGAGATCCATTCAACCATGTTAAATAATTTTACATGGCTTTCTAAGAAGTGACTTATAGTGACAATTTCCTCATGGTCTCTTCCCCAAGATCTTGAGAGGAACTGCTATTGAGTGGGTTTACAAGATACCTTATGGGACAATCACAACCTTTTTAGAACTCTCTGAGAAGTTTGTTTCCCAGTATGCCCATAATGTTGAGAATAAGCTATCATTGTTAGACCTATGTAACTTGAAATAGAAAGGAGGTGAGAGCCTAGATAATTACTTGCAATGATGTAAAAACCACTCCAAGAGGTTATTTTTATCAACCACCTGAAAAACATCTCACTAAAATCTTCATTGACAACCTGCATCCTAAACTATCCCATTTCATGAGGATGAACTACATCCAAACCTATCAAGACATCAAAGGAAAATGAATAGACATTGAAAGAGGTCTCTTAGATGAAGGTAGCATCTGACACTACAAAGATGATTCACATAGAAAACCTTGTAATGACAAGCCTCGCTACTGGAACATGAATAAGAAAGTTGTCACTAATGGAGCCACAAACATGAAGCATATCCAAATTGTCATGGCTGGTCCTACACCTACTCTTACATATCAACAACAATAACCACCAATCAATCAACAACCCATGCAACACTATCAAAATTAAGAAAACCTAGAAAATTAGGCCAATGCCATATCCGTTACCCTAGCATAGAATATGCCTCGAGTCCAAACCAATCAATGACGTACTTTCACACCTCTTGGTGAACCACTAGACATAATTTTCCATCAAATGGCTAAATCTAACCTGATTACCTACCCTCCAACTCAGGCATTTGATGATACAAATCCCAAGCCAACATGGTACAAAGAAAATGAATACTATGACTATCACCATGTTAAGGGACATGCTACCATCAAGTGCATGAAACTAAAGCACTATATCCAAGATCTCATCGAGAGAAAGGAGATCCAAGTGGATGCACCTACCCAACATTATCCTAATACCAATCTGAAAATCTATCAGAATGTTTTCCCTCAACTCAACACTGGGAAGAACTAAGTCAATACCAATCCTCCACCCTAGAACATAGGAAAAGGAAAACAAGGAGACCATGTTGAGATGAAAGACTACACTATTTCCCACATCAACTATGACAAATTTATTGGATGCATATCCCAAGTTGAAACCACTGCCAATGTCATCCATGTTAAAGGAGCAGATAGTTAGTGTGTAGTCACCACATGTAGAGGCCGGATATTTTTCATTGGTGATAATCCAATGCCCACCCATAATGCCTAGTATAACTTTTTGGAACACCTTGGGAACACACTAGCCCAAATATTCATCCTTGACCTTCTTCACACTTCACCCATCCATCAAGAGATCCTCAACTAAGCCCTCCAAGAAGGAAATGTCCCCACAAACATTAATACCATCCAATTTGAGAACCTTGTGGGATACCTATCCACATCTTGTGAACTTCCCTTCAAGCCTTCTAACATACCATCTGTCAAGCCTGACCATAATCTCCCCCTCTATATCACCGTCATGGTCATAGAATTTTAAGCTAAAGGTTGAGATACCACAATCTCCCCCACCTTTAGCTTAAACTTCTCTGACCATGACAATGATACAGAGGGGGAGATTGTTGCTAGGATTAATAGATGGTATGTCAGAAGGCTTGAAGGAAAGTGCATAGGATGCGGATAGGTATCCCACAAGGTTCTCAAATTGGATGGTATTAATGTTTGTGGGGACATGTCCTTCTTGGAGGGCTCGGTTGAGGATCTCTTGATGGATGGGTGAAGTGCAAAGAAGGTCAAGGATGGATATTTGGCCAGGTGTGTTCCCAAGGTGTTCCAAAAGGTTATACTGGGCATTATGGGTGGGCATTGGATTATCACCAAAGACAAATATCAAGCCTCTATGTGTGGTGAATGCACACTGACTATCTGCTCCTTTAACATGGATGAAATTGGCAGTAGGTTCAACTTTGGATATGCATCCAATAAATTTGTCATAGTTGATGTGGGCAGTAGTGTAGTCTTTCATGTCAGCATGGTCTCCTTGTTTTCCTTTGCCTAGGTTCTAGGGTGGAGGATTGGTATTGACTTGGTTCTTCCTGGCGTTGTGTTGAGGGAAAAAATTCTAATAGATTTGCATATTGGTGTTAGGAGAAGGTTGGGCAGGTGCATCCACTTGGATCTCCTTTCTATTGATGAGATCTTGGATATAGTGCTTCAGTTTCATGCACTTGATGGTAGCGTGTCCCATAACATGGTGATAGTCATAGTATTCATTTTCTTTGTACCATGTTGGCTTGGGAGTTTTATCATCAAATGCCTGAGTTGGAGGGTAGGTAATCAGGCTAGATTTAGCAGTTTGATGGAAAATTGTGTCTAGTGGTTCACCAAGAGGTGTGGAAGTACGTCATTGATACCTGAACATAATCTCCCCCTCTATATCATTATCATAGTCAGATGGTTGACATACCATCTAGTTTGAGAACCTTATGGGATACCTATCCACATCCTATGCACTTTCCTTCAAGCCTTCTGACATACCATTTGTCGAGTCAGACCACAATCTCCCCCTCTGTATCACCATCATGGTCAGAGAAATAGAAGACAAGAGTAAGCTAAAGGTTGAGAAGTTTAATGGTAGAACTTTTAGTTATGGAAAATAAAAATGGATGACTATCTCTATCAGAAGGATCTATGGCAGTTGAATAGAGGTAAAATGGATTCACCTCTATTGAAATGTGTGTGTATATTGTATGGGGGAAATATGAGATTCACTCCTAAATCCAAATTCCCAAAGGAGAAATCCAATTTGATCAACCAAAAAGGTTAATACACAATTGAATCAATCTAAGGAGAATATGGAAGAGAGAGAGAGAATAACCATATGTTTCCCTATGATTTGAATTGAAGTCTTTAGGATTTGAAGTAATTGAAATATAAATACTAACCTCAAATTATGATGTCTGTGTATACTTTCAGGCAATTCTACAACCTATTTCGAACTAGAAATGTTGAGATAGAGAAAACCCAGAAATCTTTCTCCAAGATGAGCTCAGGTCGGGTTTGACCCTCATAAAAGGTCAAATACTAGATTCTTTATTTGAAGTTCGATTCGAATTATGTTTGCAGATCTCAGAAGTTTTCCAAAAAGGGTATCCAAATTCGCTCTCAGATTTGAAATCCCGCACCTGTACCTACAAGAAAAAGAGGGTTTTTGTTGTTTGTTTGAGGGGTTTGCCTTGGTCAAACCCCAGTTTGGAATCAACCTTAATATTGAAATTGAAACAAGAATGCTAGAAAGTAGTAGAAAAGGATCTAACAATGAAGCTATGCAACTCAATAGATATGTAATTATATTTTTGAATGTAAACAAGTATATTGATATGAAAGCTTGAACAAAACAATAAATGTAAATCAAACCTCCATGATTGTATGCTTGGAATCCACCTTGAAGGAAGAATGAAATGGATCTTTAAGATGAACAAAGGATCTTGAAGGAAGATCACACCATCATGATGGCTAGATCTAGGGTTTGAATGATGAATCTTGAATGCTTGAACCAAATCCCTTCAATGGCTTGAATGCTTTAAATCCTTGATCTTCAATGGAGAACTTGAATGGAGAAGAGGACTTGAATTCTTGAATGGATTCTTTCTTGATCACCTTGAGAGCTTGCACATGAAATTGCTTGAGAGTGCTTGAGCATGAAAACTTGATGTGAAAATGAGAGAGGAAGGCCTCCTTTTATAGTGAACTAGGACACAATCCTCTAGAGGGGCCACCTTGGAGAATTAAATCCCAATTAGTCCTAACCTTTAGAAAATATACCTAGATTAAATGCAATTAAATGATTTACCATCCCGAAACCTGAAATGGCCAACCCAGAGGTGGAAAAATAAATATCCCGAAAGCCTAATGCCCGAAAATCAAGGATCATGGAAACTTGAATGAGGGGGGGAAAATCAAGGTTGGACCTGACCTAGTCAAGTTCAACCTTGATCCTGACCTAGTCAGGATCAACCTTGAATTTGACCCTGGGCCCAAATTCAGTCAAAACCAGGTCAGGTGGTTCTGAGGATGCCTAGAAACCTAGAAATGATATCAGAACAAGATAGAATGCTAGGGATAGACATAAAATCCTATGATTACTATGATGAAGGCTAGGAGGACCTATTTCTAAATCCTACCTAGAAAATAGAGCCATGGAAGAGGGAAATTAAGGAGAATCCTTGGGATCCTAACCCTAATTTCACCTAGAATGAAGAAATCAAGTGCAAGGAAGAAGTGGAAAGTGGGGAGAAAGCCAAATACATGCAAAGACCTGATCAAGGCACTTAACATGACCCCAAACCACTTACTTGGAGGGCTAAATGCTCTTAACATGGAAGTGCTTCCATTTTAAGATGATACAACGACCATTGGAAGGCAAATCCAAGAAATCAAGAATAATGAGTGAGGATTGGGATATTTTAGATAGAAAGGAACTTGGAAGTATTCGATTATACCTGGCACAATTAGTTACTAATCTAAGAAATCAACAATAAATATAAAGAGGTTTAATTTCTTCTTTCTTTAGAAAGTGTTGATGACTCATGAGTTTTAGATTCGGGGGCTTCATTTCATGCTACACCTCATAGAGGTTATTTTCATGATTATGTCCAAGGGGATTTTGGGATAGTTTATTTGGGAGATAATGAACCCTATCATATTTTTGGAAAGGTGAAAATTAAGATTAAGTTGTAGAATGGGAATCATTGGTTACTACAAGAGGTAAGACATGTTCCAAGGTTGAGTAGGAATTTAATTACAGCAGGGCAACTAGGTGATGAGGGTTGCACAGTTACTTTTAATGATAGAAATTAGAAGGTTTCAAAAGGTTCCTTAGTAGTAGCAAAATGTGTGAAAGTAGGTACCTTATATCTTTGTATAGGTCATAATGTTCCTTCTACTTTAACTATTTCAAAGAAAAATGAATATTTAGGAATAGTTGTTGCAGTTGAGCAGGAAGAACATCAAACAATTGCTATAGATTCTGACACAACACTATGGGATGACATAATTGGGCACATGAGTGAAAAAATTTTATGGCTTGAAGCAAAAACCTCGACAATCATATCTTAAATTTGACATTTTTATGCAGGAGCATGGATTTACTAGGTTTCATTCAGACCATTGTGTTTATTTTAAGAGGTTGGATGATGATAGCTACATTATTTTATGTTTATATGTTGATGATATGCTTGTAGCTAGGTCTAACATGGATCACATTAAGGGATTGAAACAACAGGTAGCACACTAATTTTCTATGAAGGATTTGGGGTAGCAAAACAAATCCTTGGTATGAAAATATGCAGAGATAGGAAGCATAAATATTTGACTCTATCTCAGGGTGCTTATATTGAGAAGGTGTTGCAATGTTTCTCTATGGAGAATGCCAAATCTGTCAGCACACCTTTGCTTGGTCATTTGAAATTGACTAAGGAGATGTGTCTAAAGACACCAGAAGAGGAGATTAAAATGTCCAAGGTACCTTATGCTCCAGCTGTAGGAAGTTTAGTGTATGTTATGGTATGTACTTGACCAGATATTGCATATGTAGTGGGAGTTGTTAGCAGGTATATGAGTCATCCTGGGATTGACCTCTGGAATGCAGTCAAATTGATTCTTAGATATTTAAGAGGAACATCCAATAAATATTTACATTTTGGGGGCTTTACTACTGATTTACAAGGCTATGTTGACTAAGATTTGGCAAGGGATCTTGATACCAAGTGTAGTACTAGATGATATGTTTTTATTGTTGGTGGGACATTAGTGAGTTGGATTTCTCAGTTACATAAGGTGAATGCTTTATCCACTATCAAGGAAGAGTATGTTGTTTCTATAGAGTTAGCCAAGGAGATGATATGGCTTCAAATATTCATGGAGGAATTGGGACACCCAAAGATGGACAATTATTTGTTTATAGATAGACTAAGTGTTATTCATCTTGCCAATATTTTTTCTCTCCATTCAAAGAAAAAACACATACAGTTGCGGTACCATTTCATTCAGTCAATTTTGGATGATGGATAGTTAAAGATGGAAAAGATACATAAAGATGATAATCCAGTAGATATGTTTTCAAAGGTAATAACAAGGGAGGAGATGAACTACTCTTCAGCTTTAGTTGGTCTTCTAGATTGAACAAAATAAAGGAATAGTTGAGTCCAAGGTGGTTTGATCCAGTGGGAGCCTCATGTGGTAGCGATATTTCTACAAGATCAGTCTCCAAGTGGGAGATTGTTGTTTAGCGTGGAGCCTGATCAGTCACCAAGTGGGAGATTGTTGGTCTTTGGTGACTAATCAGGTAAGTACTGTACACTTTCAATGTATCCTCACTGGGGTTCAGGGTTGGTCCAGGCCTCGAATGGGGGTTTGGGGGTGACAACCCCCGAGGAAAAACAATTGGGGCTATTTTTCAGCTATTTTTGGGCCAACATGTTGTTACCGATTCTAACCCTAAAGCAGCAAAAAAGATTGTATAAAAATGGCTCAGGGTTAGGGATTTTATTATGTATGTTTTTTTTTGTAGCTTTTTGCGGTGGTATTGATATGTAAGGGATTGCATATTGTAATCAGGTTGTAATCATTGGATAATAAGAATATTGGACTCATTGTTGGTGTATGTAGCCTAGAGATTGGGTGAATCACATTAAATCTTTGTGCCTTGTGTTCTCTTCTGTGTGGTTTATTATTTTTTGATATAGGTTATATTTGCATGTAATTGTTATTTATGTCTTGTTAATCCTAACACTTATTGCAAATGATTACACATGGCCATTTAACGAATGTATGGGAGAATCATTTTCCCTTCTCAAAGGAGGTTTTGCATTTTCTCACCATGTTTCATCCTCAAACAGACAAAGATCCCACTAAGAGAGACTTCCATGTGTCCTACATCCGCAATATTATTTTTTATCATTCTTGGCACAATTTCCAACTTTCAACTCAAGTGCATGTTTTCAATGAAACCATCACAATGATTATAGAGGAGGTGGTTATTGAATAGAATGATGATGATATGTTTCTTTCACAAATGAGAGATTAGTTATCAATACTAGGAGCTAGCAATGGCACCCATACCTTCTCATCCTTACAGATTGAGACACCTAGTACATTTTCAAAACTACTTTCTATTTTGGAGAATCAGGTCATGTTTTGGATTTTAAGGGTGAAGTGTTGTAAATGAGGCAAAAGACTTGGAGAATGGGAACATGGAAATGAAGTAATATTTTTGTGCAAGCCTTAAAACTATAATTGATAATTTTGAATCATGAATATATCAATTGTGCATTTTGGCCCTCTAATGTCTTTGGGATCTGTTATTTTCCATAAAAAATTTCTATGCCATTTTGACTTTAGTGAATGCATATTTGGCTTTACTAGGTAGATTATGTTGTGAGATTCTCTTCTTCTTTTTTATTATCTCATATGCTTTTTTACTTTATGTCTAATGCTTGAATATTTTCATAGATCTATGACAATTCCTATTTGTGCCTGATCTAGAGGTTGCCTTGATATTCCTATTCTCAGAATAGCCTGTACAATTTGATTTTAAACTGTTCCAAAAGTTTTATGTTTCACCTTAGTTTAGGTTAATGCTTCTTCCCCTTTTCCCTCTACAATAAATTTGAAGATTCAGCTTCTAAAATCCTAGAGGTTACTCAGTGAAATAGTGCAAGGTCCCACACTCACTAAAGATTCCCATAAGGTTGTTCACCTAAAAGCAATTTTAGGTGTCAACATATAGTATATGCAACCTTTTTTTATGGATCCACAAGACTAATCCCTAAGTCTTTCCTTTTAATAAAACATTTTTAAACCACCCCTATGTGCAAAACTTTTTTAATTCACCCCTATGCACAATACTTTTTTAAGTTTCCCTTGTGTGCAAAACATTTTCAAAGTTGCCCTTGTGTGCAAAACATTTTCAAAGTTTCCTCTATGCACAATTTTTTAAGGTGGAATTGACTAGCATAACATAGTTTTCTAGCCCATCTCATTCCTCATCTCCTTTCTCTCTTCTCCTCCTATGGATCACCTAGCATAACACAATTTTCTATCCTATTGGATTCATGGTCCCTCTCTTCTTTCCATGCTGTCATGGCTATGCCATTGTGTTAGATCGTGGATTTTGTATCATATTTGGTGATTCCCTTTCTCTTTCTTTGTGATCACTTATTCTCTTGCAATAGATTTCAAGACATGATATTAGTGGATGAGAAATTTCTGAACAAGGTATCTTCTACCAATTATTTTGTAGTCTCATTTTTAGAACTAACCCCTTTTGTGTGTTGTGTTTTTTTTGTCTTTGTTTTTCCTATTGTATTGATTTTTTTTCGTGCCCTTGTACATGGTTGTGGATTTGAGATCCTTGATTTGGGGGCTTACGTCCTTGAACATAGTGATATCTTACCTCTTTGCAATTCACCCATGATCATCTCTCTCTTTCATTATTCTTGTTTTCTTATTTGTCTTCCTTTATCATGAGCATAAGCTTGTCTCATATTGCCACTAAAGTGGGGACTAAATGTATCATCCTAAAAAGTAAAGACTTAAATTATACTTAATTTATGACTATTTTGTGCCTACTTTAGTGTGTTTCCTATGGTAGGACCTCATATTGCATTTAAATGCATAACTAATTCAAACATGGGTCCTCCTCCTCATTCAATCTTTCTTTAAATCAAGGGTGGCTCTCACTTTTAGGCATGATTTCCCATTATCCATCCAATCCACTAATTCATTTCTTCACCTAGGTCCAATACATTTATTTTCAAATTTTGGGGTTTGTCCCAACATCCTAGCAAACTAAATTTTATCCCCTACTCCTTTTCAACTTCCCCAACATCTCAATAAAATTTTAAGTGATTTTACCTGGAACAAGATGTCTGGTCGACTTATTCCTAGGTTTTTGAGCCCAGATTTGGTCTAGGGCCCGATGTCATGGTTTTCCTCTGAGTTTTAGATTTATGGTCAGCCTAGATTTGATTTGGACCTTGAAATGAGTATAAAAGGACATCCTCTCCTCTCATTTTGATCTATCCATTCTCATGCAAGAAATCAATCCTTCATTGTGCATTCAAGACATCCAAGAGAAAGCTACCATTATTAGAGGCATCCATTATCAAGAATTCAAGTGCAAGGAAGCCATCAAGAGCCATCAAGAATTCAAGTCTTCATTCCTATCATGTAACCAAGGTGTTTCATTTCATAGATCCATCTTCTTCCCCCCATTGGAGGCCAAGCAAAGGAGTTTGATGTCAAGGAAGGAGACCCACATTCATTCATCAAGATTCCTTCTTCTCTCTCTTCCCCAATCAAAAATTGTGGTGATTGACAACATCTACTACATGAGGTTTTGTCTTACATTATTTCCTTTTGGGTTTTAGTGTTGAGTCAAAGCTATTGCATCAACATCATTGATCACATTTAAAGAGTTAATTGCATCTACATGGTATGATATACTTCATTATTTAGATCTATCCTCTAGTACATGGAAACATACTTTTCATTTATTTCAATTTAATTTCAAGGTTTCTTCAAAAATAGGGGTTTGACTAAGGCAAAACCCTCTCTTCAAATTTCTTCCCCAATTTTTTGTGTGTAGGAATAGATAGTGGGGTCATGGTTTTAGATCTGGGAAGTACGGGTGCAAATACAAGACCTCAACAAATTTCATCAGATTCAGAGCAGTAGGGAGAAATTCAACCTATCGACGTGTTCCTATACTTCTTGGTTGAAAATTATAGGGCATAAATATAGAGGTCTCAATATCTTAGATCCAATGTTACAATAGATTCCAACATTTTGGCAATAGTCAAATCCAACTTCAAAGTACCATTCCCTCTATCTCATTTCTAGGTGCATTTTTTCTTACCCCTTTTCCCTTTCACTTACTAAATCATAGATTAGATCTTCCATTTACATTATATTTCCTTATCATTTATATTAAGGAATCAAAACCCTATAGTGTGTAGATCTCGCATTGGCAACCTCGCTCTTTTAGTTGTGCTAATTGGATTCATTTTGTGAGTGTTTTTGTATTCCAACGTATACTAGGATTTTGGATGTAGTACCCCTATAACATTGCATCCTATTTTCCATTAGATAATGTGTGTGTGTGTGCGTGTATTGGTGTGATCATGTGTGTATATATATAGCAAAAAATATGTACCTATATGTGCATATATACCTACATAGAAGAAAATGAAAAAGGAAAAGTACAAAAAGAAAAGGGGAAGGAGAAAAGATGTAAACCAAAAAAGGAAAAGGAGCTACCAAACAACAAATAACAAAAATAGGAAGAAGGTGAAAAATACACAAGCACAACATGAGCACAAAGCCCAAATAAGACACACTAAGCAATGAAAGGAACACAAAAGGCACACGGAAGGGGGAAAGCAAGATAGAGGGTTGGTGTGGAAAAAAGAGACCCAAGGATGGGACCAAGAAGAAACATAGGAGGGGTTTGGAAGTGTGATAGAGGGATGGGTTGGGGGAAGAATGAAAAAAGAGATAGTAGGAATAGGGATCACTGAGCAGGGTGGTTGAGGTTGTTGAGGATAGACAATAATGGTTGCCAAGACATACTTAAGCACTGTCCATCATCACGATTAAGGTTTATGACATTTTTATCAATTGCATTCATGGTTCTTCTCTTTTGTGTGTGTATTTGGATTCCTTCCCCCACACATTATGCATGCATCAATGCCCCCGCACTATGATTGTTGGACGTAAATCAACGTATCTTCTTCTTTCTTGTTGTCTTATCACTGTCATTTGTCTTTAGTTGAGGGCTTGTCCCCTTACCCCATACCATATAGCTCACCTCTCACTATTCTACTTTCTAGTATTTTCTTACCTCGTGTCTCCCTTGTTCACCATCCACCATTAGCCTACCAACTCAGTCATATCCTCCTCCCTCTCTCAAGCCCACCTCTTCTTGCTTTTCCTTTTGGATAAATCAAAATAGATTGGCTGAATGCTTGACCTTCTCTCTGACTCCAATAGCTATAAAAAATTTCCTCATAACCCTTCTACCAAAATTATGAAGAAGTTCAAAGCAGCTATTTCAGGCTCATCCTTTGATGATGCCACTAAGAAGCTACTTTTCTGACTAAGGAGTTATCCCTGTGTATTTACAGAGTCCCATAAATCAAAAAACCTAGCATTACTTTGAAATTCATTGTGGACACTATTGGTTCCCTGACTTACAAGACTGCCTCCTTTCTGGCCAAATTACTATCCACTTTGAAGGTAGATTTTGACTCTTTTATCAAATATTCCACCCACTTTGTCCAACTCATGAAAGAGGCAATTGAGATTAATAACCACCAACCTCAACTGTGATGATGGTGGGTGCTTAAGTATCTCTTGGCAACCGTTGTTGTCCATCCTCAAAAACCTCAAGCACCCTCCTCACTAAACCATATTCCTGCCCTCTTCGTTTTGTCCTTCTCTCCTCAACCCACCTCTATGTCGCACTTCCAAACCCCCCTCTCTTTCTTCTTGGTCTCGTCCTTGGGTCTCTTTCCTCTACACCCCCCTCCGCTGCACTCCCCCCCCTCCACATACCTTTTGTGTGTTTTTTGTCGCTTGGTGGTGTCTTCTTTGGGCTTGGTACTCATTTCATGATCATGTATTTTTCGCCTTATTCCTATTTTTGTTGTTTGTTGTTTCATAGCTCTTTGTCCTTTTTTAGTTTGTTTCTTTTCTCCTCCCTTTTTCTTTTTGTACTTTTCCTATGTCATTTTCTTTTGTGTGTGTGTGTATTCTTTTGCATTTTCTCTTTTTTATTCCCTTATTTTTTCCTTCCCCCTTTTTATTTTTCTCATTTTTCTAGTCATTCTCTCTTGTTTTTATATTTGGGCCATTTTATTTTTCTTTGTGGTTGTGTTCTTTCTTTTTGTCTTTTTGTTCATTTTGTGGTCTTTTCTCCTTTCACCAAATCCTTTTTTTTTGTCACCTCCAATTCCTTGCATCCTTTTATGTAAATAATTTGAGCCTAAGCATATATTATCAATGATATTCCTTAACATTTATGATTGTAGTCACAAATTTGCACTCTTCACAACTTCATACTTATAGTAGTTTCTGGATTAAATTGAGTGCAAGACTTTAACATCTTGCACACAATGATGTTAAAATCTTTCACAAAATTTAATCTAGAAATTGTAACATCTTGATACTATGGATTACGTGAATCTCTTATCATTGATTGAAACCCTTCATGGGGGGAACTTGGTTTAAAATCTAAACTTCATGTATGTTTTATAAAATCACACCACCATATTGTTTTTTGGTTTATATGACCTTTTACAATTTTACACCTTAATTCTCTTTTTCACGGGTTCATGTCATTTTACAACTTCATACTTTGTATAGCTTCTACCATGCCTAACATATGTTTCCTTCTTATTTAATTTTTACATTATTTTGTTAAAAAAATAATCAACTATGCTAGTTCCTATTTAAAATTATATTGCATGTTTTTCATTATAACCTTTTGCATTTACATGTTTTGAGATGGAGCACTCATTACAGGGTAAATATTTGGTCGCATCATCATCCTTATTTATGTCATTCTTATGAGTGTGAAAATAGTTGTTTTCAAGTTGATTTGTTTTATTTGACTAGTGCACAATTGACTAGTGAGGAGAAATGTTACCATGAAAAATGCCTAGTGTACAAGTGACATATTTCTCTACAAAACTAGGCAAATTATTTGAACCTAGCACAATTCCATTCACATGCATTGGGTTGGAGACCAATATTGATCCTAATATTGCCCATCCAATTACTTGCATCAAATTCATAGGCAGGTGTAAATGACCACAAAATTTTTAATTCAGAATTTTTTAATTGTGCCCAAAATCCAACTTCTTAATTGGTTGTTTTTTGTTGGCTTAAACATGAGATATCTCAAATTGCATGTTGTGGTATTATATAAAAAGAACAAAACTTAATTCACTTTTAGGGATTCCACTTGAGTATCACATAGTATTATTATTCAAACAAGCATTAATTGTATCATTAATCTAGATCAACATATGCAATTATAGACAAAAATATAAAGTCTTTCTTAATTTCTTATTTTTAATTCTTATTCAAAAAAATTAAATCATTATCTATGGATTTGACCACATAAAAAGATCATTGTGTAATAGATTCCCAAATATTTCTATCAAATTTGCCTAGTCTTAGATACAAATTCCATGTAATGAGGAGAATAGATTATGACTATTTAAATAAACACAATCTAGTCCACAAGAATATATTTGATAAAAAATATAATATAGTTCAACCAACTATTTATTTGAATATATATATATATATATATATATATATATATATATATATATATATATAATGAATGCCCTCAATAATCAAGACAAATTTTGCATTGACTTTGGGGAGTCCTTCATAACAAGAATATCATATACATACTTATGAGTGAAAGGTAAGGAGAATTACTCTTGTTTTAATGTGTAGGTAAATGGAAATGGAAATGAAAATAAGCTTTTGTAAAAGGGTTGTAGTTCATTCAATGAGCACAATTGGTGAAGATGATGAGATGAGATATGGAAAGCTATTTACTAAGGTTCAGTTTCTTAGAAGTGTGTATGGACCAACTTCAACTTTTGAATAAATTTGATTTATGGTATTTTCCTACACATAATTACTTAGTAGAAAAAAAATTGTAATTTAAATATATACGTACTCATATTATTGTAATCCATAAAGGAAAATATTGAAATCTATACACTAACATATTTCCATCAAACAAAATGGGGTCCTATTCTTTTCCTTAGTTGGGCTTGTGGGTGCCTTCCAAATTATTGAAGGGGCCATTCAATGATGACAAGGAAGCCTCCCATTAGATGCACATCAGTCCTTATTAGGCTAGTGGACACCTCAATTACTTCGTAAAGGCCAACATGCCGCGCAATTGACGGCCGGATAGATGACGTCAGCAGTGCCCTATTCATAGCCACTCTCATTCCTCGCCGTTGGGAACGACGCCACCTCCGCCAAAAATCTTACGTCACATGCCCGTCGCGATGGCGGCGTTCATGCCGTGCTTTTTTTTAATATTTCCCGGCCGGCTTTTCTCCACGTCTCCTACACAACTACATTTTGATCCCATTCGCTTTTCGACAATAGGACACGTCAGTTTCTTTACTTTCAGTCCACGCTATTTTCGGCCCTCGTTTTGCGATGGCGCTTTTCCGTCATTTTAGCCCGTAATATTGATTTTAGCAAAGCTTTTACCTCACGCTACTCAATGGCCCTCGTTTTACGTTGACACTTCTCCGTCACTTTCTAGCATATGGTAAAATTTACAGGACGAATCCCAACTTTTAATGTCTGCCTAGCACGCGATCATTTTTCTCAATCTTATCCTCATAAAAAAGATTTTAATATTGATGATTCCCTAATATATTTGTAAGCCTACACGATACCTCATGGTTTCTTGTTCGTTTTTCTATTTTGAATACAACACGGTAGGGAGTTTGTGATTCCAAGGACAAATGCAAGGATGGTAGCCTAGCGTCTTCGATGATATGGACGTAGCGTAGCTACTTACCTCGAGGTATGAAATGACATGGATGGTACACAAATATCCCCTTTGAAATCTGGATGGGAAAGTGTAGCGTTATTTATTTATTTATTTTTGTGATTCAATAAGTCAGTGCACTGATGGAGCTTAGTTCTAGAGGGAGTGAGCCATCCGTGTAACCCCCCTCAAGGCTGATTGATCAGGCTTGAACAAGTCTTAGGATAAATCAAATGATTTTAACTACGTTGAATTGAAATGATTTTTATTATGTTTATTACAATATTTTGATTGAAGTGTATTAAAATGTTAAATTTGTTTAAATGATATGAAATCAAATTATTTTGGGATTATTTCTATTATGTTCATTAGATCAAAATAGTTACAATTAGTTAATTAGTTAAAGATTTATATGGTTTAGCAATTCTCCCAAATTTTGTAATCTATTTTCTTTGAATAGCTTTGTACCATGAAGCTAACTTTGCTTGAAGTTGGCTTTGATATCTTTGTACTCAAAGATGAGATATTCTTTTGTTTCTACTATTTTTATGATGCAAAAGTTAGACCCTTTCTTCTCATTCTTAATTTTTGGATGTTGTTTATCTATTAGTCTCATATTTGAACCTATGAGAGTTGGTCATTAGTTGAACAATGAGGATCTCTTATCCCCATTTAATTTCAACCCTTATACGAGCTTTTTTTTTTGGTAATCCTCATATGTTGGGTTGAATTGTATAATATAAATTTGTCATTTTCTACGTGTTTCCTTTCTCCACATAGCTATTGTGAAATTTCATTCACATAGATTTTTATGCCATTATTAGGGTTTGGACATTTATTCAAGATAATGTCCCATCTATTCATGATTGAATGGTCGATAATTGAAGGTTTGGATTTAATTTTTTTTCCAAGTACCCTTTATTTCATTTCCTTATTTCACTACGAAAATGTTAATCCTACATTCTATTAAGATCCTAAGAAGATCTGTAAATAAAATGTTGACCATAATAGTTTGAGATCTTTGTTCATATCTTTATTTTTTAACAAAGGTATGGTTAGACTAGTTTTCCTCTCTATCTAGAAACTGTTTTAAATTATATCATTAAAAATTTATTTAATTTTAGGTGCTAGATTTTAGCTCTTCCAAAAATAGATGCTTCAATTTATGTCTCAAGATTTATCGATTTCAGATTTTAAAATCCCTTGTATGATGTATTACATTTCAATTGATTCTTCATTGGTATGATTTCAAGGATTGTATTTTTTTTATTTTCACTTTATTACAACTATTTTATGTATTCTAACCATTGGCATGCTATCATGTTGCTCTTGATATGTGCTTTTTCATTTTAAAGCTCCCTCAAAAATATATTTGGTTCGTGTTCCTTGAAGAAGATCAATTCCTTCATTATATTTCTTGTATATTTTTCCTTTTTGTTTTCATCAACTAGTTTGTACATTTTTTGGTTATCCTTTATTCTATTGTCTAGTTTATTTATCGTCTTTTTATATTTTCTTTCATTGGCTTATCATACCACGAGTTTATTGCTCGAAGCTATTTATTTTCTTCTTTTAGATTTTAACACATTTGAATGTATTTTGAATTTCTTGAATAGTGTGCACATTAGCCTCATTTTTTTGTTAAAATAGTAGAAACAATAACTTCACCCTTAATTCCCTCTTCCTATTTCTTGCTAATATTGATAACACTCTAAAAGCTTACATATTTTCCTTAATCAAGAAAATATCTTATGTAAGTGAAACTTTACTATAGGTGATCCAATTGTGCTTGTAATATTCATTGCCCCTTCATATAGATGGTAATTTGAGTCTCTCAACATGACACTGTTCTTAAAACCGTTAATTAAAATTTTTAATATCTACCAATCTTATTTCAATTGATATATTTTAGTTTTTTCACCACTTCTAGAGTTGCTACATCAATTATGAGACTAATAAAGTATTATGTAGAAGCTCTATTAGATGAAGATATGCATTTTTTTGTGCTTTCTAAATCCCATATGACTTCATATTTCTCATAACAAGATTTATGCGCATACATTTAGGGACTAATTTTTTTTGCTATAATATTTAGAATTAAATATATTTTTATTGGCATATAATTCAAGGAGTGAAACCTATTCTTTGACACTTATCTTTAATTATATCAATAATTTTATATTTGATCTATATTCTCCCATAAGAAGAACCTCTTCATTTGTAAAATATTATTATTTAACCCCATATAAACCTTACATTTTCTAACTTTTAAAAGTTGAGATAGAAGAATTAACAATGTTAGTTCCTTTCTTTTCCAAGCACAAAGGTCCATGTGGTCATCACCCATATCTACCCTACCTAATCCTGAACTAGTTTATCCACTCCCACTAGACCTAAGTTCTACCCTTATTAAATTAAACCTGATATATAGTTATTTATGATTTAAATAAATAATTTAAGAGTACATTAACATTACTAAAAATGTCTATTTTAATTTTTTTTCAAAAATCATTTTTGAAGTGAATGATGTAGTTCAAATTAAATGATTTAATAAAGTAAAATTTTGAATAGTTAATGTTGAAAAAGAATGAGATTATATGTTTAAAGTTGGAAAAGAAAAAAAATTATAATATTTAATGTTAAAATCAAATAATGGGCCAATGGTTGGTTCAATTAGAAAAAAGATTCATGTGCTAAGCATGAGGTCAAGAGGTCTAGTCCCCCCCCAACTCACATGGCACTAGAGTGCATGTAGGATGGAACATCATCAATCACATTCAAAAGTTTACCAGATGCACTATCGTTTATAGAGAGGTTACACAAAAATGTTAGAATCAAATAAATCAATAATATGAAAGTTGATTTATTAATATGAATTATGTCTAATAATGATAAATGCAATCTTGTCACAAAAGAAGATTGAGTAAACTGACATTCTTTGTTTCTAGAAAAAAAGGAATAAATTTTAATAAAATTCAAATGTAATGAAAGTCATCAAATAAATTTGTGTATAGATAGGATGTAAAATTAATTTAAACACTTCAAATTTTATTAAAATTGTACAATAATATGAGAATAAAATGAATGATTCTTAGTGTAGTGTTTTAGTTCAATTAGTTGAGCACAATTGATGAGGGTGATGATATGTTCCTTAATTACACCATCCATCATCCATCAACTTTCAAACCTTCAAAGGGATGAGACCAAGATTGTGTCCTGACTACTTTAAGATGAAATGGGCACCCCTTAATCCTTGGCTCTTAGTCCAAGAGTCGATGTAATTGGATCTCTTTGTTCAAAAATATATGATTGGTATGTTGTTTCCCTTACATTTTACCACTGTTTTGGAGGTTGTATCTTTAGTTAGAAGCTTGGCACCTTGTGTTTGGTGGTTTTTGGTAGGATCTATATGATTGTGTTGGATCTAGTTCACCTCTTGCTAACATCACTCTCAGAATAATAGTGTAGGAAGTATTTTTTTGTACATAGACTTGCAGTCCTATATTAGATAGAAAATTACTCATAAATGATTTAATATCCTCATAAAAAAATATCGTTGATCTATTATTATTTTACTAAAAAAATTACTTTAAGAAAATATAAAAATAAATCACCTTTAATGCAAAAGAAGCTTCCTAACACAATATCCTAATTTTTACTTTGCAAGTACCTTTTTTTTTTCTTTTCCTATTTCTCTACCCAAATGTTAAGCCCTCATTCTATCAGAATTCAAAGAAGACCTATAAATAAAAAGTTGACCATGCTAGTTGATGGTTTGGGATGTTTTTTGTATTTCCATTTTATTAAAAAAATATGGTTAGGCTAGTAATATTTCCATTTTATTAAAAAAATATGGTTAGGCTAGTTTTCCATTCTATTTGGAAGTCATATTTAAAATGACATGTCATTGGAAATTTTATTTAATTTTAGGTGTTAGATTTTAGCTTCCATGTATCGATGCTTCAATTTATGTCTCGAGATTTATCCGTTTTAGATTTTAAAATCCTTTTATGATGTCTTACATTATGATTGATTCTTCAATGGTATGATTTCAAGGAGTATGCCTTTGTCATTTTCACAATCTTACGACTATTATGTATTAGATAACCATTGGCATTCTTATCATTTTGTTCACAATATGTGCATTTCCATTTCAAAGCTCCCTTAAAAATATATTTTGATTCATGTTTCTCTAAAAAGATCAATTCCTTTATTATATTTCTTGTATATTCTTCTATTTTGCTCTCATCAACTAGTTTGTACATTTTGTGGTTATCCTAAAATCTATTGTCTAATTTATTTATCATTCTTTTTGTTTCCTTTCATTCTTCATCATACCCTTAATTCCTTCTTACTATTGCTTGTTAATGTTAGTGGCACTCTAAAAGATTTTTTATTTTCCTTAGTCAACAGAATATTTTATGTAAGTAAAGCTTTACTTTAGGTGACCGTATAATTGTTCTTATAGTGTTGATTGTCCCTTCATATTGATGGTAATTCAAGTCTCTCAATATGACTATTCTTAAAATTGTTATTTTATCACCATAGCTCTATATTGTGACCTAAATATCCATATCCCTTCATCCATATTCTAATTCTATTAGATCTCACTTGATCTAGATCCTCTCCATTGGAGTTGATTTAATAGGAATTTAATTTACGACGTTGTTATTGTAATATTTCCCTTCACAAAACTCTTTCAAACCCTTGACATGATTATGTTTGATCACTTATTGAGTTGCTCCCTTTCTTCTACCATTTACCCTTTTACTTGCATCTCTATAAGCTTAGATATTTGTCTACACATTATTGTACTACCTCTAACTAATACTTAGCCTCTTACAATTTGTTTCAAAGCTAGTTTTCTCACTCTTCCATATTTGAGAACACTTATTATATTTCTTTCACTTATTTTGCATCCTTTTCATTGTGTACCTTTTCATTTGTTGAATGATGGTTGGTTTTCTTGAAAATAAGCCACTCAAACTACCTAACATTTACAATATTTATATCTTTTCAACTTTATCCTTGAGAATGGTGTTGTCCTCTTCTATTATTTGTTTGAAACTTGTCATTTCTTCCATCTTAATGTCTTTTATTTTTTCTTATTTCCACATTTTTTATTCTCTATTTAAAATTAATCAGCTCTTACACACGAAGATTTTGATGATAAGGAGATTGTGATAATTATGGGATTACAAATCACCTCATTACCTCAGATCCCCTCTTAATCCCCTCCATTCCTAGAGTGAGGTTCTTTCAAATTTCCTACCTTTACCATTTTTTAATTTGATCTTATTTCATCTCCTTTTCTATTACCTTTTATGTGTATTATCTTTATTTCCATTATTATTTCTTGAGCTTCCAAATATCCTAATATCCACCTACCTTATTTTCTAGATTAATGTATTTTAGTTTTTCCACCACTTCTAGAGTTTCTACATCAATTTGCGACATTAACACACTCTTATGTAGAAGCTATGTTAGATGTGATTATATGTGTTTGTGGTTTTTCAATCCCATATGATTCCATATTTCCTCATAAAATTCATATGTATATATCTAGGGATTGGTTTTTTTTTCCTGTAATATTTAAAATTGAATATATTTTGGTTGTCATATATTTCAACGAGTGAGACCTTTTTTGTTTGACACTACTCTTTGGTTATATCAATCATTTTATATTTGATATATATTTAAAGATGAAGATTACATAAGGAAAGCCACTACAATTAAGAAAAAAAATATTTAACCCCATACAACCCTCATGTTTTCTAACTTTTAAAAGATGGGATAGAAGAATTAACAATGATTTGGAAAATAAAGTATAGTTTTTTCACTTGCAATCACTTACGCAACAAGAATTGAAATAAAATAAAATACAAATAGACTTTATTTATTTAAATAATTTAAGAATAAACTCATATTACTAAAATGTTTTTTTAATTTTAATTATAGTTATTTTTGAAGCAAAAGTTCTATTTTAAATTAAATGATTTAATATCATAAAAATATGAAGAGTTAATGTTTTTGTTTACGGAAAATAGGTTTTGATGGGGCCCTGAAACCCTTACAGTACTAAAAGTTTAACATAGATAAAGCGTTTAAAGTAGCAACAAAAAAATAGCCACAGGCTAAACAACAACCCCCCATCAGAAAGCAAGAAAAAACCAGAAAAAGAAAACAGGGAAGCAGAACAAAAAACTAGGAAAGGCCCAAAGCCAGGAGAACAGCTCTGCAGCATGAATCTCCAGCTTAGACACCCTTCCAACTGCCTCCTTAAGGTCTGAAAGATCTTTATCAGGTTCCTGGGTGTCCTTTTTCATTGTGCTGGATCTAGTCCTCTTCCTTAGACCTTCCTTAGGAGACTTATCTTTGCCACTGTTTGGAGACTGGTCTTCCTCCTCACTGCCCCTGTGATCCTCAATTTTGTTAATTAGCACCTTTATGTTGTCGTTAAAGCTTTAAGAATATTATAGCTTTGTTCAGCAATTTTCTGCAAGGTACCCTCCATGCTCTGAACTCTCCTCTTCACTTCCTCCACCCTATTTTCCATATCCTTCTCCTCCTCAGTATTCCTATTCTTATTGCTATAATTATCCCTCTCTAGTCTGCCCACCCTGTATTGTAGCTCCTAGATTTCATGATAAGTCCATTTGGTAGTTCTACAACTATCAATAACACTGTTCTTAGCATTGTTAAGAACATCCATCTAAGGGTTCTCCTTAGTGATGTCGCTCAAAATGACTAGGGCAGGATCAATAAGCTCCTCCATTTGAATTTTTCACTCCTTATTCTCCTTAACCGGCGTTTTCATCATCTCTCTCTTGAGACCCATCCTCACAGAGACATTGTCAAAATTCCTCCAAACCACATTATTGTCTTTTCCCGAAATCTTGCAAGTGTAATGGCCAAACCCATAATCTTCAAAACCCTGCTCATTCTCATCCCCTCTCCCCTGATTCTCCTCTTCCTCATCGCTATCCTTCCTTTTTTTCAGCCTCCTGAATGGTTTGTCAGCAGAAACCTCCTCTCTGTCGGCAGACATCTTAATAGTTATGATTCTCTTTCCACCCTTCTTCTCCTTATTTTCCTCTTCTTCGCAAAAGGTATCTTCCTCCTCATCAACACTGTCACCCTCTGTATCCATGCCCTCTGCCCTCTCATTGTAATCTCTATCAGACAAGATCTCAATGCTCTATTTAGGGTCAGGAGTCTCCTTTTTCTCCATTTTCTCCATTTTTATTTTCTTTTTCCCCTTTTTGGTCTGTGGGGTAGCCTCCTCATCCATGTCTGAATGCATCTCTTGGCTTTCCTTAGTATTAGACGGGATATAATCTTCTTCTCTTGATTCAACCTCCTCATATTTACCCTCCTTGCCCACCTTCCTATGCTTAATTTCTTTCCCTATAGTCCTGGCCTTAAAAAATTCATAAATTAACAGCAAAAGCCCCTCATGGAAAGCAGGGTTACCAATAGGCTTCTCCCTATAGTCATTGATATTCTCATTGATAGAGGAATATAGGAAAAAAGGGATAGAAATCTTTTCCCCAGACCTGAAATGATTAAGAAGCACGAAGTGGTAAGAGTAGATGTGGTCGAATCTCGTGTCTAGGGAAATGTACTTGATAATAGCCCTCAGCACAAACCTCCACAACGGCTTGAGGGATTTTGGCAAGTAGTAGGTACTTTTCTTCACTAAAGCCTTCTTTTCCTCCACACCTTTGGAAAATTCCAACACCGCCTGTCCTAAAATACGCCTATCTCTGTAGAATTTCTTCCCAATAATGGGTATGCCCGTCACCACAGAGATAACCTCCTTCGTCACCGTGAATTCCACCCCACCAATTTTGACAATCCCCTTGTTCCAACTCTTAACCATGGTGTGAGTAACAGAGGGTTTCCACCCATGAAGCCGGTCAATGAATGTAGTAACTTCACCTTTATTCAAAATGATCCACACCTTAGAGTGTTGATGCCACTTATCAGCTTCATCCTCTGGTTCCCTCCTGTGTCTTTCCCCCACCATTTTTTCGTTCTCTCTGCAATCTTTTCTCCTGGTAGCAATATCTTTTGAAGCCTGATTCCAATTGATATGAATGGTTTTCTCGATTCTTCTTTTAACCTCATGAAAATTATACCCAAAAATGGGCCTCAAAGTGCGATGATGATAATTACTAAGGTGTTTCGTACTTTGGCTATCGTACTTACACATCATTTCTCGACACATTTCCCACAGAACATAAAATTTCATTATTAACATTTAATGTTTCCCAATCTGCCCGAGATCCTCTCCCTTTCAATTAAATCTAAGATTTCAAGCGGAATATTATGTCCGTCCATCCATCTTTTCATCTCATCATTCTTGACTGCCAAGTTGGCCAGCCTGTCAGCCACTTGGTTTGCTTCCCTATACTCATGAGTCACGTAGACACTGTCAAAGGACTTAAGTATCCGAATGCACTCATCAATGATATTCACAATCATCCATGTAGGCTCATTCTTCTCATTAAGATAATCTATTATATTCTTTGAATCTCCTTCTAGCCATAGTTTTCTGACTCCAATATCCTGAGCAAGTTTGATGGGGTGCAATCACCTCCGCATAGTGTTAGGAATAAGGTGTCTCAATCTTGGATAATTCCTATTCTTATTATTTGTTTTGTAATATGTATTTCTTGCAATGTGTCGGCATCTTGAATTGTGTCTAAGGAGATCATGGCTGAAACGGTTATGACGATTTCCTATGACACATAAGAGCTATGTTTGGAAGATTCAATGACAGGTGAAGACATGTGGAAAATGATAAAGTTAAGTATTGTACACTCTTCCCCAAGCATGGGGTTCGGGGCATGGGCCCAAAACAAATTTCGGGTTCCTATTTTCTTAGAGAATGGTAAAACCCTAATACGGCTATCTTTGGAAGTTGCCCTAAAAAGGGAAGTGCATGATATAAGTATTTTTTAGGGTTGCAAAGATAGTTGAAGTTTGTGTATTTTTGGAACGTTTTATGCTGCGGCAATTTGTCTTCAAGAGTAGGAAATCTTTTGAAAGAACTTGCATTGCAAGTGTATTGTAAACTGTAATAGTTTTGATTAATACACTGTGCAGGTTTTGGAGTGCTGGGCTTTTTACCGAAAGGTTTCCCCAGGGTAAATCATTATGTCATTCTCTATTTTCTATATGCATGGTATATGGCTGCAATAGTAGTGTAGGAAGCTATTTCCACACCTGAGTTTCCTTACAAGTGGTATCAGAGCTTGATCAACTTTTGATCCTAGTTGTTGGGTAGGGTTTTTTGAGCTAATCTCAAGTTGAGTGGGAGTTTTGTGTAGAGTATTCTGAATCTTATTTGCAGATTGAGATGGCAAGTTCCTCATACAATAGAATGGAGGTGGAGAAATTTAATGGCACTAATTTTGAGTTGTGGAAACTCAAGATGGAAGACATGCTTGAAGATCGCGATCTATGGGAGGCTACTTCACTTGATGTGAAACCTGTAGTGATATGTCAAGCGGATTGGGAGATCAAGGATCAGAAGGCTAAGGGTCTCATCAGACTTTGTCTAGTAGATGCCGTTCTTCTGAATGTTCTTGATGAGACTATTGCAAATTCTTTGTGGAAATGGCTTAGGTCTGTGTATCAGGCAAAATATCTGGTGAATAAGTTGTTCCTGATAAAGAAGTTGTATTCTTTAAGAATGGAGGAAGGTGGATCCATAACTAATCATCTCAACGCATTCAATTTATTGATTGCACAGTTGGCATCATCCGGTGCCAAGATTGAGGAGGAGGATTGTTGTATGCTCTGTTTTGTTCCTTGCTGGATTTGTGGGACCATCTTGTGATGGCTCTCAAAAGTACTATAGTCACATTCCGTATGGATGATGTGGTGTCTTCGCTGCTATCTGAGGAGATGCGAAGAAAGACTTTGGATTCGTCTAAGGAAGCCCTTGCTGTCCACGGGAGATCCAATGGCAAAGGAAAGCAAAATGACAACAAGTCAAAGAAGGGCAGATCCAAATCCCATGGGAGTTCTAAGACTCCTGGAAAGTCCAAAGTGAAATGTTGGAACTGTGATAAAACTGGGCACTTCCGGAGGGACTGCAAAGAACCGAAGAAGAAGAAGAAAGGCTTAGATTCAGCTTCTGAAAAATCTCAAGAAGATGGAGATGCTTTTATTGTAGCTTTGGCAGCCCATGCATCTAATGATGTGTGGTTGGTAGACTCGGGTGCTTCTTTTCACATGACCTCTCATTGAAACTGGTTCTCAAAATATGAAGAGTTTGATGGTGGAAAGGTGTACTTGGGTGATGATTCTCACCTAAAGATAGTTGGACGTGGAAGGGTCACTATCAGATTTCTTGATGGATGGGTAAAGGGAATCAACGGAGTTATGCACATTCCGGGTTTGGCATGAAACTTATTATCTGTAAGTATGTTGAATGATGTAGGAGTGCAAGTTGTCTTTTCGAAAGATGGATGCAAGATGATGAGAGGTTCTATGGTACTCACTACAGGTACTAGGAGAGGTACTTTGTTTTAGCTTGATGCATGCATTGCTCAGTGCAATAGTTCTTTTGTTTCAAAGAAGAGAGTGGCTATCACTTCATCCCCACCATCTGAACGAGTAGTAAAGAAGACTATGGCAATGGGTTCCGATGGCAGTGCAGTAAGTGTACCTAAGGGTGCAAACACTTTGGAAGGCAAGCTTCCTGTAGAAAAGACAATGTTGTGGCATAAGAGATTTGGCCACATTGGTGAGAAGGGTCTTAGGACCTTGAAAAATAAAAATCTTGTCGAGGGGCTAAATGATTGTAACCTCAAGTCTGATTTATATGAACACTGTGTTTATGGTAAGCAAAATCATGTTCAGTTCTACTCTAGCTCTCACAAGTCTTCTAGACTTTTGGATTTTATTCATTTTGATGTTTTTGGTCCTGTCAAAGTTCCTTCTATCTCCAGTTCTATATATTTTGTATCTTTTATAGATGATTACAGCAGAAGGACTTGGATATATTTCTTGAAAAGTAAGACAGGTTTTTAGTCTGTTCAAAGAATTTAAGGCTCTCGTGGAGAATCAGACTGGTAAAAGAATAAAGTGTGTGAGAACTAATAATGGTGGTGAGTTTTGTTCCACAGAGTTTGAATAGTTCTATAAAGAACAAGGTATCGAGAGGCATAAGACAACTCCTTATACCCCACAACAAAATGGAGTTGTAGAGAGAATGAACAAGACACTGATGGAGAAGGGTAGGAGTATGCTTAGTGGAGCTGGTTTAGAACAAAGGTTTTGGGCCGAAGCTGTTGCCACTGCTTGCTATCCGGTTAACAGATCTCCTACATCAGCTCTTTTTGGTAAGACACCCATGGAGGTGTGGTCTGGTAAGAAGCCTTCAATTAGACATCTTCGTGTTTTTGGTTGTGAAGCTTATGCACATGTTCCAAAGGAGAAAAGATCTAAGTTGGAAAAAAAAGCTGTCAAATGTATTTTCATCGGATACAATGCTGGTGTGAAAGGATACAAGCTTTGGAATCCTGTGACTAGTAAGGTGTTGCATAGTAGAAATGTTATTTTCAGAGAGCTAACACCTTCTCCTATTGTGCTACAACTAGATGAAAAAGAAAAGGAAAAAGATGTTGTTCAGTTTCCTCCTACCCCTAAGAAGACTGAATAGAGAGACCATGTTGGGACTAATGATGAGGAGAGCTCTGATAGTTCAGAAGAAGAGGAAGAAGAGGAAGAAGAGGAAGAAAAACCTCAACCTCAGCCCTTGAGGAGATCCACGAGAGAAAGAAAGCAACCAGAAAGGTTTGGTTATTCTATGTTAGATTCCAATTGTGCTTTTGCTTTGATTACTAACACTGATGAGCCTAGATCTGTGAAAGAGGCTTTGGGCATGGAAGATGCAGGTTCCTGGATTGAGGCTATGGATGATGAGATGGCTTCATTGGAGAAAAACAAAACTTGGGACCTTTTACCTTTGCCTAAAGGGAGAAAATCTGTTGGTTGTAAATGGGTGTTCAAAAAGAAACTTTGTGTAGATGGCAGTGTTGAAAAGTACAAAGCTAGATTGGTTGCAAAGGGGTATTCACAGGTAGAGGGAATAGATTATGGTGAAATATTCTCTCCTGTTGCAAAGTTGACACCCATTAGATTTTTGTTATCTCTTGCTGCATCATATGATTTAGAGATAGAATAGATGGATGTGAAGACAACTTTCCTTCATGGTGATTTGGAGGAAGAGATTTATATGTCACAGCCTAAGCACTACATTGCTAAAGGTAAAGAATCCTTAGTTTGCAGATTAAAGAAATCTCTATATGGTTTGAAGCAATCTCCTAGGATGTGGTACCTTAAGTTTGATGCCTTTGTGTTGTTAATTGGATTTGTAAGATTGAAATCAGATCATTGTGTTTATTTTAGAGTTGAAAATGATCGCCTTCTTATTGTTGCATTATATGTTTATGATATGTTGTTGTTTGGGAAGGGTAAGGGTATGATTTCTGATTTTAAATCTCAATTGTCAGCACAGTTTGAGATGAAAGATCTTGGGGCAGCTAGGTAAATCTTGGGTATGGAAATTAGTAGAGACAGGTCTAACATAAAACTTTGGTTGAGTCAGAGTAAGTATGTGAAGTCTGTGTTGGACAGGTTCAACATGGCAGATTGTAGACCACTATGTGTTCCTATTTTTGTGGGAACAAATTTATCTGTAGATGATTGTCCAAAATCTCCTAGTGAGGTGGAGGACATGAGTAGAGTACCTTATGCTAGTGTAGTTGGTAGTCTTATGTATGCCATGGTCTGTACTAGACCAGACATTGCCCAAGCAGTGGGAGTCCTGAGTCGGTTTATGGCTAACCCTGGACGAGTACATTGGGATGCAATTAAGTGAGTATTCAAATATTCGAGGGGTACATCAGATTACTCCATATGTTACCATGGTAACTCTTCTAGATCTCTGCATTCAATTTGTATTCATGGGTTTGTGGATTCAGATTGGGCAGGTGATATTGACAGTAGGAGATCCACCAGTGCTTATGTGTTCACTATGTTTGGTGGTGCTATCAGTTGGATGAGTAAGCAACAACTTGTGGTTTCTTTTTCCTCTACAAAAGCTGAGTACATGGCTGCTACTCATGCTTGTAAGGAAGCCATTTGGCTTAGGAGATTATGTTCTGATGTTGGTGTTGATGCAGAACAAATTACTATTTGGTGTGACAGTCAGAGCGCTATTTTCCTTGCGAAGAATCCAACTTTTCATGCCAGAACGAAGCACATTGATGTGCAGTTTCACTTTGTGAGAGATATGGTGGAAGATGGAAAGGTAAATTTGGAGAAGGTAGATACTGTGAAGAATGTTGTAGATGCATAAATGAAACCAGTGAGCACTGAGAAGTTCAGATGGTGTTCGGAGTCTATGGGCCTTTTGGCCTATAGCGGTTAGTTCATGTTGCTCTTACAAGGTGTTCGACAAGTGGGAGAATGTTAGGAATAAGGTGTCTCAACCTTGGATAATTCCTATTCTTATTATTTGTTTTGTAATATGTATTTCTTGCAATGTGTCAGCATCTTGAATTGTGTGTAAGGAGATCATGGCTGAAACGGTTATGACGGTTTCCTATGACATGTAAGAGCTATGTCTGGAAGATTCAATGACAGGTGAAGACATGTGGCAACTGATAAAGTTGAGTATTGTACACTCTTCCCCAAGCGTGGGGTTCGGGGCATCGGCCCGAAAAAAATTTTGGGTTCCTATTTTCTCAGAGAATGGTAAAACCCTAATACAGCTATCTTTGGAAGTTTCCCTAAAAAGGGAAGCGCATGATATAAGCATTTTTTAGGGTTGCGAAGATAGGTGAAGTTTGTGTATTGTTGGAACATTTTATGCTGCCGCAATTTGTCTTCAAGAGTAGGAAATCTTTTGAAAGAACTTGCATTGCAAGTGTATTGCAAGTGTATTATAAACATTTTGATTAATACACTGTGCAGGTTTTGGCATGCTGGGGTTTTTACCGAAAGGTTTCCCCAGGGTAAATCATTGTGTCATTCTCTATTTTCTATATGCATGGTATATGGCTGCAATATTTTTGTTAAAGTAGTTAACGAATATGAAATTGTAAGGATTTAAAAGAATTTGCACAATACTTTCCTTTAGAGATTAGTGTAGGAAGCTGTTTCTGCACCTGAGTTTCCTTACACATAGTGATTAGTTTGCACCCCCAGAGGAGCTGAAATAGCAGCAATTCCTTTGCCATGGTCATTTCTAATGATGCCTCCCACCCCAGCCTTGCCAGGGTTTCCTTTAGCAGCCCCATCAAAGTTTGCTTTACACCAGACCTCAAGCAGGAGAGTCCATCTGCAATCCTCCTTCCTATTTCTATCAATTTCCTTTGTGATGAGAGAGGCTTACAAACTTTAATGATAGTATAGTTCTCTAACAGAGTGTTAAGTCTTTTGTGGAAGACAACTTTAGCATTGGTTTCTTTCTCCCTAAAAATTTGGTTATTCTGCTCCTTCCACACCCCCCAACAGAGATGAGGCAAAGTCCAATCCCACAAGCCCTTGTTCACATCCCCAATCGCCCCACATTGCCACTGTTCAAAGAGATCTGTCATGTTATTGGGAAAAACCCAGGTCAACTTGAAGAAAGACAGGAAATAAGACCATATGTCTCTGGTGAAATGGCAGTGAATGAAGATGTGGTCCACACTCTCACTATGCTTTTTGCAAAGAATGCATCTATTAGGCATCAGATGACCCCTCTTGGTAAGGTTGTCCACCGTCAAGATACGGTTTTGAAGCATTATCCAAAAAAAAATGTTGATTTTGGGAATAAGGCCAGGATACCAGGCTTTGGCCCAAACAGAGATTATTTCAATGTTTTGCATGATTTCATAGCTCGAGGCCACAGTGTAGTTGTCATCCTTTGTCGCCCCCCAAATAATAGCATCCTTGTTGAGGGACAGAGGGATATGTCTTATCATGTCCATCAGTGGCTTAAGCTCCTGTGATATCTCGGTCAGGTTCACCCATTCATCATTGACCCTGTAGTCTCTCACTATGCAGCCAAATCTTTCCATACATATGATAGCCCATCTATTATACGGCTCAATGTTCCATAAGGGCCCTTGTCTTAGCCAATCATCATGCCAAAAATTTATATCTTCCCCATTACCAAGTTTCCATTTCGCCTTCTCTGTGGCTATGCCTTTAGTCTTCAGAATGCCATTCCAGATATTGGAACCCCTTGGGTCATAGTCTCTGCTGATGAACTGCTTGAAGTTGATATTGGCAGTATATTTATCCTTCAAAATATCTCTCCATTCCCCCTTGGAGTTGAAGATCTTCCATATCTATTTAGCTTGCAGGGCCCTATTGAACTGCTTTAGATTCCTAATCCCTAGCCCCCCCTACTTTTTGGGTCTACAGATATTCTCCCAAGCCACCAATGGGTACTTCTTATTACCTTCAGGTCCAGCCCATAGAAACTTCCTCTGAATGGACTCCAAAGTATCACCCACTTTGGTAGGTATAGAAAAAAGGCTTAAAGCATAAGTAGGTGAATTCTACAAAGTAGATTTGATCAGTAGAACTTTTCCAGCCTGA
The DNA here is from genome assembly GCA_027943335.1 of Chamaecyparis obtusa. Classification (NCBI taxonomy): domain Eukaryota; kingdom Viridiplantae; phylum Streptophyta; class Pinopsida; order Cupressales; family Cupressaceae; genus Chamaecyparis; species Chamaecyparis obtusa. Next base: position 1,422,952 of record BSBK01002032.1, read on the forward strand.
CTCAAGGTTTAATGTTAAAAAGTAATGAGAGTATATGTTTAAAATTGAAAAGTATAAAATTATTATAATTTTTAAAATTTTTAATAATGTTATAATAAAATAAGAGATTGGGGTTAGTTTGATTGGAAAGAACTTTTTGTGGTAGGCACAAGGTCATGAAGTTTATTCTCCCCCAACCCATGTGGTACTTGAGGGCATGCACGCCAATGTTGTCAATCACATTAAAATTTTTACTTGATGCACTATGGTTTATAAGGGGCTACCTAATTTTTGTAGTCTAAAAAAATGATAGAATCAAATAATTCAATGATATGAAGTTAGTTTATTAAAATGAGTTATCTTTGATAATAATAAATACAAATCAATCACAAAAGAAGATTGAATAAACTTACATTCTTTGTTTCTAAAAATGAAAGGAATAACATTTAAATGAAATTCAATGTAATGAAAGTCATCAAGTATATATGTGTATAGATAGACTTTAAAATTAATTTTAATACTTCACATTTTATTAAGGTTGTACAGTAACATGAGAAGCAAATAAATCATTCTTAATGCAATGTTGTAGTTCAATTGGTTGAACACAATTGATGAAGGTGATGGTATGTTCTTAAAATTAATTTTATTTAAAATGAAGTACATCTTTAATAATAATAAATACAAAACACTAAAAGAAGATTGAACATGCTTACATTCTTTATATCTAAAACTAAAAGGAATAATATTTTAATAAAATTCACAAGCAAATGAAAGTGTAGTGTTGCAGTTCAGTTGGTTGAACACAATTGGTGAAGGTGATGTTATGTTCCTTAATTACATCATCCATCAAGGTTCAAAGTTTCAAAGGTATGATATAAGAAATGAGACCGAAATTGTGCCTTGACTACTTCGACAAAATAGGCACCCTAGGATGTTTTTCTTACATTCTACTACTATTTTGGAGGATGCCTCTATAGCTAGAAGCTCAACACCTTGTGTGTGGTGGTTTGTAGTAAGATCTATGTAATTATTTTGGTTCTAGTTGATTTCTTGCTAACAACACTCACCTTATATTAGATAGCAAATTGAACTCACAAATGATATAATATTCTCATTAAAAAATTATCCATAATTTATTATATTTTACTTTAAAAATAAAAAATAAATCAACTTTAATGCAAAAGAAGCTTCCTAACCTCTCTGCATAATCTCTTCAAAATATCATGACAAAGTTAACACTTTTCTCTTTAATTTGAAAATAAGGCACTCAAAAATTGCTGAAGCCTCCCATAAGATCTTAAGTTCAAATCTGCATTATTGAATTAAAAAAAGTTGTGGCCCACATACACTAAAAAATTCTCACTTCTAGCGTTGATGGCTCATTGGACACAGTGCTTCATCTCCTGCTAGAACTCTTCTACATTCCTATATTTTCTTTGTTTTTAAATTTAGATTTTACTTTCGGGAAGTAGTAGTCGTCCCGCGCCCAGATGTTGCATTCTCTTTCCATTTCTATCCTAGCTTTTCCAGTGATTTATAGTCCGTGTGTCCTATATAAGGCCCCCCACCTCTAGGAAGATGTTTCATCTTGACTTCATTTGCGAACGGGACCCTCTGGAACTTCTACTTACATACCTAGCGCTACTACTTATATAGTCATTTAGCTGGTTACTTTCTGCCACAATCTCTGCACTACCCAAGTCTGGTTTGTGATCATTGTGAACCTTTTCACAACTCAGTCTTTGCTCCTTTCTTCCTCCAAACATCCTTGAGCACATATAGTACATATGGACCGCTTCTGTGAGCAAGTTGGGAAGGAGGCAAACGATACCTACCTGAACAAGAAGAGGTGTGTTTGGGTAAATGGCCCTGTAATTGTTGGAGCAGGGCCTTCTGGACTGGCAACTGGAGCCTGCTTAAAAGAGCAAGGAGTGCCCTCAATCATTCTAGAAAAAGCTGATTGTATAGCCTCTCTGTGGCAACGTAGGACTTACAATAGACTCAAGCTCCATCTCCCCAAACAATTCTGTGAGCTCCCCAGAAAGCCATTTCCTGAAGATTTCCCCACATATCCTTCCAAGTCGCAGTTCATAGACTACTTAGAATCCTATGCTAAGGAATTCGAGCTTAACCCCAGGTTCAACGAGTGCGTCCAGTCTGCCAAGTATGACGAGACCTGTGGTTTGTGGAGAGTTAGCACTAAGAGTTGTCCCAAGGGTGGGTTGGCTGTGCGTGAGTTTGAGTACATTTGCCGTTGGCTGATTGTTGCCACAGGAGAGAATGCCGAGCCAGTGATTCCAGACATTGCTGGAACGGAGTGTTTTAGAGGGCAGATTATTCATGCCTGTGAGTACAAAAATGGTGCAAGCTATCAAGGCAAGAAGGTGCTCGTGGTGGGATGTGGTAATAGTGGAATGGAAGTCAGTCTGGATCTTGCCAATCACAATGCAAATCCTTCAATGGTTGTCCGCAGTCAGGTAAATTTCTCCATTCATTCATTGCTTCAATATTATGTGAAAAGTTTATCCCAAACACTGCAGATTATAAAAGAACTATCCTACTCTTGATACGGAATAGTGATCAACACTTCACATGTTTTAGTTAAAGTAACTTCAATGAGCTGTGAATGCTTGAAATCTTAGAACAAACTCTCAAGCATTTCTCCTTGAGTCTAGAAACACAATTTGGAACGTGGCAATAAATTTTGAGCTTTTTCATTTTTTTTATGTGTTTTTAAAACCGTAGCATGTGGATTCGGGAATTGTGGAACTGAAATATAGTCTTGGGACTGCGCAGGTACATGTGCTGCCACGAGAAATGTTTGGAAAGTCCACTTTCGGAGTGGCGATGGCAATGATGAGATGGCTCCCACTATGGCTCGTGGATCGCTTGCTTTTGTTTATTGCCTGGTTAATGCTGGGCAATACTGAAAGATTGGGCCTGCCAAGACCAAAAACTGGGCCTATAGAACTCAAGAATGTAGCAGGAAAGACCCCTGTTCTGGACGTCGGAGCCTTGAGAAAGATAAGGAGCGGTCATATCAAGGTTGTACCCGCTGTAGAATGCTTTACAGACCATGGTGCCAAATTTGCCGATGGAACACAGCAGGACTTTGATGCTGTGGTTTGGTCCACTGGATACAAAAGCAACGTGCCCTACTGGCTAGAGGTGAATATTTTTTCTCTGATTTAAAAACCGTTTTCTTTTTCTTGTTGTGTCCTAAAAGGCTATATACCGATATAGCAACATGGGTCGGATGCTGTAAGCGCTGGGTACTAAATTGTAGTTGTAAATTTTAAACTAATAAGTGGGTTTGTTGCTCTTTTTTTGTGTGCAGAAATGCGACTTTTTCTCTAAAAGTGGAATGCCCAAGACACCCTTTCCTAATGGGTGGAAAGGAGAAAGTGGTCTGTATGCAGTGGGTTTCACGCGAAGAGGATTGTTAGGCACATCAATAGATGCAAGGCGTATAGCCAAAGATATAGGGACGACATGGAAGGAAGACAATAAGCAGACCAAGACCAATCAGTTCAAATCCTGTCATAGAAGATGCATCTCCCAGTTCTAATCTAAGTAAATTTCACATCGAATCGCTGTACATAGTTACCGTGCTCTTCTGAAGCCATGGACTTATTGTGTATATAAATTGAGGAGCCACATGTTAAGGCCAGGGCCTCAGAGAGCCACAAAGACTGATTTGCAGTTTCTCGTGTGTATATAGAGAACGGGAGTTTTAGAGAATTTGTGTTTCTGATAGAGAAGACCTCTAGTGGTCTAGTAGGGGTGGTACGGGAATTTTGAGAGTCCAAAAAGGGTAAAGTTATATGTTTTGTTATTAATTTATTGTTATAGATTTATACCTGGAGGAGAAGAAGAGAGACTGATTTTTAAAAGAAAAAAATTGGGATCTTCTAGATATACATTGATAACCGCGATTTTTTTCCTCCTATATATACTCTCATTCCTTTTATTGGGATTCTGCTATTTTGAGCCTAAGTCAACTATTCACTTGCTTTACAAATTTGACTTACGGAATTTTGATTAAGTACTTCAAAAGTAAATGACTCAGCTACGAAGGAAGAAAAAAATCAGGCTACAATAAATTTCGGCGATTAAAGAACTCATCATCAGTAAAATCGATTCACGATCATGACTTTAAATAATCATGAAAATATAACGTTGCTAATGTTCACACATCCTAAGGGATACCCAGAAAAAGCTTCCTCATGGGGGCAAACTCTGTGTTAAGACACATTAATTTTTTTCAGTTCGTGTTATTTGAATTTCGATTGTGTGAGCATTCTTTTTATCAATGAATCATATTTTATGATTCATCATCAGAATCATACAATATCATCTAATATGTTGAGTTTTCATAACTCAAACTTAAGACCTTGTTGAAGGATCAAATTTTAAAACTTAAATTCTGTGGATTTCTTTTAAATGCGTTGAAGAAAAAAAAGTCCGTTTCTTTTAATGGGTTGATGAAACAAAATGTGTGTTTCTTTTATGGGTTGAAGAAACGAAGTGTATTTTGTTGGGGCTGTTGAATTTAACAGACCAAACAGGAAAGAAAAGAACGAATGTCAGTAGCTCCATTAGACCACTATTCTGTTCATGGTACATGAGCAGGTAAGGTTGGAGATTAGTTTAATCTATGAGCGAGTATTCGTGGTGATTAACTCACTCGATCTACGGAATTGGCTTAGCCACAAGATTGAAGATAGACGCATCAATATTTATCTCCAACATATGGATATGATTTTAGATAGTTTTGAAGTCGAGACTAACAACTGCAAATAATGTAGCTTGAATTGTACGGCATACTTTTTCAGTTTCATAGATCTTACATGGTTCTTAGTAATTCTGAAAAACTAAAAATTATTTGAGTTGATCTACTGCCTTCACGAATAGATTCAATAAGCGACTCAATTCTGCTAAAATATTCAACCTTGTGAGAAAGAGCTTCTTTAATCCCAAGAGAAAACAGAGATCTAAAGAACAGAGATGATGCTTTGTCATGTGAAAACACATTAGCCAAGGAAGTTACGAGGTGGGTAAAAACATAGAGCAATTCAATGTCATGTGGAAAACTTTTGATCTCTATTTATTTTTACGGTACTTTTGGCGAAGAGGACATGGTTGTCTCATGTGTATCGGGGAAGAGCTGGGGATGATGGAAAGGTGGTGCACTGTTTGCCAGTCATTTTCAAAGATAATGAATTTGCGTGCTTGGTTGTACAATCCTCTTGTTTGAATGCGCTCCAGGCATTTTGTTGTTTATCACACATCCTTGCACACGTAGAATCCTCTCCAGGCATTTTCTTGTCCAGTGAGAGGGACCGTCTTTACCTCGCAGCCTTTTCCAATTACCTTCCTTTCTTTAAAGCTCATCTTGAATGGAGAAGCACAAAGTTGACCCGTTGTGCCAAATATCAGTCTGAACTTTTTGAATTCTTAGCGTTGAATTGTCTACATTATTCACATCCATAAGAAACGGATTCATACATATCTTAAACTCTATCAATCTTGAGATGTTTACACTAGTACTTATATCAGATATGTTTATATCGATCTGTCCTATTTTATTAAAATATAATTATCCTTATTAAAATTTTAAGAGTGATAATTTTAGAGTTTAAAAATGAGAAGAATATTTGCAAAATGATTTCTAATCTCAAATATAATTATATGCATTTTTTATATTCTAATAGTTATTTTGTTGTCATTAGTTATGAGGAAGTCATAATAATTGTCAATGTCATTCGGTAAAGAAGGAAAGTCTAGTCACTAAAAAGTAAAAGCTATTTGGTAAAAGGAAATAAGGGAACAGGTAATTTCGGTAAAGACAAAGCATGTTTTCGAGCACCGAGTTATATTGAGTTACATCATCAACCGAACTAAGAAGATGAGACAGTTACCGAGCAAGATGAAAACATATTACTGAGCATAGCAGACTGACACAAGGAGAATCTTTAGATACATTGAACCTGGACACTGAACAGAAAATTGTTTACAAATCTCGAGGAGATTGTATGATAGAGAATTGAAGATTTAAACATGATGATTATGCATAATTACAAGGTGAGATCTACAGATGAGAATTAAGTATGTTATATGCATTGGAAGAGTAACCAGTGCTAGCATCACTTTTAGAATTGTATATAAATGGATCAAAGTGTGAAGATCAGTACACATGTGAGAAAGAAATTGCATGTGCAAAGAAGAGATTGCAGATAGAAGGTGATGATAAGAGAAGCCACCGAGTAACAAAGCAATAAAGAGCATAGAGTAATTGTGATTCAGAATTGAATCAACCAAGTACTGAATTTTTTTGTGAGAGGTACACAGTATGAGGTAATAATTTAGTGAGCATAAAGAGTCTGATGTGCATATGATTGATGCAAGTTTAACATACAACTTTTTGTTACTAATTAAAGAGTAATCAGAATTGTAAAGTCTCTTAACCAAACAGATCCTAACAAATCTTATATTGTAAATCGTTTAACCGGGTACAATTCTTAGATTAGAATTGTAAAATCCTTTAACAAGGTAGACTTAATAGGTCTTAAGACTCTTAACCGGGTTAATACTCTTAGCAAGGTAAGCTATCAAAAATAGCTAACGGTGTAGCTCTAATTGAGCAAACTTTTTACTGTAGTAGTAAGTTTTGTAGGTGTCATCACCACCGTAGTTTTATCCTCTAACAAGAATTTCTACAATACTAAAATGAAAGTGTTATGAGTTATGTGTTATGTTTTATATATTTTATGTGATGCATGCAAAAGTTATAGAATCAGTAAATGGTTAAGGAAGAAATTTTAAATAGTTTAAAAAAATTTTACAGTACTAATTCATCCCGCCCCTCTCAGTAATCAGCTTTCCATACCTAATCCAACAATTTTCTCTTATCATTGCAAATGAAAGCTAAAATACTAATTTTTAGATTATTTTTCTTAAATCTCTTTAAATGAGTTAAATTCTATTATCAAAATATGTCACTATGTTTTTTTTCCATATATTTGTAAAAAAAATGTCCATTTTTGTATTTTCAAGCTCAATTTTGGCATTCAATAGTGTGTTTAGAGGAGATTCGCACTCCTTGATTGCTGAGAAAAGATAACTACATTTACTCTTGGTTTAAAACAAAAGACTATCTTTGATATCTCTACGTACCAACATGCTCTTTGTAGCATTTAGTATTAATATTTGTCATTTCTTGAAATTAGTGATACCTTGTTGGATTTCGTACGCTCCAAATTTTAAATACCTATATTAATAATTCTAAGATGTCCTTCCTCTGTCTGCTAGGTAAAAAATCAAAGGAACATTCTACTACCACCTTGGTAGCCAATTTGGAAGGATGACACAAAAAATAATCTGTGCATATTTAAGCCAAAGAGGCAAAAATGAAAAAGGAAATAAAGGAAAAAACAAAAAATGCAAAGAGTGCAAAAAATTTAGGTTACGATAGAAGCTTTGCCTGGGCTATGGACGCCTAGCTGGTAGTAGAGCAATGTTAGCAATTGTCAAGATGATAACCTTGTCATGGCTATAGATGCATGATTGGTAGCAAGGCTCTATTCAGTTGAATATGGAATAAATCTCACCTACGTAGTCTAGTGACCAGACAGAAACCATTTCGTCTTCTTAGTAACGAGAAGGATTAACTCCTTGCACACACACAAATCGGTGGATGATCTGATTTCTTATTTTGACATGTTAATATAATGCTTGATTAATGTTGTTGTCATCATGGGTTATCAAATATAGCATTTTGTTAGAAAACCAAAATCAAATGCGGTCACTTTCTCTCCAACCTTGGTGTACCCCTTTCCTCTACGATTTTTAGGTTGTCGATCCTGTTTGTTTGATTTTGAAATGTGGTTATCAATAATTTTTTTACCAATCCTCATGGTGTTTTTCTCTTTGTCTCTATTCGGTCACTCTTTCTCGCAGGTCTCCTACACCTTGAGTCCTCTAGTTTGAACTATGCCTTTTGTTTAATGTTTCCTTTTCTTCTCAATGAAGTCTCTAATGTTCTCTTTTCTCTGTAGGTATTTTTGTCTCCTTGGACGCTCATTCAGACAACTCCCAAAGATAACCGATCAAAAGTGAGTTGACTCTTGAGCCCAATGGATATGACACGGGTTTGCACTACCAAGAGTTTCTATGGTTCACTCTTGGCAAGCTGAGATCCACCGAAAGTCACCAAAATGTAGACTCCTTCTACACCACTATCCTTAAACACCTCCCATGTTTTTCCTCTAGTTGTATGATCACATGGGGCTCATTCACAACAATAAGCTTTTCGAAAATGGATGACTTGTATCATCTTGTCAAATTTTCTAGTTGCTCTATGGAGGATGCCTTCTCTCCGAGTTCTACCAACCCACCATGTATCCTCCCAAACACCCATGCTTCGAAAGGGCCCTATTGATGCATATTCAGAGAATATTTTTCCCATGAGGTTTTCCATGACTAACAAATTTCTACACATATGTTCTATTCACACCATTTGGATTGGCTCACACAATCATGGTATTTGTGATCAAGCCACAATATTTTGCTTTTCAGCCTAGCTGGTAAGCATGCTGTAATCACCTAGAATTAAAGAAGACCATTTTCATGCATCACAAGGAATTGAGTGATCCATGCTAGATTCTTCAAAATGCATATCAATTATAATAAATTTTAAAAATTATGTGATCATGTCAACCGAGGGTGGTTCTATAAAGCCCAGACGACTTATAAATTTTAGAGGTGGGAAATATTGGACTTTTTTCAATAGGCAATGAAATAGAATGTAGATTATTTGTAGGGGTGACCCCACAATAGTGGGTTACACTTTTTTAGACATACTGATTTTTGCTAAAATAACACATTTTTAATAAAATATGATGATTTAAGCCTTGAGAGGTTTCATTTGAGTGAATTAATTACAAATGGTTAGCTCAAAGCCTCTTAGATAAAAGAACATTGATATAACATCTACACTTCTCATACATACCTACAATGGAGTCTCCTTTGCACCTATTATAATGCTGACAAAAAATCACTTTGAATTTATTTTTTGGTAGATCAAATGAATCAATTTGACAAACCTATCTATGTAGTAAGGTAATACTGAGAAAAATCTTTCTAATGATCATAATGTTAATATATATTAAGTTTATTATGACTTTGTATTTTTAGTTTTACTAAACATAGATATTTCACCGTATGTCTACCTATATGTTTGATGCTTATGGAAAAATAGTAAATGAGAGAAAAAAATTCTAAAAAATATCTATGCCCTAGGTATTGAAGTTCTCTTTCTATAAAAAAAAACAAAAATGAAATTGGACAAATACATGACAAGTTATAAGCTATGTAGTCAAAGTGTGTCAAAATTACAGTTTAGTCAACTTCAAACATTAATAAAATATAAAATAATCATGATAATGTCATAAAACTAATTAAATGTCATCTGTATGGATGTTAAAAAACTAAATTTGAAAGAATAACATTGATATCTATTTTATAAAAAAAGTTATGCTCTATGAAAATAATGTAACTCTTTGAAAATGATGTTTTCAACAACATACCAATTTTTATGGGAGAAAGAAAAAACCATTCAAATCAATTCAAAAATAAAAATAAAAAATATATTTACAATTTAGACAGAAAATCTTAAAATACTCTAATTTACTTCATCTTCCGATTTCAAATGGTTTAATGACAATATGCATCAGAATCTGAAAGTTTTTTTTCAAAATGTAGAGTTCAGTGTCCGTTCAAGCAAAAAAGTGTAACCCACTATTGTGGGTTCACCCATAGAGGTTTTACTTTTATGAGAACAAGACCCTATGGCCTATCGACTAGGGGTCCATACTGTAGCATTGATTTTCTAGGGCATTCTCTATCAGCTTGGCATTCTCTATTTCTGGATTGTGCATTCGGTGTCTTTTTGCTTTTTATTAATCATTGAATCCTATGCTAAACTCATATAGGCTTGATCCACTATGTTTATGCCTTCAATATGATCCTCAAGAAGGTTAGCTTCAAGAAGTGAGGTATTTTCTTTAGTCCCTTATTTAAACTTTTTTTATCTACCTCGAAATAGTGTCAAATACCATGTCCTTGGTTGGAAAGACTTGCACTTTCTTTAGGAGTGATGTGCCTTGATTCATCTCCTTGTAGATACTTCCCATGACCAGATATGAATGTGTGAGTTGTATGTCTAGTGACTTTGGCTTCTCGTACTCCTTCCAACAATGAAGGAAAGGTGGTGCACTATGTTGTGAGTGAATGAAGGCATAAAAATATTACCAGAACGGTAGAACCCCTACAAATACTATCTAACAAATTCTTAGGTCGTCCAACAAAGCTTTGATCTGACATTTCCCCTCCCTTTATCTTAGGTTATTTTTTAAAGGTTTCTCCCTTCCTTTTCCCTAAACACTGCCCATGAAGAGCCAACTTCTAAAATTCAAGAGGTTGTTCTGTAGGGCACACCCTATCCCACTCCTGCAGAACTTCCAGATTGACCTTCTTTTGGTGTGAGCCCAAAAAGGAGATCAACAAGAAATAGTTGTAATAATTTCATTTGTCATAACTTTTGGCTTTTATAATTTCAAAATGAATGTGTAGATATGTGAATCATATCTTGTACTCCTTTAATAATTTGAAATATTTTTTGGTTTGGAGCTATAGTATGCCATTTGGTGAATGAAATTCTCATGAAATGACCATTTTAGTGAGATAATATGAACATCTCCTAGGATCCTTAACTAATTCTTCTCATGAGAAGATTTGAATATTCTTCTCTATGTCTGTTTGACTTTATCATTTTGTTCTCTTTCAAACAATGAAGAGTTTGTAGCATTTTATTCTCAATCTTTTGGGGTTTCATGTTCACGTTATTTCTGAGGGAAATTCAAAGGGTTTTGAAAGCTTTGGTGCATTACCTTAGTTTTTCTATTTTATCTTCCTTCCCCTTCCCAAAAATACCTAGTATGGAAAGTTGACTTCAAAAATCTTGGAGGTTGTTTCACAAGGTGTTGTTTGTCTCATTCGTGTGAAGCTTCCTAATTACCCTTATTTAGGCATGAGCCTCTTAGGAATCAACAAAACCAAATGTCAAAAGGAATAAGTTCATATTGGCATATCAAGCTCAAGGAATCTATTTGAGGCCATAAAGAGATTGTTACTATAATTGATGGTGATGATGATGAAGACTGACCAAGATCTGAGGAATACAAGATTGCAGAATGATTAGATTAGTTATTATCTTGTCACTGATGTCAAGAAATTGATATCTGATTTATATTGTGATGTCATATCATTCAGAGTATGATACAATTTGAATAAGTTAAGGAGAAGAAGAAGTGAAATGTTATGAAGTTGAACAACTTAATTGGGAAACTAATACATATCAGACAATGTTAAGGTTATGTTGATATAATTATTTTCTACCAAACATATGATTATATCAAATCAATAAAAAATGGTAATGAAGATTAGTCAAGTCAGTAATCAAAATAATTTTAGTTACCGAGCAGGAAAAGTCATTCGATAACAGTAGAAAGGTCATTTGGTAAAAGAAAAGTAAGTTTTGGTAAAAGAAAAGGAACTCAAGACACCGAGAAGAAGGTTTTAGGCACTGAGAAAAGTTAGCTAAAATTAAGAGTTATCCACCGAGAAAGGAACAAAAATTAAATACAAGGATTAGAATGGCATTTAATGATGAGCTATGATGAGCTAGAAGATTATGATGATACAGAAGATTTAGTTGAAGAGATTTATGATCAGGGAAAATCATGATGATGATCTATGACTTAGATCTATGCAGTTAAAAGAGAAGGAACAAGTTTCAAGAAATTTCAAGTTATGAGATAAAGGTAAAATGTGTTACCAAGATCCAAATTCAATGAATAAGTTTATGAAATGAATTGGATAACTGAGATTAATCAAAATAAAATGTGATAAAGGAGACTAAGCGACAAAACAAGGTCTATATAAAGGATGAATTTATATGAAAAAATGGTTGACAAATTGAAGCGTTGATGAGTCATCAACTAATGTAGTGAGGAAGGAAAAGGTGAATTCTATGTCAGTAAAGTAGGATTTGATGAAGTGTTGAAGCTAGTGGAAAGTGAAGGATTGAAGTAAAGATAGAGAGTGCAAAAAGGATCTAGTTATGTAAAGCTAGTTGTAGATTTATAGGTCAATATATTCACTGTTTCTTATTAACATTTGTAACAGAAAAATCTCTTAACCAAGTGGACTTAACTATCTTATTGTAAAATCCTTGTAAAAGGTAACATTCTAAAGAGTGTTTGAAGCTCTTTAACCAGGCCACTCCTAACAGGGTGAAGATCCTAACAGATATGAGGACAATCCTTTGACTGGGTCACACTTAGCAATGTGAATTGTAATCTTTAAAATGATTGACTCTTAACTAAGTATACTTCAGAAGAGTATTTCTTTAGTGGGTGACAATTTTCATAGTGGTTTTTTGCAAAGCTGGGTTTCCACATTAAATATTGGTTTTATATGTGTTGAATGATTATTGTGTTTGATTTTTTGATCATTAAAGTTAATTTACTGTTGTTGGTAAATATTCAATTATGATTGACCGAGTTAATCAGCGAAATTTTTTTAAGGTATAGAGAATAAAGGATTATTGATTCACCCCCTATCTGTAATCCAACAATTGATATCATAGCTAAGTACTCTAGAGGGATAAGTTTGAAAGACTTGAGTAAAAGATTCAAAGATGTATAGGAGAGAAGTACCTAAGATGAACAAGAAAAGATTCTCAACATGGAAAAGAAGGAAAAGGTTATACATATATGGGATTGGAGAATCCACACTGAATCTTTTGGATAATGATTACACTCCACCACCTCATGGACCTATGGTAGTTGATCAGATGGGAGAAAAGTAGGAACATAAATTGGTAATGATAGACATTGTTTCTTCCCTGACCGATGTTGAATTTAATGATGTTAAGGACTGTATTAATTTAAAAGAGATGTGGGATAGGTGTACAGTTATTTATGGAGGAGATCAAAATGTACAAAAAGATAAGGTTGTGTAATGTCCCCTTATTGGAATTTCAGGAAAATTATCTTGAATTATTTCCTTTGTAATAATCTGGACTTGGATTGATCAAAATTGTAGTCTAACTTCATTAACTTCAATGTCAAAAAGAAGCATTGTCGATTTCTTCAATGGAATAGATTTATACTTAAGGTAAACACATAAGTTCAATTTGCAAATAATGTATAGAATGCATCGAATTCTCTCAATTCCTATCTTGATAGAAGGAAGGCTTCAATATATGTAAGGTAATTCTCATTGATCTTGCTACTCGATCTCAATGTCTTGCATAGGATAGTCTCAATCTACATTACTTTATTATTATCCTAAAGTTGCGATAAATCTATTACTTGAGTACATTGTGACGACAGTTGAAAATTCTCTTGGGTTTCCAGTGTCACTTGAATAGGTCATCTTTATCAAATAGATTATCTAGCTGGCCTAATTGTAGTTGTATCTATGAAATTTCATAGGAATTGCATTGGCAAAAGAGCATTATATATATTAGAAATTAATAATGCCAAAAATTATAAATATAAAGTTTTAATCTACTTTAGGGTAGTAATTATTATGATAAAGAGAAATTAGAACTGATCTAATAAGAAACTTCAAATAGATTCATATTAGATTTGAAGCTAGATATGCTTCAGCCATAATGATGTTGAGCTCTTCTATAATTTGATAAAGATTGGAATAAATTCTATGAAATGATAAAGTGTGATGTAAGTTCTAATACTCTGCTCCAAGGGAGGTCTGATCTAAATCCTAACATAGATTCTGATCACCCTTTTGGACTATGGAGAGGGGGGGGGGGTGAATCACTAATATAACAATTGGTATCAGAGCTAAGTACTCTAAAGAGATAAGTTTAAAGGACTTGAGTAAAAGATCCAAAGATGTACATAGGAGAGAATTACCTAAGTTGAAAAAAGAAAGTTTCTCTACATGGAAAACCATAATGAGATTGTATCTAGCTAGGATTTATCTACATTGAATCTGTTGGACAATGATTACACTCCACCACCTACCAAACCTTTGATAGTTGATCAGATGAGAGAAAAGTGGGAACACAACTTGGTTACGATAGAGATTGCTTCTTCCCTCTCCGATGTTGAATTTAATGATGTTAAGGATTTTTATAATTCAAGAGAGATGTGGGATAGAATTACACTTATCTATGGAGGAGATCAACATGTAAAAAAGGCTAAGGTTCATAGTCTGAGAGGAAATTATGATCAAATAAGAATGAAAGATGAAGAGAGCATCACACAATATAGTAGAAGAATCAATGAAGTTGTTAGTGCTATCAGAGGTATTGGTGGAACATTGACCAATGAAGAAGTGGTAAGTATAATTTTGAGAACTCTTTCTTCTAAGTATGCTATTAGAGTATCTTCAATTTAGGAATTGAGATCTATATCGAACAATGTTGTCACTCTTGAAACCCTTATTGGTAAGATTACTACATTTGAGATTAGCAATTATGATAATAGTCTAACGACCATTGAAATTGCCTTCAAGTCATCTGTGAGCATTGGACGAGCAAGAAGAGAAAGATAAAATCATACTAATTCATATGGAAGTGAGTATGAGAATATTTCGAATCAAGAAAAAGAGAAAGAAGAATTGGAAGCACTCCTTGGTAACTGACTACCTAGAGGCAAAGGAAAGTACAAAGGCAAGTTACCATTGAAATGTTTCAATTGTAATAAGATTGGACATATTGTATCTAGATGTCCTGAAAATGATAGAAATGATAAGAATGAAAAAAGAGACAATTGACACCAAAGATTCAGATATTAAAAGGAAAAAGGTAAGAAGTCTTGCTACCTAGCTAAGAAAGGTGTAATTGATGATAAATCTGATGATACCAAAGAAGGATATGAATTTGTTTATGTTAAATTGTAAAGGAAGAATCTGATGAAGAAAAGTATGAAGATGAAAAAGCACTTTTTTCTCATGTAAGTAAACCAGACCCTTGGATTATTGATAGTGGATGTTCACTTCATATGATTGGTGATATTGAAGAGTTTGATAACCTAGAATCTGTATGATGGAGGATTTTTCAGATTTGGCAATGATGCTCCATGCCCTGTGAAAGGTAAATGATCCATTGTATTAAATGAGAAGATTAAATGTAATGATGCGTATTGGGTTAAAGGACTAAAATATAATCTATTGAGTGTTGCACAACTGAACAATACTGACCACTAACTAGAATTTCAAAACATAAAGGTAAATATATATGGTGCTAATGGAGATTTGATTGGAATTGGTGGACAATCAAGAGGTAATTTATTTTATCTTGATACTAATGCAAAGATTTTCTTATATGTTAAAACTGAAGATGTATGTCTATGGCATAAGAGATTGTGTCATGTCAATTTTTATAACTTGATCAAAGTAAGTAAGAAGAGTATAGGACTATTGACATTAAGAAAAACCGATAAAGTGATGTGCGAAGAATGTCAAATTGGTAAGATGCCTAAGTTTAGTTTTTCAAGAAAATCTTACTCTACCAATGGTATTTTGTAATTGGTTCACATTACCTTTGTGTTCCTATGAGAGTTCAAGCTATTATGGAGATCAGTACATTATTTTTTTTGTTGATGATTATTCAAGAATGATGTTTATTATGTTTTTAAAAGAAAATTTTGATGCATTTCAAATGTTTAAGTGGTATAAGGAAAGAGTTGAGAAAGAAACATGAAAAAAAATTAAGTGTTTGAGATCTGATAGAGGAGGTGAATTTATCTATGATGAATTTACTATCTTCTGTAATGATCTAGTAGCTGTTGGAGTGGCTAAGGGATTCTCCTCAATCTCATCCTCATTATCCTCATCACTTTTGGCATATGCTTCAGTGGGATTCTCTTTATTCCAAAATTTTGTAAACTCATAATCCTCTTCGATATCATCAAGATCTTTATTGGTCATTGGTTCAATGAGATTCTTCCTCATAGTCCAAAAATCAATAACTTTGGTTTGATTCCACTATTTGTCCATACATTGTTGCATTATATTTTGTGGCATAGCTTTTTAAACGAAACAAAAAAAAATTGGTAGAAGTTGTTGGATCTCCTATTTTTATTTTAGATGCCCTGATATGTTGCTCCCTATAGTTTTAATGCCATAATTTATGATGAAATTTCTTCTCTTGAAATATTTTTTTCAACCGCAATTTTCTCCATCACAATTTTGACCTCATCCCAAGAGTCCCTATTTTTCAACATTTCTAGCGATGGTTTACTTTCATGTTGAAATTTTCTTGTAGAGTTCTTATTCACCACAAGCCTTATTTGAATGATGCTACATGGATCATACTTTCATTAAATATCAACACCAAAGAAAAATAAATAAAAGATTCCTACGCCAGAGTGAATGCTTTTCTCTCAAATGTAAACCCTCCACATGAGATAGGTAAGGAAGGAAATATGCTCTTCTTTTCCTGACCATGAAAGATTCCATTTTTAATCTCCATCTTTTGTATATAGTCTAATAAAAATAACCTCTCTATCACATGTATTGGAATTTTTTAGGGTTCTACTACTGATCTGTAAAACCTTAACATAGTGTATACTTCTATGAAGAACCATTCAACTAATTGTATTTGAATTTTGAGTTGAATGCAATCTCTACAAGATACAAGAAAGAAGTCTAAAGATGATTTTAGTTCTTTATGTTATCATGCATCCTTATCTTTGGTGTCCATTCATATATTAGACACACTATTCTCTTTTGAGTCTTCTCATCATACTTATAGACCTAAATCTAAAGCTTGTAGGTCTCGAACATTACATTATAATTTGCTTGAAGAAGATAGCACAAGTAGGTTCTGAACCTAATATCTTACATGAACCTCTTTTAATCATTACTAATTTTTTTGCATGGATTGAAGAACATGCTCAAAACAATTATATCTTACTAGTTGAGCTAAACAATGTATATTCAAAATCATTTCAAGAAGGTTGGCACCCGCATCCCTATTCTTTTCCAATCCTAGGCAAAATGTTAGCAAGGAAATAGTATCTTGAATCCATAGCCCAAAAATATAAAAATCATAAGGAGGCTTATGATTCTAATCCAATTAGGAACCATGAATTATTATACCTCTAATAAATTCATCTTACACATTTTTATTGATTCTCTCACATGTAGCTACCAGCTTTTCTAGGTCAATGTGGACTTTTGAGTTTTGTGCTCTAAACCCTACTCCTAGGTCAGCAATCTTCAAATTCTTCCTTGGTGATGGATAAAATTTGCTTTTGGTAGTTTTATTGGCAGTTTCTTTTCTATCTTGATCATAAGTTTGGGCATAGACCATGATAATTTTTGGGTAAGGGAATACTTCAGGTAACATCACGCATCCCAACTGAAGATCCCATGATGCAATTTAAGATCCCATGATGCAATTTTATTTGTACTTGCATTTAACATTGAGTTAAAAATAGTAAAATGTGCCCTAACACTTGAATTTGTTGCCTTATTAGAAAATATAAATCTAATTTATGTGATTCGCCTACCATGGGCAATAGGATCATAAATAGAATTGTATTCATCAATGAAACCTTGAGTTTTAACCAGTTGGGTATAGTCTATATCTTCATTCACTTTTCTTTTAGTTGTACTTTTTAATCTCCCTATTGTGATTATTGGTTAAAAATAAAAATAATACTAGACAACTTAAAGGATGAAAATGCAAACCCTCAAATTTAACCCCTACTTCTAGTTCTACAATCTAAACCACAAGATTCAAAAATAAAAAATATGAGATGTAGGTGTTCTATATTTTACCTAGAATTTCTATTTGAATAGACTAGTGTTGATAGAGTCTGTTACATCCCTCAATCTCATAGCCATTTTTTAATCTCCCTAGGTAGCTCATTTGTCCAAGACTCCAAAGACCAATCTGAGTCTTGGTAGTGCTTATAATTTGAATCCTGTAAAAATTTGTGCCTTGGTAATCAATGGATTAGATATTTTTGTTTGCAATGTCTTTACATGGTTTTTAGGGGTCAGGGTTTAGGTTTTTATGTGTAAATAAGTGTATTGTGTTAGAAAAACCTAGTTATTATCTATTTTGTCATTACAGTTTTTGGGACTTAAATCACTAATGTTGAGGGTCACTTTATCGTAAAAATGGGTCACCTTTTGTTTCCTAATGATTATTTTCACACTTGGTCAACCTTTTATTTTATTCCTTAAGTGTTTTTCTTCCTAAGTCTAATGTTTCTCGTTGTCTTTTTTTAAAATATTTTAAGTTATGGGTTTCTTTGTCATTCTAAGAAAGTCCCCTTTACCTTTTTAGCAGTCTTCTATGTGTTGCATTTCCATTGGCCATGCAATGTCATGATAATGTCACTCTAGTAGCCTTGTTGACCGTAGCATCATGAGATTTTTCCAAGTATCAAGTATATGTCGACTGGAGGAACCTTTTGAAATGTTTTGATATTATATTTTGAATTCCTTTGGTTAATGTTTGAGTTACTAAAGTTCTCATCTTTTTTTATGTGCTCAAATAGACAAAGATCTTTTAACCAATAGGAAAATTTTCTTGACAGTTACTGACAAGAGTTAAATGGATTATGCAACTTTTGGGTAATCTTTGATGAGATCGGATGACTGTCATGATCCCGCAATTGAGAGTTGTGAGGGATATAACAATAGCAGGATCATGGGATGATACCACGTGTCCCAATCAGCCAATGCAAGTTGAAGGTAGGGCCAAGTGATTAGGTGTAAAGAGAGATGACTTGGTGGATTTTCATTGGTGTTCTGGTTGGTCATTTTTCTAGATAAGAAGTCAATGTCAAATTAACCAATTTAAATCATTTGATGCATCAAGGTGGAAGGAAGATTAATGACCAAATTTTAAACTTGCAAAAGGAAAGAGTTTGAATTATTATCATGCATTTGAACATTAATGGTGGACAGGACGTTGTCAAACTATTTTAGGCATACATAAAGGAGGATTTTGATGCTATTTTAAATTCACCGAAGTATTTAGAAGGTGCATAATTCATCTCCTAAGCTAGAAAGGTGTGAATTGATATTTTTATACAAAGAGTCTAAGGGTTTTCTATGATAAAATAGTAAGTGGGTTTTTGTGATTTCTTCAGTCATTTTAAGGTTACCATTGGGTGAATTGTGTTTGAATTTGTTGGGATTTTTTTGTAGGCTATTGAGGAATTAGGGTTTAATTAAATTAAGTTAAGATATGTAGAAGTTGTTTTGTAATTTTTTATTTCTTAGAAAGTCCTAGTTTTTCCATTTTATTTCTAATTTAAAATTGAAAGCCCTAAGATTAAAAATGACACCCCAAGGAAAGCATTCCTAGAAAATTGAGTATAAAAAAATGAACAAGTATGATGACTTTCAGGACCAATTTCCACCATCCATAATAGATACGTATCAGGGACAAAAAAAATAGTGGAGAAATCCCTAGGTGAGGGTTTAATTGATAAGGCATACAATGTAGCAAATGCTAGGATTTCAAAGAGTAGTTTGGACATGTTTAGGGTGTGGTTTGGGAAGATAAATCAAGGTACTCCTCTTTCAAATTCTTTGGAGTATGATTTAGGTAAATTGGGTTTCCCCAATGTTTTCATGGATATAGATCCACTTAAGGAAATTATAGATAGATATGACCCAATTTTGAGGTATGTAAGGGGAAATTTAGGAGTTGTATTGTTATCAATCAAAAGTAAAGATATTTAGAAGGTTCTTTACTTGTGTGAACCTACTTATTTTCTAGAGCCTATTGATTTGGAGATTATAAAAGTAGAATATATAAAGGTGAAAGATATGGTCAAGGGTAATCTCCCTCTTTCTCATCTAGCCAAAGTAGGAAAAATATAGTATTTCATTGGCCCAAGCTCTATTGAACCATTCCCAATAGAGGCTTTTTCTCCACACCTCAAGGATACATTTTATACATTATGTCAAGTCTTAGGGTTTCACCCAAGCACAATCAAGCCACTAGCATACATGTATATGGCTATACAAATATAGCATCTAGATTTCACAATGACTTGTTATTATGCCCCATTCTTAGAAAAGAAAATTCATGAGGGATTTATAGATGTGAAGAAGAATGGGGGTATGACATCTTTATTTTGGTATTCTCTATTAATGAATATGATCATACCAAGATGCATATTTGTTTAAGAGTTTGATCCTGAGAGGGAATATTGGTGGATTGGAGATGCCACTTCAATTATGGAGCACAGACATGTCTGGGGATAGGGATGAAGCCATCTATGTTAGATTTGAAAATTGTATTGTATCAAGGTTGAGGGAAGACTTAATAGCTAATCCACCTAGGATTCCTCCACAATTACATGATTTCTAGAGACCCAACGAAAGAACCCAAACTTTGAAGATTACACATAATTAGGGTGATATATATCCTTATATAGTCAATACAATTATAAGGTTTTATGGTTTTCATAGGATGCCACATGTATTACCCTACAATGTTCATTTTAGGTTGAGATTTGCAAATGTGATTTGGCAGATTGGATGTATTCATGAAAGGGAGTTAATAAGAAAATAGAAAGGTACTTTGTGTTGGTGCCCAAAATGATGGATCACTTTTGGCCAACTGATAGGTACACACTGATACCTCTGCAATTTTGGCTTAATCAAGCAAAGGCTGGTAGGCCTAAATTCACTTTAAACTATCAAATTCTCTATGTTGCACAACTGCGTACATAAATAAACAAAGTTCCTCCCAAGGTGGTGAATGATCCTTGGAGGAAAGCAAAAAATCCTCTAATAATCTCTATTCTATAATCTTGACTAAAGTGGATTAAACTAAGGACTCAAAAGTAATATTTTTGAAATAATGATTATATAATCTACAAACCACAAAGTATGAACCAAATGAAAATTTCCAAATAATAGTTAGATCAGTGCCTTCTAAATACTTGGGCTATAGAGTCATAAAAATTTCAATCCTACGTACAATCAGAGATGGTTTTAAGGTAACTCACTCTAGTAAAGCGAGACCATCATCCTATAGGCTTCAGTTGAGACAAAAATTTAAATAACTTATACAATTAGTCCTATGAATTTTAACCCAACTTGAGAGCCCGAAAGGAACAGTAACAGGTTCTCAGACCATGCAACTACTATTCAAATTGTATAAATTAAAATAAACAAATGAATCAATGAAAGAACACAGTAGGATACCTTGGTTCATAGAGTAATCTGAAAGACTAATTGAAAACATATAACTTATAACCACAAATAAAAAAGAAGAGCACTTATCTTTATTAATGTTGAAAAAATAGTACATTAGAGTTCATATTGCAGTTGTGATCAAATTCTATTCTATGAAAATATTAATTGTATTGTTTATCTTTACATTTTACATTATGTATATATACATGTTTGAGTGGCTTTCACACCTCTTTAGGGTGAAAAGACACACCCTTATTACAAATTATTTTGAAAAATGATAAAGTAATTAAAAAATAACTACCTATCTTTCGGATTTGGGCTTGGTTGAAAAACCAAAACACCTCATGGAAAGCTAATATTTTTACTAGAGATAGGAAATTTGATTTCCCGAATTGGGTCTTTTTTAGATTTTTTAAAATTCAACCATCTTTTGCCTCTGTCGACATCATCTTTGCAGCAGGTTGAAATTCCAGCATTTTCTTAAGGCTTTGATCATAGAATTTTGATTGTTCTTGTGACAAAGCTTCCTTCCATAATATCTCAAATTTTTAATTGCAAATTAATGTAATATTTTATCCCATTTCATGTACTCCATCATTAATTATTTTTCATATAAATTAAGAGGCCATTTTTTAGGGTTTTATCACTATATAGGACTCCAAATTTTGCCCAAAATTTAGAGCTCTAACAGGCTCTTTCTGGGGACGTATGCTCCATGTGAGCATAGCGAGATTCTAGCTATCTCTGGAGAAGCAGACCAAGTATCCATACTAATCTGATGCAAAGTAAAATTAGGTGGCCCCAAGCCCCCCCAAAAAATGAAACTCACTTCCTTCCTCTATCAAACACCCGATTCTGATCACATAACACCTTTAACCTTGCTACATTACACATGTCATCCTTATAGTCAATTCTCATCACTTCATCAATATGATCTTTGGCATCCAATCTATGTTCAACCCTTGAGAAATCATTATGTCCATTGTAATCCTTGTTGAATAGAAGATTTTGGTTAATCATACAAACCTCTAGGTTAGTCTTCTTTTTTGGGATACCTTCTTGTTCACAATCTGTCCCATCTCTATATTTTGGATATTTTTTCTCCTCACCAAAAGGCTTTGAGATTAGCTTATCTTCAAGAAGTAAAAATTCTCTCTCACCAAGAGTTTGATCAGCTGGGACATTTCTAAAATTTTTAGAACTATGCTTCAACACATTCTCTTCATCATGTCTAGTTGATTCCATCTCATCTTCATATGTTTGGTGTACCTCTAGCTCAAAGGATGAACTCCAAGATATCTCACCCTCTGAATGCACTTCATGAGTTTCATCAAATTTAAAACAGGGACTGTTATCTTCATTATGATGTTGATGGATTCCATTGCATAAAGGATCCTCTTCAAACAATGGATTTGATAACATAGAGAAATCAAACATATCTTCATCTACTTCCTCTTCAAATAGCGAATTCAGGAACATAGAGAATTTAGGCATACATTCATGAGAATTATCATTTGGATCATCAAGTTTTTCATCAACAAGACTAACATCTTCATTGACATTATCTCCTGAAACTTCCTCCTGTTCATGCAGTTCTATTTCATCTCCACAATTTGATTTCTTTTGAATATGGGCTGATCCGTCTACCTCCTTACCATGGTGGATTGAGAAAAAATTTGGACCATTCTTCTCAGTGTGTCTTTGGTATTCTATGTCTAATAAAGTTGAATTTTATGTTGTACTAAGAAGGTTTTCTTCCTCATCATCATGGTCATTGATACATGTTTCCATACACATCTCATCATGTATACATTCTTCTTCAATCTGATCTAAATTTTTATCCTCCATGTCATCACAAGTATTATTATGGTTCTCATGAATGCATGCTTCTTTATCTTCTATATGACTAGTGCATTCATCTTCCTCACCAAGATAATCATCAAGCACAAGGCCTTGTTCAATCTGAGCAATAGCCTCCCCTTTTTTGTCTTCATAATCTTCTTCTAATATATGCACAAGGAGCTTGATAGAAGGATCATATGATGTAATTCCCAATTTTTTGACCTTTCTCATGATTTCTTTTTGTGAAGGCATAATGTTTGAAGGTATTTCTTGAAGAATGTCCACCGTTCTTATCAGCAAATGTGCAGAAGACACCCCTTCAAATCTCTCCAAGGTAAAAAATGTATCAAGTGGAGACATGTAAGAGTCCTCTTCCATATTGTGATCTTGAATCTTGTCCTATTCATAATGCATATCATCTTCACTTGCATCATAAAACATATCAAGAAACCATTACTCAAGCTTTCTCCATGATGATATACTTTGCTCAAGTGTCATACTAAAAAGTAAACCTGCATGATCTGTCAATGATCTTACAAATAGTTTCATAATCACATCTTCTGCATAGATATGACAATCTAGAATAAATTTACAAAATGCCTGCAAATGCTCCATTGGTGATTCTGATCCATCTCCACAAAATTTTGGAACATATTTTTTTTATTTTAAGACAAAAATCTTTCTGACCATCGAGGATGTTATGAAAACTCAATGGTCTATATACTTCAATAATAAATTTTGGTCTTGGGTCATAAAAGTTTGATAATTTATGTATGTATTTTGGTACATACTGAATATTTAAATTTGTAGTAACTTTTTTCTTTATACATTAGGTTTTTTTCAATAGAGTCACCACCTCTTTAAAGAGGAAAACTTTACTTATCTCCTTCTAGGTCTTCTCCCGCAGTAGAGTCACTAACTGAAATGTTTTGTTAAATAGAGTCGCCACCTCATTTGAGGAATGTCTTACTTCTAGGTTCTTTCTTCCAGTAGAATGTGCTTCCAAAAAAACTAATATAACTACATCTGATTCTGATCTGTGAAATCTAAAATTCTAGGTAACTTCACAATATATATTATGAGCAACTCTCCCCAGTAGAGTCACCAATTTGTTGGTGCCCAAAAATAATGGATCACTTTTGGCCAACTGATAGGTACACACTAATACCTCTACAATTTTGGCTTAATCAAGCCAAGGTTGGTAGGCCTAAATTCACTTTAAACTATCAAATTCTCTATGTTGCATAACTACGTACATAAATAAACAAAGTTCCTCCCAATGTGGTGAATGATCCTTGGAGGAAAGCAACAAATCCTCTAATAATCTCTATTCTATAAATCTCAACTAAAGTGGATTAAACTAAGGACTCAAAAGTAATATTTTTGAAATAATGATTATATAATCTACAAACCACAAAGTATGAACCAAATGACCATTTCCAAATAATAGTTAGATTAGTGCCTTTTAAATACTTGGGCTATAGAGTCATAAAAATTTCAATCCTACTTACAATCAGAGACGGTTTTAAGGTAACTCACTCCTATAAAGTGAGACCATCATCCTACAGGCTTCAGTTGAGACAAAAATTTAAATAACTTATACAATTAGTCCTATGAATTTTAACCCAACTTAAGAGCCTGAAAGGAACAATAACTGTTAGAATAACTGAGAGGGGGGGGGGACTCAATTATCCAGTGTCCCAAAATCAAAATGTATAATTCAAATCAATTTCTTCAATTCCTGCTACTCGGTAAACAATAAATACTTTTACTGTCTGTGCATTTACCGATAATCAATCTAATACTTATAACTGTTACCGATCAAATCTAACATGTAATATGCAAAAACAAATATTGTAATCAACACATAACACAAGAGATTTAACGTGGAAACCCTGTAAAGGGAAAAAACACCTGGGACCGACAACCCAAAAATGTTCACTCTTTTGAAGTGAGGTCAATGAAGACCCAACCCTGTTAGAGGTTACAAACACACTATCAGGTGTGACCTTGTTAGAGGATTTTAGACTAGAAGTTATCGTCCAACCAGCATTCACTATGGGGTTGACAAGATAACAATGTTCATTCTATGAATGATACATCATAAGACTTTTAGAGTCTACTCGGTTAAGAGATTTGACTATGTACAATAGTTAAATATGTAACAGTAAATGATCTACCTTAATACAACTTCAATTGCAGATTACAGATCAATATTTTTCTCATATAAATCCTTCTGATCAATATATCACTTCAAATTCAATACTGTATCAACTTACTGTCCATCAGTAATTGCTCTTTGTAGCTCGATAACTGTTCTGCAGCTCGGTTCTTACTAACTAGTATGATCAGAATGCATGAAGCTTGTTCACGCGATAATTCTACAGTTCTTCTTCTTCTGACCTCTTTTTCATAATGAAACCCTAGTCTCTTATATAGACGAGTAAATCATTTTCTTTCTATCCATCAGATTTTGCCACTTGATCACATTCATTGATTTTGCTGCTTCAAGCTTCCTCGGCTAATGTGTCAATAAATCATTTTAATCTACTTTGTTAAATCCTTTTGATTTATGTTAGTCGTCGATCATCATAACAAACATTATCTGTTACCTCATAATCATACACTTGCCAACTCATCAATCTTATCGGCTAAACTTATCATTTAATTCATTTTGTTCTCATCAGTTAACAAAGAAATGTGTCGGTGAACACAAGATCGGTTAACATTGTCATCGGTATACACTATGCTCTATCACTGTATACTGAAATGCTTTCATTTACCGACAACACTACTTTGTGTCATTCAGCTCTATTCTTCATCATAGATGAATGCAAAATAATGAAGTCAATTCCATCAAGTCATAGACTCATCAACAAGTTACTCAATGTATTCTTTATCCTCATCTGACTTATACATCTTCCTCATGTAGATTTCTCTATTCTTCTTTTCTTTCCACCTTTCTTTAGGTGTGTCGGTATAGTAACTTACAAGATAAGTACTGTCAAGCTAGTTGACATCAATGACAACATAAAACTGATTTAATCATCTTGCATTATCTAATCATCAACTTCTTAGTAATCTTGAATTACAAATTTTTCATTCTGGTTCCAAATCAGTTGTAGTCCATCAATCTCTCCCTTTGGCATTGATGGCAACTCAAGTAATATGAAATGTACCATACACATACCAAACATGTTTTCTACAACTCTGTAAACAAATGTTGTCAGTCGAATAGACTTAATATGTTTAATCACTACGTTACTCAACATTTGTGATGTTGTAATGCTTGTCATCAGATGTGACCTTTTCAGTTCTCCTATTTCTTCTTCTGTTCTTAGTAACTGATCTTCAATTCTCTTTTCCTTCCAGATTGTCTCTCCCTCAGATAGTTGTCATCGGTGCAGTTTCTCTCCCTTTGTTTATCTCTCATTTTCATATTATTTATCTCTCCCTTTGACAACAATTCCAAAGAAACAAATAAAAACATAACTCTATCGGTGTAGACACCTAAAAATCTTTTAGAAAATAAAGTATTTTTATTTTCCAAAAAATCCCTGATGACATCATCATTTATTAATTAATTAATTATATAATTAATTTATTTATTTTTATGTCATTAAATCCCTTTATCTTAGTTAAAAATATTTAATTAAGAAATCCCTCCCAAAAATGTTTAAATCTTATTTAAACATTATTCTCCTTATTTATTAATTATTTAATTAATAAATTGACCAAAAATCTCAAAATAAATAATTAATTTATTTTTTGCCCAAAATTTGGCCAATTTCCTTTAGACCACTAACCTCTTCCAAAATCTTCTAATCCTTCTTTAATTTCGATTAAAGGCTAAATCCCATCCTTTCTAACCCTAATCTCAACTCAAAATATTTAATTAAGATTAAATATTTAATTTTCATATTTATTAAATATATTTTAATAAATATTCCCAAAACCAAAATCCTTTGGAATGAATAAAACATTTATTCCATAAAACCTACGAAAACTCTAGACTCTTCTAGAAACTTCTCAACCCAACCTCTTCACCCATCCTAATCCTAAAATCCCCTAATCCTAATCCTAATCCTCCCCCTAACCTTGTCACATTCCCTAAACAAGGTTAGCCAACTCCTAAGCTTGACCCAAAGTCAACAAACTTCTAGAGGCTTCTCTTACATGCATTGAAGGCATTTAAGGCCTCCTTATCCCTCTTACATGCATTTATGGTGCATTTAAGAAGCCCTTCACCCCTTTCTTACACCCTTTGACCTTAGGCACATTTCCCAAATTGTGCACATTCCTCCCATCTTTCAACCCAATCCCCTTATGACACTTGTCACAAGGAGAACACCCTTCCCCTAATGAGCCTCAAACTCATTAAAGCTTTTGAGATAAATAAATCTTTATTTATCTCCTAAATTCCATATTTATCCTTAGAAAGCCTAGGCTCTTCTAGAAAGTCTTCATCCTCATCCAAAGCCTAGACTCTTCTAGAAAGTCTTCATCCTTATCCCCTTGACTCAACCCCTAACCTTACCCCAAACTCTAACCTATCCTCCTAACCCAAGCCCTTAGGAAATCCTATAAATACTCCTCCTTCCAAGAGAAAATTATTAGCTTAGTTTTTATCATTTATGCATTGTTATCATGAGCATTTTTAGCTAGATCATCTTAGCATACATCTTAATTGATTAGATTTCTTCATGTTTTTCATGTTTTCTAACACATCTTAGAATAGCTTAATGGATTAATCTTAGTTCATATTTCAAGCTTTTCTCATCATTTATGCATCACCATAAATCCCTCTCCATGCATTTGAGAGCACACCCACATCCCTCTAATTGAAGCAAATCAAACATTTGCTCTATAGCACTTGTTTTTAGCAACAATTTTGAGGTGGCTTTGGTTTTGTTTTCATGTCTTATGCTGTTTTTAGTTCATGAACATGTTAGATTAGTCTAATGTTTGAATGTTTCAGCCTTTCAAGACAGGTAACAGGTTCAAAATCATAGTCTACATTCTGGCACGCCCGGTGGGACCCACTTCACAGGTTCTTTGCAAACATTCTAATTTTTCAAGCTTATAGGTGGACGAAGCACTTCAAATTCTTCTTCCTCTCCTTGTCTATATTCTTCTTCCTCTTCTTGTCTATATTCTTCTTCCTCTTCTTGTCTATATTCTTCTTCTATTCTATCTTCGTCTTCTTCTTCTTCTTGCAGGATCATGGCAAATTTTTCTAAAAAAAACAAAACAAAAAAATGTTTAAGGAAGCAAAATCATACACACCTTGTTTAGTGCTTAAAATGAATCCCCAAATCATTGTTGAATGCATTAAGGACTAAAATTTTCAAAATTTGTTCTAATAAACAAGAAAAATTAATCAAAACATTTGCATCCTTGCAACATCAAGGTTTTAGATGCATTCATGCAAAAATTAGGAACACTTGAAAGCTTTGGGTACTTAAAAAGAATCTCAAATTTGCATCTTAAAATCTAAAATGGGTTCCGAAAATCAGTCCTAGAAATTCTAACATTGTTTTGTGGAAAAGTCTTGAATGTTTTTCCAATTCATGCATCAAACTAAATCTAGGAACTTTGCCTTGGGGTCTAAAAAAAAAAGTCAAAACAAAATCTTGAATGAAACTAAAGGAATGAACTTAGGTCCTAAAGTGTCATTTTCATTTTGAAAATCAAACACAATCTTGAATGATCTAAATTGGAAAGAAAAGCATCCCTATTCCTTCTTTGTTGTATTTTAGTTCAAACAAACTCAATCTTGAATGATCTAAGGTTAAAACAAAGCACTTTCAAAGTTCTAAATCAAACACGCTCACTCAATCTTGAATGCTCAAAGGAAAGAACTTGCAATCGCTCAAATCGTTTATCTTTTGGAGAAAAGAACAAATCAAACCTTAAGCACTTGTGTCTTCAATTTCAAAGATTTTTTTTTCAAACATCACTTAATCAATCACTTAATCAATTTGAAAAAAAAAAAAAAAAACAACAACTTGCTTGATGTGCATCTAGGAGCTTTACATTTTTTGTATAATCCTTGTTAAAGTAAGCAACGTAGAACATTTGAACTTGGACAAGTTCACTTGTTCTACTTTTAGTGAGGCCTGTCCAGGGAGAAAAGCGCTTCCTCCTCGGAGAATGACCTCAAACCGGTATCCCCCCCGGCCGGTATATAAATAAAGTGAAGGCAAAAAGTACTCACTTATATCTCCTAATCCACGGGCGTTTTGTGCCAAATGCAAATGTCTGGGGAAAGGTAAATATTCCTCCCCCAGCGTTGTTGGTTAGGCTCTTAAGTGAGTCACAAGCGGTCAGCATAATCGGGTATGGAGACTCCACTGAACTATTAAAAACTTGATAAAATAGAGGCTACCCTATCTACATCCGAAAGTATCAAAATCCTTGTGCAAGGACCGATTCCAAGGGGTTTACCGGATCACCTCAAGATTACTCACCATTTGTATTCCCTTTTAGGGCGTACCAAGCTGTGGGCACGATTTTGATACTCACCTTCCTTAGGCAGATCTGTTTGAAGTGCTTGACAGTCAATACTCCGTGAAAACACTTGTTGGAACATACACTTTCAAAAGCTTTATCAGAGTCAGTCATCCTGCTTGTATCCCGCAAGGTTGCTTTGTCCCTTGCGGAGATTGCTTTTTCAAAAATCTTTTTTGAAATCTATCCTTTGCCATTGGAAAAACATCAAACTGATCTACAACTTGGTTCCAGATACTTAGAAAATCCATGTCAGTCCAAATCCTACCAAAATCCAGAAAATGTCCAAAGCTTTCAGAATCTCAAATCATGGTCTTCCAGTCATATTCAATCCATTCTTGTCATCCTTTCCTCCTATCTTAGGTTAGCAGCGTCATCTTGGTCATCCCCCATCCCCTTGTCTGTCTTCCTCTAGAGTCAGACTTCTTCCAATCTTAAGCCAAATCCAATCCTAGTATGATCTTGTCAGTCATCCCAATCTGAGTCTTAGTCTTCCAATCCATGTTCATCCTTCATTCCTATCCGATTCATCCACAAGTCAGCATGTCTCAAAACTATTATGATGAGTTTGGTTATTATGTCTCTCCCCTCAATCCATCCTATCCCAAAGATGATGAAAGCCTTGTAGATCATGATGCATAGTTTGAAAATCTTAGCAAGTTTGCTCCAAACATCCCCCAGCATCCAATCATTCCTCCAAAATATCCTATCATGCCTTCACGCTTATCCACTAGCACTCCCTTTCATGTCCTTGGCAAGGCAAATCCATTATCTTATCCATCCACACCTTATCCCTATCTTAAACCTACACGTCCTCCATATGCATCCTTCATACCTCCATCTCCTGCTATAGTCATATCCCAATTACCACCATTCCCTCGAAACACTTCACGCTACTTCCCTTATCTAAAACCTCCATCCACTTATCCTCCAAAACCCTTTCAAAACCAAACACCAAGTCTTCCAATCCTTTTCCCCAATCCTCCATCCTATCTCAATCCACCATCTTCTATCCCAAACCACATTTCCAAAAATCCCCTCCCACAAGCAAAGTACATCCTTCAAACCGCTTCATATCCCATACCTTGATCCATCACCTCTACCTCTTCAACACCATCATCCCCTCAAGCAAGTTCAAAATATTCCACCCCACCTTCATTTGAGGACCATCCTAGCTCTCCATCTCCTCCACATTCCGATCCTTCTTCACCACGAAAGTCTCCAAGGAGTTTCACAAGGAAGCCAACAACAAATCCCACTCCTAAAGTTGAAGATCCAAACCATCTCAAAACTTCATGTGAAGCCATCATTGATGAGGCCCATCCATCGCTCCCATCTGTCATCTATCTTCCATACATTGATCCTCTTCCATCTCCTAGCATCATTGAGTCCTTTCCATCTGAAGTTTTCATCCAATCCCCACCAACATCACCTCCTCCTAGTATTATCCAAAGCATATCTAATGAGCCTCATGAGTTCACCCTTCTTCCTGCCATCACAGTTACAGAACCTTCCATCCTTTCATCCATACCATCTAAAAAGTTCTTTCTTCTTCCAGACATCACAACTACAGAATCTCCCATCCTTCCATCCACCCCATCTGAAGAGTCCATCCATGCATCCCCCAGCATTCTATCCACACAAATCCTACCATGTCAAGATCTTTCCCAAAAGCATGTTGAAATACTCGCAGAAGAAAATCAAGATCCAATCCCTTCACTTCCCCCATCACATGTTCTATTGCTTCCATCACCCCCAATCCAAAATCCTACAATCCTAATTCCTCCAATCCAAGATCCTATCATCCTAGTTTCTCCATCTGAAGATTCATTACTATCCCCCAATCCTAGTCAAAATCCCACCATCCTATCCTCTCCTCTTGAGGATCTTCCAAACCAAACTGTCTCACTACCATCATTCTATCCTCTTGGCTCACTTACATTTGTCAGAGGTAACCCACTTGAAGCAGAAGCAATAAGTTCCATGTCTTCCAATAGGGAACCAGAAATTGGATGTTTATCATATTCCCCAAGTCAGAAATATCCTTGTTTGGATAAAATGCTCAAAAAATGGAATTATCAAGGCAAAGGCCTAGGCATCCATGAACAAGGAAATTTGGAGCCTATCCAAGACAAGAAACATCCAAAGTTATGTGGCATTGGTCACACATCAGAAGAAGACACTTCCTCCAGAAAGGTTGGTACAACTAAAGCTAAATTCAAGCATCCTTCCAAACCCACCATCACATCTTCCAAGGCATACAATGCTATTCCTCCTCCTCCATCATTATAGCCCAGGACAACCTATCACATTCCTCCATCCTCCAAATCCATTTTGGGTCCCTATGTCCCAAAATCTACCAACACATATCCTCCACATACCAAATCCATTTTGGGCCCTTACATCCCAAAATATCATCCCCCATCTTATCCTACTCAGACCTTCATCCAAAATCCAAGCATCCCTAGTCAAGATCAACAAAGGCACCTTCCCACATATCCTATCTACCAATCTCCTTCCATCTCTCCATCCATATTTCCTCCATCCCGCACATCTCCTCGTATTCACTCCGATGCTCCCCACAATTTGGATGCCATATCCAATATGAATAAAAGGAAATATCCACACAGATCTAAGGATTGTCATGTCCAGTCTAAACGACATGGTCAACCAAAGCAAAATCCAATCAAGCAATCCAAAGCATCCCAATGGCCGCAAAGGCCCAGCAAAGCAAAAGCAAAATCTGATGCATACCAATGGCCACAAAGGCCCACCAAAGCTAAAGCAAAAATGATGTGGATCCCAAAGCAAAAAGATGTAATGCATCTAAAAGAAACATCTGCAATGGCATCCAAAGTTGCTAATCCCCCAGCTATTCATTCTTCTCCTCCATCTCCTAAATCTATTTTGGGTCCCAAAGATTCAAAATCTCTTAGTGTAAATCCTCCATCACATTCACCTCTATCTTCCACGTCCTATCCACTTCATCCACCTTCCTCACAACATGTGCCAATGTTGGTCCTGACAGCATCTCCCTATCATGATCACTTTCCATCTTTCCATCCAAACAATTTCTACCACCATATATCCCATCTACCCCATCCAATCTGTGCTTTTGCATAAATTCCTCCATCCTAACAAAGTTGTACCAACATCCAAGCACATCAGAAAGATCAGTGAAGAAAGTCAGTGACAAATCAGAGAAATCAGCAGGTCAGCAAAATCAGAAAATGTCAGCAACAAATCAGAAGATCAGTGAAGAAAGATAGCAACACATCAAAAATATCAGAAGGTCAGCATCTAATCAGTGAAAAATCAGAAAATCCATAAAAATTGGAAAAAATCAAGAGAAAAGTTTTTGTTTTTTTTTTTAAAAAAGAGAAAAACATTTGTCCTATGGTGAAAACTTGGCAATTCAAGCGCCTTGGACAAGTACCATGGTGAAAACCTGGCAAACAGGCATCATGCGTAGGCTCCCCCCAATTCCTTTCTGCAGTTGGGGGCCATTCCCTTCTATCACCTCTTATCCAACATCTCCTCCATCCCATTTGTCTCTCACTTCCTTCATCCTCCTTTTTGGATCTTGATGACAAAACAAAGACTACTAGGTATACATGCTTTTGGGCACCTTCTTGGCATCCATCACACCTTTCAACTACATATCCTCTATCCAATCCATTCATCCTATCTTCCATCTAATTTCCTCATCCTCTTGTCAGCATATCTTCCATCCAATCGTACCCCATCCTACTACCTCTGAATAAATGAACTATCCTAAGCAGGGGGCATCTTATTCCTTGGTGACATATTCCTTGGAGACTATCTTTTATCCAAAATCTTCCATCTCCCAAATCCTTAAGCAAATCCACCATCCAATCCTTGAGCATTCCTCTATCCAGATTCCTCAGCAGTTCCTCCAGCATCCATCTTTCAATCCTCAAGCAAATCTGCCATCCAATCTCCCCAAGCATTCCTCTATCCAATCCTCAAGCAAATCAATCATCCAAGTCTCCTAAGCAGTTCCTCCATCCAAATCCAAATCTCCTAGCAGTTCCATCATCCTCATCCTAAGCATTTCTTCCATCTTTCCATCACCCAATATCTTCCCTTGTCATTGGTATCTAGCTATAGGCTACCTTTCATGCAATCCAATGCCATTCATCCCTATCCAAACATTCCTAGCAGTCTTCTAGCAATCTTCCAATCCTCTCCACATCCTCTAGCTATCCAACATCCAAGATCAAACCAATCCATCAAATCACATCCTTAGTCTTGTAGCAAGCCTTGATCTCAATCCAATCATCATCGTTGGGATATGTCCTTCCCAAATCTATGTCATTTCAGGACACATCATCCATCACCAGTCCATCTTGGCCTTCTAGCCCAACTGGGGCATCCTCTTGCATATCTTTGGAGTTTTCAGCTTCATCCCCAGGTTCTTTATACATCCTAATCCTGAGTCTTGTACCATAGCGTCAGTCATGTCTCCACCTAAACTCATTTGTACATATGTGTCTTTAGGTCCCATCCTTTGTGTTAGTTAGCCCTTGTCATTGTCTTGTTGTACATATCCTCGTCAGTCCTGCAGCAGTATTTGATCAGAAATCTTGTCCTATCCAACCTCGCACTTCAGCAACATCAATTGTCGACTATCCTTGATCATCATGACCATCTTTGAACTTCATCATTTGCCAATCAGCAACACAACATTCTCCACATCAGCATCGGGTCCGCACAGATGTATGCTTCTGTTTTGTCTGACCTAAGCCTAATCACGGGTCCCCTCAGTTGTATCCTCCCTGTCTGACTTAATCTTCCACCAAGCACACCGGGTCCGTGTCGATGTATCCTTCCACACGTTCAGACCAATCTTCCCGCCATCAATCAAATCAAATCTCTCTCCTTGGCAAAGGTTGTCTTTTGGAGTTATCATTTTGGCCTTGGATTTTGTCCTTTGGGTCTTGTTAATCTTTTATAGCTTCTCGTTGTTCTCTACTCAAAGTCACCACGATCCTTTATATCATGGTGCGCTGCGAATGAGGATAATCTGGGGCAAGGTCTTTTGATCTTTTGCTTCTGCCTATGAGTCAGTCATGTGTTTGTGGTTTCTTCAGCATCATTTCCACCATGCCTCCTTCGGGTTTCATGTGTGATGCTAGGGCAACCCTGCGTGTCTTTTTAGCGTCAGTCCTATGCAACACTGGTGACAAGGCCTCGTGATCCCAGTATCCTTGGCAGGTCTCTAGCATTTCTATATTAAACTAGGTTGTGCTCTCTAAAAGATCTAAAGCATGGAGCTTCCCCAAATCCCCTGCATCTTGCATCATATAGATTAATCTTGCATCTCTCATGTAGCTGCATCCTGCATTTTGCATTCTATTTCATCTTACATTCACTCATCTTTGCTCTTGGAAGCTTGGTTATTTATCTCCCCTTCTTCCTAGGTCCTTCCTTCTCTGTTTCCTTTCGAGAAAATTCCACAACGTTTACTCCTTGCGTTATTTTCTCGAGGGGGCACAACCCCTTATTCCTCCAAATTTTAGCCTTGGGCATCTTATTTTCTTGTCTTTGACGCCATGCCACTTGCGGCATCACATCAAAGAGGGGCAAAATGTAGACACCTAAAAATCCTTTAAAAAATAAAGTATTTTTATTTTCCAAAAAATCCCTAATGACATCATCATTTATTAATTAATTAATTATTTAATTTATTTATTTATTTTTATGTCATTAAATCCCTTTATCTTAATTAAAAACATTTAATTAAGAAATCCCTCCCAAAAATGTTTAAATCTTATTTAAACATTATTCTCCTTATTTATTAATTATTTAATTAATAAATTGACCAAAAATCCCAAAATAAATAATTTATTTATTTTTTGCCCAAAATTTGGCCAATTTCCTTTAGACCACTAACCTCTTCCAAAATCTTCTAATCCTTCTTTAATTTCGATTAAAGGCTAAATCTCATCCTTTCTAACCCTAATCTCAACTCAAAATATTTAATTAAGATTAAATATTTAATTTTCATATTTATTAAATATATTTTAATAAATATTCCCAAAACCAAAAGCCTTTGGAATGAATAAAACATTTATTCCATAAAACCTACGAAAACTCTAGACTCTTCTAGAAACTTCTCAACCCAACCTCTTCACCCATCCTAATCCTAAAATCCCCTAATCCTAATCCTAATCCTCCCCCTAACCTTGTCACATTCCCTAAACAAGGTTAGCCAACTCCTAAGCTTGACCCAAAGTCAAAAAACTTCTAGAGGCTTCTCTTACATGCATTGAAGGCATTTAAGGCCTCCTTATCCCTCTTACATGCATTTATGGTGCATTTAAGAATCCCCTCACCCCTTTTCTTACACCCTTTGACCTTAGGCACATTTCCCAAATTGTGCACATTCCTCCCATCTTTCAACCCAATCCCCTTATGACACTTGTCACAAGGAGAACACCCTTCCCCTAATGAGCCTCAAACTCATTAAAGCTTTTGAGATAAATAAATCTTTATTTAT
Organism: Chamaecyparis obtusa; assembly: GCA_027943335.1. Classification (NCBI taxonomy): domain Eukaryota; kingdom Viridiplantae; phylum Streptophyta; class Pinopsida; order Cupressales; family Cupressaceae; genus Chamaecyparis; species Chamaecyparis obtusa. Next base: position 1,459,076 of record BSBK01002032.1, read on the forward strand.
CTCCTAAATTCCATATTTATCTTTAGAAAGCCTAGGCTCTTCTAGAAAGTCTTCATCCTCATCCAAAGCCTAGACTCTTCTAGAAAGTCTTCATCCTTATCCCCTTGACTCAACCCCTAACCTTACCCCAAACTCTAACCTATCCTACTAACCCAAGCCCTTAGGAAATCCTATAAATACTCCTCCTTCCAAGAGCAAATTATTAGCTTAGTTTTTATCATTTATGCATTGTTATCATGAGCATTTTTAGCTAGATCATCTTAGCATACATCTTAATTGATTAGATTTCTTCATATTTTTCATGTTTTCTAACACATCTTAGAATAGCTTAATGGATTAATCTTAGTTCATATTTCAAGCTTTTCTCATCATTTATGCATCACCATAAATCCCTCTCCATGCATTTGAGAGCACACCCACATCCCTCTAATTGAAGCAAATCAAACATTTGCTCTATAGCACTTGTTTTTAGCAACAATCTTGAGGTGGCTTTGGTTTTGTTTTCATGTCTTATGCTATTTTTTAGTTCATGAACATGTTAGATTAGTCTAATGTTTGAATGTTTCAGCCTTTCAAGACAGGTAACAGGTTTAAAATCATAGTCTACAATCGGTAACCAAGTAACTCTCTGTTGTCCATTACATTCGCTGTATCTCTATATACTGATATCTCAATCTGTTTCAGTTCTTCAAACTTAATCACAACCTTGAACATGAGTCAAAGTGTGAACTATGCTGCATCAACATGAATGATCTTCTGACATGTTTTGGCTGATGCAACATCCAGATCACCTTAGTGACTGATAAACAAGGGACGAACCCCAAGTCTAGTCCTCAAGTGTTCAAATGTGTCCTTCGGTAGAGGCTTTGTAAAGATGTCTGCAAATTGTTCCTTAGATGTAACAAATTCTAACTTCACTTTCTTCTCTTGCACTTGTTCTCTTAAGTAATGATACTTAATAGATATACGCTTTGTTTTCAAGTGCATCACAGGATTCTTTGAAATGTTAATAGCACTAGTGTTGTCACAGTATATAATCATTGGGTCAGTGATTACCTCATTCATTCCTTCCAACACTTGCTTGATGTATGCAATATTTGAAAAATTTGTAGCAGCAGCAACATACTCTGCTTCTGCTGTTGACTAAGAAATGCAAGCTTGCTTTTTACTTGTCTAGGTTACAAGTCTTTCACCAAATAAAAATGTTCCTCCGGTGGTGCTTTTTCTGTCATCCACATTTCGAGCCCAATCAGCATCGGTATAAACCTTCAGTTCAAACTTTCCTTCCTTAGGATACCAAATGCCATAATTTTCTATCTTTTTCAGATATCTAAGGATTCTTTTAGTAGCTATCATGTGAGATTCTCTAGGGTTAGCAGAAAACCTAGCAACAATCCCCACAACATGTGCTATATCTGGTCTACTGTGAACTACATACATTAGTTTACCAATCATGGATCGGTAAAGTGTCTGGTTTACTTTTGTAGTTTCATCCTCCTTTTTCAATTTGCATCAAGTAGCCATCAGTGTTCCTACAAGTTTAGCATCTTCCATGCCAAATGTCTTCAAGACTTTCTTTATGTACTTAGACTATGTGATGAATATTCCATCACTCTGCTGAATCACTTGTAGTCCTAAAAAGAATTTAATCTCTTTGAACATAGACATTTCAAATTCCTTTTGCATTTCATTAGCAAAGGCTTTGCATATATGATCTTTTCCTCCAAAAATAATATCATCCACAAATATTTCAGCAATAAGAATAGTGTCATCAGTATTACCTTTCATATACAGATTGTTGTTTTCACTTGTTCTAACAAATCTAATACTTAGAAAATAAGTATGCAGTATTTCATACTATGCTCTCGGTGCTTTCTTCAATCCATATAAAGCTTTATGTAATCTACATATGATGTCTTTTTTGTCTGGATCAACAAATCCTTCAGGTTGTTTAATGTAGACCTCTTCTTCAAGTATACCATTCAGAAATGCTAACTTCACATTTGATAGACTTTGAATTTTTTATGTGCAGCATATGCAAGTAGCATTCTAACTCCTTCTAATCTAGCAACAGGTGCAAATGTTTCACCATAGTCAATACCTTCTTCCTGTGCATATCCCTTCCATACCAATCTAGCTTTATTCCTTGTAACTTCACCATTTTCATTCAGCTTATTCTTGAGTATCCACTTAGTACCAATAACATTCTTATCTTTTGGTCAGGGTACTAAGGACCAAGTTTTGTTCTTCTCTATTTTCTCTATTTCATCAATCATTGCATTAATCCATTCCTCATTCTCTAATGCAACTTTCATAGTTTTAGGTTCAAATTCACAAACTAATCATGTACCTTGTCTTCTTTTGCTTCTAGTTTGCATTCCAGCTAGTCTGTCTCCAATAATCTATGTCTCAGGATGGTTTCTTCTGACAAATCTAGCCAGTATTCTATCTCTTCTCTCTTGTTCATCTTGTTTAGGTTCATTAGCTTTCTCGATAGCTTCATCTTGTTCATCTTGTTCGTTGGTTTGTTCTTCTTGCTGTTGTGCATTGTTTCCCTGCTAACCGGTTGTCACAGCTTGTGGTTTCAGTAGATACTCTGGATGTTCAATGTAAGTGAATCTACCATAATCTTTCAGTTCCTTTATACTTTCCTCTATGTTCTTATCATCAAACTCATCAACACCAATGTTAGTACTTTCAACTATTTTATTTGTAACCTTATTCAGACATTTGTATGCTTTACTTGTAGTGGAATATCCCAAAAATATCCCTTCATCTCCTTTAGAATCAAATTTTCCATTTCTCTCATCTTTCAAAATAAAGCATTTTCTTCCAAAAATTCTAAAATAACTTATAGTAGGTTTGTGTCCAAACCATAGCTCATAAGGTGTTCGGTTGGTGTCCTTCTTCAATTGGACTCGGTTAAGAACATATACTACTGTACTGATAGCTTCCCTCCAATATGTCTGAGCAACATTCTTTTGTATCATTAGTGTTCTAGCACAATCAATTATAGACATGTTCCTCCTTTCAGCAATGCCATTTTGTTGAGGTGTCCTCTATGCAGATACCTATATTTTAATTCCATGCTCATTACAGAAATTAGTAAATTCATCAGAGATAAATTCACCTCCTCTATCAGATCATAAGCATTTTATTTCTTTTCTAGTTTCCTTCTCTACCTTAGCTTTACACCACTTAAACATTTTAAAAGCTTCAAATTTCTCTTTCAGGAACATAACAGTCATCAGTCTAGTATAGTCATCAACAAAAATAATAAAGTATCTATCACCATAATAGCTCTGAGTTCTCATAGGACCACATAGGTTGGTATGAACCAACTCAAGTATCTTCTTTGTTGAGTAGTCTTTACTTTTGAAACTAGACTTAGTCATCTTACCTTTTTGACATTCATGGCACATGGCATGATTAGGTTTAGATAGGTTAGGCAATCCTCTAACTCTTTTCCTTTTACTAATCTTGATCATGTTGTCAAAGTTCACATGGCATAATCTTTTATGCCACAACCATGCATCTTCATCCTTTATTAACAAAAAAGAAGACTGATCCATATCAAGATAGAATAGATTACCTCTAGATTGTGTACCAATTCTGACAAGTCTTCCTCCATCATCATAGATTTTCACCTTTTTGCTCTCAAAAGCAAGTCGGTGGCCTGAATTGTTTAGCTGAGCCACACTTAACAAATTGTAATTCAGTCCATCTACCTAGTATGCATTTTCACATTTAATTCTATCATTGATAATCAATGAACCTTTACCTCTTACCATACAAGGTGCATCATTTCCCATTCTCACAGATCCTCCATTGTATTCAACAAGTTGGTCAAAATTTTCTACATCACCGGTCATATGATGTGTGCAGCCACTGTCTATGATCCATGTATCATTTCTGTCGACTCTAGAGATTAGTGTTGTCTCTTCATGTTTCTCTTCTTCCTTTGAATCATCTTTCATAGCAACAAATACTACTTCTACATCATCATCAGTGTCAAATTTAGATTCAATATCTTCAGCAATATAACATACCTTTTTCCCTTTGTCATAACTGCCTTGGTTATCTCTTTTGTTGTATCAATAGCCTCTATTGACTCTTCTCCCATAGCTTCCTTTTGATTAGTCTTTGGATCTATCATCATATTTCTTCTGTGGACATCTAGCAGCAATGTGGCCAACCTCTTTATAGTTGAAACATGCCAAAGGTAGCTTACCTCTATATCTTCCTTTTCCTTTGGGAAATCTTTTGTTCATAAGAGCTTCAAGTTCATCAAGTTCATCTTCGGTGTCACTGTCACTATTATCATTCTTATTTTTTCTACTAGACTTACTAATCTTCAAAAAAGACAAGAAAGCTGATTCAACAGGAGCAACAACACTATTGTCAAAGTTGTTTAATTCAAATTTTGTAAGCTTACCGATCAATGTGTCAAGGGTAAGATTGGATATGGCCCTTGTTTCATGAATTGTAGAGATCCTGATCACATCAACTGGTAACAAGGTTCTGAGAATCTTACTTATAATTGTTTCATCATCAATGACTCCATCAGATGCTCTAATAGCATGTACTACCTCTTTCAGTTTGTTTGTATATTGCACAATGTTCTCATCTTCTTTCATCTTCATTTCATCAAAATGACCTCTTAGACTTTATGCTCTATCTCTCTTAACATTCAAGTCTCCACTGTATATTAGATTTAACTTGTCCCACATCTATTTGGAAGTAGTGCATCCATTAATGTCTTCAAATTTAGCATCGGTATAGGTAGCAACAAGTTCTATCATAGTGATATTGTGTTAATGCTTGTCTCTCAATTGATCAAGGATTAAGGGACCAATGGGTGGTTGTATATAGCCATTCTTCATCAGATCTACAACTGAGTTCCCAATTCCAGAAATATGCAACAACATTTGGCTTTGCCATACTGTGAAGTTCTCTTTGTTCAATTTTGGTACTTCCCTCTTATACATCTTGAGACCTTTGTGTTGAAATCCTTAAAACTCTATTCTAAGAAACTAAAGCTCTGATACCAATTTTTAGAATAACTGAGAAGGGGGGGAATCAGTTATCCAGTGTCCCAAAATCAAAATGTATAATTCAAATCAATTTCTTCAATTCTTGCTGCTCGGTAAACAATAAATACTTTTACTATCTGTGCATTTACCGATAATCAATCTAATACTTATAACTGTTACCGATCAAATCTAACATGTAATATGAAAAAACAAATATTGTAATCAACACATAACATAAGAGATTTAACGTGGAAACCCTATAAAGGGAAAAACCACCTGGGACTGGCAACCCAAAAATGTTCACTCTTCTGAAGTGAGGTCAGTGAAGACCCAACCTTGTTAAAGGTTACAAACACACTATCAGGTGTGACCTTGTTAGAGGATTTTAGACTAGAAGTTATCATCCAACCAGCATTCACTATGGGGTTGACATGATAACAATGTTCATTCTATGAATGATACATCATAAGACTTTCAGAGTCTACTCAGTTAAGAGATTTGACTGTGTATAATGGTTAAATATGTAATAGTAAATGATCTGCCTTAATACAACTTCAATTGCAGAATACAGATCAATATTTTGCTCATATAAATCCTTCTGATCAATATATCACTTCAAATTCAACACTGTATCAACTTACTGTCCATCGGTAATTGCTCTTTGTAGCTTGGTAACTATTCTGTAGCTTGCTTCTTACTAACCAATATGATCAGAATGCATGAAGCTTGTTCACGCAATAATTCTATAGTTCTTCTTCTTCCGGCCTCTTTTTCATAATGAAACCCTAGTCTCTTATATGGATGAGTAAATCATTTTCTTTCTATCCATCAAATTTTGTCACTTAATCACATTCATTGATTTTGCCACTTCAAGCTTCCTCGGCTGATTTGTCAATAACTCATTTCAATCTACTTCTTTAGATCCTTTTGATTTATGTTAGTCATCGATCATCATAACAAACATTATTTTTTACCTCAAAATCATACACTTGTCAGCTCATCAATCTTATTGGCTAAACTAATCATTTAATTCATTCTATTCTCATTGGTTAAAAAAGAAATACGTCGGTGAACACAAGCTCAATTAACACTATCATCGATATACACTGTGCTCCGTCGGTGTATACTGAAATGCTTTCATTTACCGACAACATTGCTTTGTGTCATTCATCTCTATTCTTCACCATAGATGAATGCAACATAATGAAGTCAATTCGATCAAGTCATAGACTCATCAACAAGTTACTCAATGTATTCTTTATCCTCATCTGACTTATACATCTTCCTCATGTAGATTTCTCTATTCTTCCTTTCTTTCCACCTTTCTTCAGATGTGTCAGTATAGTAACTTACAAGATAAGTACTGTCAAGCTAGTTGACATCAATGACAACATAAAACTAATTTAATCATCTTGCATTATCTAATCATCAACTTCTTAGTAATCTTGAATTACAGATTCTTCATTCTGGTTCCAAATCAGTTGTAGTCCATCAATAACAAGTTCTCAGACCATGCAACTACTATTCAAATTGTATAAATTAAATTAAACAAATGAATCAATGAAAGAACATAGTAGGATACCCTGGTTCATAGAGTAATTTGAAAGACTAATTGAAAACATATAACTTATAACCACAAATAAAAAAGAAGAGCAGTTATCTTTATTAATGTTGAAAAAATAGTACATTAGAGTTCATATTGCAGTTGTGATCAAATTCTATTCTATGAAAATATTAATTGTATTTTTTATCTTTACATTTTACATTATGTATATATACATGTTTGAGTGGCTTTCACACCTCTTTAGGGTGAAAAGACACACACTTATTACAAATTATTTTGAAAAATGATAAACTAATTAAAAAATAACTACCTATCTTTCGGATTTGGGCTTGGTTGAAAAACCAAAAAACCTCGTGGAAATCTAATTTTTTTATTGGAGATAGGAAATTTGGGTTCCCGAACTAGGTCTTTTTTAGATTTTTAAAATTCAACCATCTTTTGCCTTTGTCGACATCATCTTTGTAGCAGGTCGAAATTCCAATGCTTTCTAAAGGCTTTGATCATAGAATTTTGATTGTTCTTGTCATAGAGCTTGCTTCCATAATATCTCAACTTTTTAATTGCAAATTAATGTAATATTTTATCCCATTTCATGTAATCCATCATTAATTATTTGGCATAGAAATTAAGAGGCCATTTTTTAGGGTTTTATCACTATATAGGACTCCAAATTTTGTCCAAAATTTAGAGCTCTAAAACTTTGTTCCCTGATTATATAGTCATCCCTCATTTTGTAATAAAAACAAGAGGTTGGGTCCACTTGGATAATTTATTCACTCCTTATCAGATGGGGGTCAATATGGCAAGGCATAGTGACCCATAGAGATCCTACAATATGTTTAGAGCCCTGATTAAGGGATCTGCCTTATCTCATGTTTTCAATTTTTTGGGAGATTTGATTAGAAATGAATTTGATGAAGAGGTGTATGAAGGTAGAAAGGAGAAATAGGTTTCATATATAAATTTTTTAGTTATTGTGCATAAAATGGATCCTAGTTATGAACCATTAAAAACTTTCAATTCTTTTGTTGTCAAGATGAATACATTGGTTGATCACTTTCAAGAAGTCATGTTGGCTTTAAAAAAAAAAAGAAATTGATTGGAATAAACCAAAGGAGAGTAAGTAGGGGATAAATTTTTACAAGTATCATCTCTAGTAGTGGTAGACACACAAGAGGAGAAGATGGATCGAGCGGAGTCAGGTTATAATGTTAGTATTTTACAAAAGTTTTTGTATGTGCTACTTTCCTCTTTTCAAACTAGAATGAGGCCTTCAAGGAAAAATCTTCCACCACCATAGGGAAAGATGGGAAAGTTGAGGATATACCTACACCTTTGCCTGCAAGAGATGAGATCATATATAAGAGGCTGAGAGGTGAGCCTGACAATAACAATGATGAAGAGGTTAAGAGAAAGGGAAATAAAATTATGAAATATGAAGAGCCTTCTGAATCTCAGCCAAAACCAATGAAGGGGACCAAAATAATTGATATAGAGGATTCACATGATAAAATTCCATCACCACCTCCTCTATCTCATTCACCTCCAAGGCAAGATGATGTACCAATGGAGGAACAACCAATTGAGGATGAAGAAGGTACAATTATTTTTATTGATAGAGATTTATAGATTGGGGTTCCTCCTACTCTAAGGTCACATGAATTGGATTTCACCTCTCTAGCTATATAGGGTAGAGAATTTATAGATGCCAGAAGGGAGTCCTGCAATTAGTTCCTCAAGGATGAAACATTTTTAAAGAGTCAATCTTTCATTTAGATGGTTTGGAAGGTCAAGATTGATGATTACAAGAAGAGATGTGAGGAAAGAGAGGCTTAGAGGCTTGAGAAGAGTGAATAGAATAATGAAGATGAAATCAAGATGGAAATGATGGAGGAGTTCAATTCCATCACCCCTAAGGAGCAGAAAAGAATTGTAAATGAGGCGGGAGTTTTAATTTTTCCTGAATAGGATATAGAATATTTCATTGAATTTGATATTTTAAAAAAGAATAAGTTGTATGGAAGTGAGGAAGAGGCTAGGTTGAAATTAAAGGGATCTACCTAGATCCATGAATATGCTACTTTAGCAATATAGTCACTATTTGAGGAAAAATGAAGGCCTTCCATTGGTGATATCAACCCCAATTTGAGGGGAAGTTTCATAATTAAAAGATCCTTAGATACATCTGGTGTAGATGCATCAAATTTTTCTTTGGATGTAGCTAAGGTAGATTAAGAAGTTGCTAGAAAGGAAGATTTGGTGAAAAAAGAATATAAAGCCAAATCTGAGCACATATTCAGGGAATACACTAAAGAGCATCAAGAAAAAATTGAGTTGCAGATAGAGGTGAAACTCTTGAAACAAAAATTATCAGAGGTATCCCTTGTTTCTCCTATTACAAATTTTGTTCCCTCAACATCAAGGACACCTCCTCCTAATCTTGTTACTCCTAAAGAGAATTAATGATTTTTATTAGTATCATTCAATCATATAGTCAGTAAAGGAGACAAGACTAGACAGTCAATCAATACACATAGACTTTACACCGAGCAGAACTTAAGGTAGATTATTAAATTAACTAAATACAACTTTGACCGAGCACTCTCACCAAGCTAGATGATTATCAAGTACCGAACACAGTATTCATTGAGTATTCATACGAATGGAGCACCAAAAAATTACCAAGCAATGAATATAGTGTACACCGAGTGAAATAGGAAATGATATAGCAATTTGGAATGGCACAAACTACAAGGAAAATGGTTCACACCGATTAAGAAAATGGTTTATCAAAATCAAGACAGAATTTAATATGGATGTAATCATTAAATTTTTTATTATTCCTATGTAATATTGATCTAGGTTATCCATTTCTACTGTAGATCTTAGGTTTTCAAGATAGAGGTTAAACCCTAATTAGGTCAAATCAATTTGATATAAATTTTGTAAGGATGTCATTTTGATGAGTATCACACATGAAGTAGCCATCATAGTGAAAGAAATCTAAAGATCATATAAGGTTTTTATTGATAAAGCATTGAAGGACTATTCATATTATCAAGAACAAAAGGCTACCGAGAAGTATTCATTGAAAAGATCAATCAAATTAAGGTGATAACAGATAAGTACTTTGTAGATCTGAATCATACATTATTGAGTTTCTATTTACAGATCAATTCTACTGTTACTCTTTAGCCATTGTAGAACACTTTAAATCTCTTAACAGAGTGAACTTAACAGTTCTTTTGTAAATCTCTTAACTAAGTGCACACTTGATTATGTTGCTAAAATCTTTTAACTAGGTAGATATAATTGATCTCATTATTACTCCTAATAGGGTAATATCATCAGAAGTGATCACAATCTTTTTAGCCTTAATCAACAACTTTTTACTGCAATAGTGAAGCTTTGTGGGTGTCATCCCCACCATAGTTTTTACCTTCTAACAAGGGTTTCTGCGATACCAAAATACTTGATTTATGTGTATGAAGTTTCATGAATGGTTTTGTGATTAGATTACATGCATTTACATTTCAATTATGTTTTGGATGTATGTTACATGCAATTGAGATAGTCGTTTAATGATATTCATGTTTAAAAAGATTCAATTTGAAAAGTCTTAAAGGTACTGATTCACCCCTCCCCTCTCAGTAGATATATTTTCATAATACCAACAATTGGTATCAGAGCTAGTTCTCTTGTTTTGGAAGTTTAATCATTGAAGAGAAAATATATTAAGGATGGAAAGGTATAAGCTTGATAAGACTATTGAGAATCAAAGGATACAGATGCAAATCTACATTGAACAATTCAAGGAAGCTAAAGAAACACTAAGACATTTACTGGTCAAGAGGAAGGATATGAAACTTTGGTATAATGAGACTGATTATCATGAAGAAGAGATAGATGATCCATTTTAGGCATCTGGATCTGGTAGCATATCTAATGCATTTGAAGGAACCATATCAGATCTATCTGAAAAGAGTCAACTATTAGATAACTGAGAAGGGGGTGAATCAGTTAGTTCCAATTATCCTACAGTCCCAAACTCCCAAATGTATATAATTCAATCTTTTCAAACAAATAAACAACTCGGTAAGCTATCAACAATAACTTTCTATTCATTTACCAATCGACAGTCAATTCAATACTATGTTTAACGTCCAGATTTGAAATGTGTAAAGTAAAATAACAATCCAATCACATCAAATACACATAACACATAGAATTTAGCATGGAAACCCCGCTAAGGGAAAAACCACCTCGGACCAGTAACCAAAATATTTCACTCTTCTAAAGTGAACTCGATTAGGAGCCAACCCTGTTAAAGGTTACAAAAAACATTGTGAGGTGTGACCTGGTTAGAGGATTTATCACTAATAGTTCTCCCTTGACCAACATTCACTATGGGGTCAACAAGAAAATAATCAACATTCATTGAATATCATATTAAAATGCAAAAATACTATTAAGTCCACTCGGTTAAGAGATTTAGCTGTAAAAATGGTTAAACTAGTATAGTAATGATCTGATTCAAATACAATGAATATTTATAGATTTTTAGATCTATGCTAAGCTCAAAATACCTCTCTTGATCAATAATCAATTCAACTCTTCATATCCTCCAACTTATTTAGCTCAATGAATAATACCTTGACACTTGGTAATGCCTGGAGTTCACCTCAGTTCTATCTGTAACCAGTTTTATAAGTGGTGCATGAAAATAGTCCTTTCACACAAATTCTCCTATAGTGTCAATAAGCTCTAGACTCAATAATGAATCTCATGTCCCTTTAAATAAACATCATAAACCATTTTCTTCTCATCCATTAGATTTTTCCTCTTAATCTCAATTGTTCATTTTTTACGCTTCAAGCTTCCTTGACAGATGTTTCTATAACACATTTCATTCTTCTCCATTCAATCAATATTGAATTTTTTCAACCGTTAGATCATCATAAAAAACTTTATCTTTTACCTCAGAATCATAAGCAATCTGCCAGCTCATTAGTTCATTTATCTGTTATAAAATTTTAATTATTTCTCTCACTCAGTCAATACAGAATGTGTCAGTGATAACTAACTCAGTTATTATTGTTACTCGGTATACACTACACTGGCTCAGTGTATACATAAATCTTCAATTACCGACCAAATTAAACTTGTTCACTTCTAATGTCCAAAACATAACAAAATCATGTAATATAATCAAGTCAACAAAATGATGCCATAGAATCACCAATAAGTTACCCAATGTATACCTTAGTCATATCTTCCACATCCATCTCTTCTTCATGTAGATATCCCATTCCTTCACCATTTTCTTCTTTCAGATGTTTGTAACTATCATGATAAGTATAGTCAAAACTAGTTGACATCAATGACAATACATATTGATTGATTTAATTGCCTTACATATCACTTTAGTAGCTCGGTGATCTCTAATCACTTTCTTTTACTTGTCCATTCATTTCATTAAGATATTCAATCTATTGTAGGTTATCAATCTCTCCCTTTGGCATTGATGGAAACACAATTTGAAATATTCCATAGAATACCAAACATATGTACTATAACTCTCTCAATAAATGCTTTATCTCGATAAGCTCTCCCTAGCTTGATCATTTAATATGTTTAATCACTACATAGCATTCCATGCAAATTCTCCCTGTGGATTTGATCTTCTTCTTCATTTTTTATTCTTCTCTCCCACTGGATAGATATTTCATTGATTCATTCTCTCCCTTTGACAAAAATTCCAAAAGAATAAACAGCTCTCAATAGCCAAAATATTATCTCTATGGTTCGGTTCAGATCATGTACCTACATGTATTGATATACAGTGTTCTTGTTCTAGCTTTCACAACCTTAGGAAACCTAAAGTGTGAACAATATGCATCAAAAACATTTGATATTATGATAAAGTATCTAGGTTTATGTGACCTCCTGATCACCTTAGTGGCTGATAGACAAGGGATGGACCTCTACTCTAGTCCTCATGTACTCAAATGTATCCTTTGGTAAGGGTTTAGTAAATATGTCTGCAAGTTGTTCTTTAGATTTCAAAAACTCCAATTTTACTTGATTTTCTTGTACTTGTTCCCTCAAATAGTGATACTTTATGGATATGTGCTTTGTCTTTGCATGCATCACTGGATTCTTGGAAATGTTTATAGCACTTGTGTTATCATAATATATTATCACTGGGTCACTGATCTCCTCATTCATGTCTTTCAACAGTTGTTTTATCCATGCAATATTTGAATAATTAGAAGCAACAACAACATATTCTACTTCAACAATAGACTTAGAAATACATGCATGTTTCTTACTTATCCAAGTAACCAACCTTTCTCTTAAAATGAATGCTCCATCATTAGTTCTCTTCTGGTCATCAATATTTCTAGCCCAATCTGCATTGGTGTAAACCTATAGTTCAAAATTGCCCTCTTTCTTGTACCATAAACCATAATTCTCTATGTTTTTCAAGTATCTCAGAATCCTCTTAACATAAGTCATATGTGATTCCTTAGAATCGGTATAAAATCTTTCTATAATCCCAACAACATGTGCAATATATGGTCTACTATGCACAACATACATCAGTTTACCAATCATTGATCTGTATAGAGTTTGATTTACCTTGGTTGACTAATCATACTTTGTTAATTTGCATCATGTGACCATAGGTGTACCAACCAGTTTTGAATCTTCCATTCCAAAGGTCTTCAACACTTCTTTGATGTACTTTAATTATGTAATAAATATCCCTTCACTTTGTTGTAGAATTTACAAACCTAGGAAGAATTTAATCTCTCCAAATATTGACATTTCAAATTCCTTTCTCATTTCATCAACAAATGATTTGCATAGATTATCATGTCCTCCAAATATAATATCATCAACAAAGATTTTAGAAATAAGTATATTATCATCAGTTTCACCTTTCAAATATAAATTTTTGTTGTCACTTATTCTAACAAATCTAATACTAATAAGATATGAATTCAATCTCTCATACCATGCTCTCGATGCTTGCTTTAGTCCATACAATGCTTTGTGAAACTTACATACCATGGTCTTTTGATTTGGATCAACAAAACCTTCAAGTTGTTCAATGTAGACCTCTTCCTCAAGTATCTCATTCAAAAATGAAGATTTAACATCCATTTGATATACTTTAAATCCTTTGTGGGCAGCATATGGAAGTAATATTCTAACTCCTTCAAGTATTGCAATTGGTGCAAAAGTTTCACCATAATGAATTCCTTCTTCTTGTGCATACCCTTTACAAACAAGTCTTTCTTTATTCCTAGTGACTTCACCATTCTTATTCAACTTGTTTCTAAATATCCATTTGGTTCCAATAACATTTTTGTGTTACAAGTAGTGGTCGTCGTTGCGCCAAAATATTGACCTGTTAATGCCCGATACAACCACTAGACTTATAGAAGACATAGGAGGTGATTAAGCCATATCATGAATCCCAAGGGGAGCACTAACCATTTTTCCAACAATCTCCCCCTCATCACCATTACCTGAGGGGATTCAAACCTGTGACCAAGCTCTAATACCACTTGTTACAAGTAGTGGTTGTTGTTGCACCAAAAGATCAACATGTTAATGTCTGATACAACCACTAGACTTATAGAAGACACAGGAGATGGTTAAGCCATGTTGTGAATCCTAATGGGAGCGCTAACCATTTTTCCAACATTTTGTCTCTCGGTCTTGGTACCAATGTCCATGTTTCATTTTTCTCTATCTGCTCAATTTCTTCAGTCATGGCTTTAATCCATTCCTCATTCTCAAGTGCATCTCTAACATTTTTAGGTTCAAATTCACAAACTAAACATGTGTTTTGTCTCAACTTACTTCATGTCATCATGCCAGCTTGTTGGTCTCCAATAATCTAATTATGTGGATGGTGTCTTCTAACAAATTTTGCTAACACTTGTTATCTTCTTTGTTCATCAGTTAGTGTAGGACCAATTTCTTCCTCGATAGCTACTTCCTAATTCTTGGTCTATATAGGCTGATGCTCAGTGTCTTTATCCTATTTCTCAGTAGCTTCAACTTTTTTTTTCAAGTAGAATTTTAGGTTGTTCAATATATGTGAATCTATCGTAGTCTTCTAGTTCCTTCACCTTCTTTCTTCATCATTTTTCTTAGCAAACTCATCAACTCTCACATTTGCACTTTCAAACATTTTGTTAGAAACCTTGTTCAAACATTTGTAAGCTTTTCTTTTAGTAGAGTATCCTAAGAATATTCATTCATCACCTTTTGAATCAAGTTTTCCATTTCTATCATTTTTTAGAATGTAACATTTACTTCCAAAAATTTTGAAATAACTTACATTAGGTGTGTACCCAAACCATAGCTCATTATGTGTCTTGTTTGAATCTTTCTTCATTTGTACTTGTTTCAATGTGTATACAATAGCACTGACAGCTTCTCTCCATTACATTTGTGTAATATCCTTTTCAATTATCAGTGTTCTATCACAATCAACTATAGATTTGTTCCTTCTTTCAACAATTCCATTCTATTGTGGTGTTCTCGATGCAGAAACCTATCTTTTAATTCCATGCTCATTACAAAAGTTAGTGAATTCATCAAAAATAAACTCACCTCCTTTATTAGATCTTAAGCATTTTAACTATTTCCACTTTCCTTTTCCACTTTAGCTTTATACCATTTAAACATCTTGAAAGCTTCAGATTTTTATTTCAAAAACATAGCTGCCATCATCCTAGAATAGTCATCAACAAATAAAATAAAATAGCTATCACCATAATAACTATGAGTTCTCACAAGATCACATAAGTTGGTATGAACCAACTCTAAAATAGCTTTAGATGAATAGGTCTTGCTCTTGAAACTAGATTTTGACATTTTTCCCATTTGACATTGTTTACACATGACATGGTCTGGTTTAGACAAGCTCAATAAGCCTCTAACTTTTATTTTCTTGCTGATCTTAACCATGTTGTCAAAATTCACATGACATAACCTTTTATGCCACAACCACACATCTTCAGTTCTATCCATTAAACAAGAAGTTTCAGGATTGTCAATATAGAATAGATTACCTTTAGATTGTTCACTAGTACTGACCAACTTTCTAGTCTCATCATAGATCTTCACCTTCATACTTTTAAATGCAACTCGGTGACCTAAGTTATTCAACTATGCTACACTTAACAAGTTATAGTTAAGACCCTTCACCCAATATGCATTTTCACATTTGATCTTATTGTTCAACATGATAGATCATTT
Source organism: Chamaecyparis obtusa (assembly GCA_027943335.1). Taxonomy (NCBI): domain Eukaryota; kingdom Viridiplantae; phylum Streptophyta; class Pinopsida; order Cupressales; family Cupressaceae; genus Chamaecyparis; species Chamaecyparis obtusa. Next base: position 1,474,955 of record BSBK01002032.1, read on the forward strand.
TCCTTTTACTAGACAAGGTGTGTCATTTCCCATTTTAACAGATCCTCCAATATAATGTTCAAGGTATTCAAATTTGTCCTTATCACCAGTCATATGATGTGTATATCCACAATCAATAATTCATGTATCATTCTTGCTAACTTTAGAAATAAGTGTTGTTTCAACATACCTTTTGTAGACACCTAAAAATCCTTTGCCAAAATAAAAATATTTTATTTTGTAAAATTCCTGATGACACCATCATTTATTTATTAACTATTTATTTAATTAATTATTATTATTATTATCATTATCTCCTCTCCTATTTTAATTAAAGACATTTAATTAAGAAACCCTAGCCAAAAGCATTTAAATCAAATTTAAATATTTTCCTCCTATTTATTGAATCATTATTTGATAAATAAAGTTAAAATCCTTTAAACAAATGAAATATTTATTTAAAATCCCTCAAAACCCTAGAATCTTCTAGAGATTCCTAAACCCTTCTAAACTTTCCTAAATTTTCCTAAACCTGTTTAGAAGGTGTTTCCTATCTTTCTTAGCCTAGTCCAGTCTCCTTTGACTTTTGGTCAAACTCCTTTATTAATGAGCCTTACAGAATCATTAATGGCCACTTACGCATTCATTAAGGATCTTACAGCCTCTTGAATGAATCCCATGTCTTCTCTTCCACCCTTGTTCCCTAGGAATACTTCCCTAGTGTTTCTCACACATGTGCAAGAAACCTTAACCCTTGTCCATCTGACCTTACCCCTAACCATACCTCAGACTCTACCCAAAACCCTGGCTCTAACCCTAAGTCTCCTTCCTAACCCAAACCCTTTGTAAAATCCTATAAATACTCCTCCTTCCAAGAGAAAAGCTTTAGCTTAGTTCATATCATTCATGCATTGTTATCATGCTCATTCCTATCTAGATCATTGTAGCCTTTAGCATAAATTGTTAAATTAACTCTCTTTTGTGCTTTCATAGATCATCCTAGAATAGCTTAATGGATTGAACATAGTTTAATTTTAAGATTTTCTAATCATCTATCATCATATCACATCTTGATTTGGATTAAAATTAATCTTAGAATAAGTATTTGTAGCTTAATCAATATTTTAGCTCTATTAGGCTCCTTGAGGCTCTAGGGGAAAATCAAGTGTTCTATACCTGATTCTATGCCACTATAGGGTTCTCATGGTCCCTAATTAATCCCAATCCTTCCTAATTTGCATTAGGGACAAGCTCCAAGTGTTTTGAGAGCACACCCACATCCCTAAATTGAGAGAAAATTGAATGGTGATAGGGTGCTCTTGTTGAAGCTCTATATGAATGTCTTTGCAAATAGATTTTACTATATTTTAGGAATAGACTATTTGACTAATGTTTGAAGGTATACATTTTTTTCTGAATAGGTTAGGTTTTCTTTGATCACACTTTTCTTCTTCTTTTGAACCTTCTTTCAAAGCTACAAATACCAGATCAATGTCTTCATCAGTGTCGATGTTGGTGTCATCATCATCATCTCCAACAAGGTAACATGTCTTCTTTCCTTTATCTTTATAGTTTGCATTACTTCTTCTATCATAGAATCGGTTGTCTCTATGTTCTTGGTTATCTCTTCTATCATACATTCTTTCACCAAATTGGTCATTGTCTTTGTCATCTCCTTTTTTGTTAGGACATCTAGCTACAATATGACCAATTTCTTTATAGTTAAAACATGCTAGAGGTAATTTTCCTTTATACCTTCCTTTACCTTTCTGCATCCTTCTAGCCATTAGTACCTCAAGTTTATCAAGTTCATCTTCATCACTATCACTGTCACTCTTATTTCGTATCATATGTTTAGTGCTTGATTTTCTGATTTTCAAAGATAACATAAATACATACTCAACACTCGATACAATACTATTATCATAGTTATTCAGCTCAAAATTAGTCAATTTACCAATTAGGCTATCAAGTGTAAGAACATTACCCAAGGTAGATCTCATTTCATGAATTGTAGAGATTCTAATAGCATAAATAGGTAGCAAGGTTCTAAGAATTTTACTTACAATAGTGTCTTCATCAATAATACCTCCTACTCCTCAGATAGCATTGACAATCTCTTTGATTTGGTTACTATACTATGAAATGTTTTCACCTTCTTTCATCTTCATGTCATCAAACTTTCTTCTAAGACTTTCAGCTCTTGCTCTTAGTACATTTGCATCTCCTTTATGAACTAGTGCAAGTTTGTCCCACATTTCTTTAGCATTAGTACATGTTTTGATATCTTCAAATTTTGCATCAGATAAGGGAACAACAATCTCTATCATTATCTTGTTATATTCATGTCTATCTCTCAACTGAACAACAATCAAATGTTCAATAGATGGTTGAATATAAGCATTTTCCATGTAAAATACTACAGATTCTCCAATTCCAAAAATGTGCAACTTCATCCTACTTTTCCATGTCGAGAAGTTGTCTTTGTTCAGCTTAGGCACCTCTCTTTTATACATCTTGTGATGTTTAGCTCAAGTCCTTTAAAAATTCCTTCCAAGAAACAAATGTGCTATGATACTGATTGTTAGATAACTGAGAGGGGGGGTGAATTAGTTAGTTCCAGTTATCCTACAGTCCCAAACTCCTAGATGTATATAATTCAATCTTTTCAAACAAATAAACAACTCGGTAAGCTATCAACAATAAATTTTTGTTCATTTACCGATTGACAACCAATTCAATAGTGTGTTTACCGATTAATCCAAATATGAAATGTGTAAAGTAAAATAACAATCCAATCGCATCAAATACACATAACACATATAATTTTAATGTGGAAACCCTGCTAAGGGAAAAACCACTTGGGACTGGTAACACAAAATATTTCACTCATCTAAAGTGAGCTCAGTTAAGAGCCAACCTTGTTAAAGGTTACAAAACACACTGTGAGGTGTGACTTGGTTAGAGGATTTATCACTAACAGTTCTCCCTTGACAAACATTTACTATGGGTTCAACAAGAAAACAATCAATATTCATTGAATGTGATATTGAAATACAAAAAGACTGTTAAGTCCACTTGGTTAAGAGATTTAGCTGTAACAATGGTTAAACTAATACAATAATGATTTGATTCAAGTACAACTAATATTTTCATATTTTTAGATCTATGCTAAGATCAAAATACCTCTCCTAATCAATAATCTATTCAACTCTTCATATCCTCCAACTATTCAGCTTGGTGAATAATACCCTAACGCTCGATAATGCCTACAGTTTAGCTCGGTTCTATCTATAACTAGTTTGATCAGTGGTGCATGAAAATAGTCCTTTCAAGAAAATTCTCTTGTAGTTTCAATAAGCTCTGGACTCAATAATGAATGTCATGTCTCTTTAAATAGATGTCATAAACCATTTTCTTCTCATCCATTAGATTTTTCCTCTAAATCTCCATCGTTCATTTTTTCCGCTTCAAGCTTCCTTGGCAGATGTTTCTATAACATGTTTCATCCTTCTCCATTCGATTAATCTTGAATTTTGTCAAGCATTAGATCATCATAAAAAAATTTATCTTTTACCTCAGAATCATAAGCAATCTGCCAGATCATCAATTCAATCAAGTTTTATAAAATTTTAATTATTTCTCTCACTCAGTGAATACAAGATGTGTCAGTGATAGCTAACTTGGTTATTACTGCTACTCGGTATACACTGCACTGGCTCACTATATATAGAAATCTTCAATTACTGACCACATAAACTTGTTTAGTTCTGATCTCCAATACATAACAAAATCATGTAATACAATCAAGTCAACAAAATGATGCCATAGACTCGCCAATAAGTTACCCAATGTATACCTTAGTCATATCTTCCACATCCATCTCTTCTTCATGTAGATATATCATTCCTTTACCATTTTCTTCTTTCATATGTTTGTAACTATCATGATAAGTATAGTCAAAACTAGTTGACATCAATGACAATATATATTGACTGATTTAATTGCCTTACATATCACTTTAGTAGCTTGGTGATCTCTAATCATTTTCTTTCACTTGTCCATTCATTTCATTAAGATATTCAACCAATTGTAGGCTATCATCAACATCTTACTAAACAAGTGAAAGAACTACAGATCGGTCAAGAAACACAAATGGTTAGAATGATTGATGTCATGAACAATGCAAGGCAGGCTGAACAAGAAAGAAATTTGGCTATTGAAGATAGGAGGCAAATCACTTAAAAGATGGAAGAAAAGGAATCTAAGATATTAAGACTTATCGAGCATCACTTTGAAATCTCTAATCAGATGGTTGTCATAAGTCAAGAAGTCAACTGAGTAAACAGTGAGCTTACAAGGAAATTGGAAGACATCAATGAATTAAGTAAAGAAAATGAAATATTGAATAATGAAGTAAAGATTCAACAATATAATGAGATGATCAAGAAAGCTGAAGATAGTACTAAAAGAATGGATGAATTCTTGAACAGTCAAAGAAGACTTGATAGCACTATTGGGTTAGGCTATACTGAGTAGGGAGAATCATCAAGGCAAGCTAAACAGAAGAATACCTATGCAAATCCAAGACCAAAGAAGCTATCATGTTATCAATGAAGAAAACCCATCAAAATATTTTTGATAAATTGTGAGTACATTTTTTTGCATTAATTTCAAAAAAGGGGGGTGTGTGTGTGTGTGTGTGTGTGTGTGTGTGTGTGTGTGTGTGTGTGTGTGTGTGTGTGTGTGTGTGTGTGTGTGTATTATGTGTGTGTGTGTGTGTGTGTGTGTGTGTGTATTATGTGTGTGTGTGTGTGTGTGTGTGTGTGTATATATTCTTGTATGTACTTCACATCAAGAATATGTACAAAGGGGGAGTTCACATATGATTCATATTTTTGGTTTAGTTTCAAATTTTTGAAGTCAATACATATACATAAAAGTTTTTGATACTAATGCCAAAGGGGGAGAATGTTACTCCTAAAGAGCATTAATGGTTGTCATTAGTATCATTCAATCATATAGTTGGTAAAGGAGACAAGATAGGACAACCAGTCAATACACAGAGCCTTTACATCGAGCAGAACTCAAGGTAGATTATTAAGTTAACTGAATACATCTTTGACCGAACACTCTTATTGAGCACAGTAGTCACCAAGCATTCATATAAACCAAGCACCAAAAAATTACCGAGCAATGATTGTAGTGTACACTAAGTGAAATAGGAAATGGCATAGCAGTTTTGAATGGGAAAAACTACAAGGCAAATAGTTCACACCGATTAAGAAAATGGTTTACCAAGATTGAGATAGAATTTAATATGGATTTAATCATTAAATTGTTGATGATTCCTATGTAATATTGATATAGGTTATCCATTTCTACTGTATATCTTATATTTTCAAGATAGAGATTAAACCCTAATCAGGTCAAATCGGTTTGATATAAAATTTGTAAGGATGTCATTTTGATGAGTATCAGACATGAAGTAGCCACCACAGTGAAAGATATCTGAAGATCAGACAGGGTTTTGATTGATAAAGCATTGAATGACTATTTAGTTTATCAGGAATATAAGGCTACCAAGAAGTATTCATTGAAGAGATCAATCACATTAAGGTGATAACAGATAAGTACTTTGTAGATATGAATCAAGCATGATTGAGTTGCTATTTACAGATCAACTCTATTGTTACTCTTTAACCATTATAGCAAACTTTAAATCTCTTAATAGAGTGAACTTAATAGTTCTTTTGTAAATCTCTTAATCGAGTGCACACTTGATTGTGTTGCTAAAATCCTTTAACCAAGTAGATCTAGTTGATCTCATTGTTACTCCTAACAAGGTAAGATCACCAAAAGTGATTACAATCTTTGTCGCCTTAACCAACAATTTTGTTATTGTAGTAGTGAAGCTTTGTGGGTGTCATCCCCACCGTAGTGTTTACCTTCTAACAAGACTTTTTGTGATACCAAAATACTTGAGTTATGCATATGAAGTTTCATGAATGGTTTATTGATTAGATTACAAAAATTTACATTTTAGTTATGTTTTGGATGTATGTTGCATGCAAATGAGACAACCGGTTAATGATATTCATGTTTACAAGATTCAGTTTGAAATTTTTTTAAGGTACTGATTCACCCCTCCCCTCTTAGTACATATCTTTCCATAATCCCAACAAATCCTACTGAAGATATTCCTTAGCCTTCCATGAAAATTTGTCCTTATGGCTAGGCATCATAACCAATTGTTCAAGCTCCTACTTGATCAACAAATCCATCCAAGGCTTAGTTGATGGACAAAATAAATGAATTGGAAGATAAATTGGTGGACACAAAGAAAGGGTCAACCTTGAAGCAGAAAGAGATAGTTAGCTCAGTTCTAACTTATTTGAATAGGAAAGTAGATAGAAGGTTGTCTCCCATCCAATATTTTTGTTCTTTTTTGTTTGGGGTTGTAAGCGGTTTTGATAGGGACAGAGAGTTGGCTACACTGATGTTTTCCAAGTGGGTGTAAAAGGCCAATGCATTAAAGATGATGTTTGTAGCCTCCAAATTTCACACAGATCAATCAACAACACTTCTACCAATTTATTTGTTGGTAATGTATTTGTATAATTTTCAAGTATTTTATGAAGATATAGAAAGGAAGATAAGAGAGTTGATAAGAAATTGTAATGAGCTTCAAGATACATTGTTACCTGGGATAGTAGATGAGAACGGAAACATTAAACTATTACAACTATGGAGGTAATAGGAAGAGAAGGTGATCAACTCTCAGGTAGACTTGATTTGTGAAGATATTAATATTGATATGCTTTAAAATAGCATGGAGAAAATCATAAATATAGGAGTATTCTTTGAGTCTTTTTAAAAGGAGGCAAACTAGGTGTAATCACCTAAAAATGGTCAAGATCAAATCAAGTGAGCAACTAAGGCAAAATCAAAATAGTAATTGCAATCAAGCCAAAATCCAATATTAATTGAAAATCAAAAGCCAATAAATCAATTTAAATCAATTAAATCAAGATAAATCAATTAATTGTACAATTAATCTAATTAATTATATAGTTCAATTTAAATCAAATCAACCCATTTAAGGGGTACACATGGCTAAACAAATCAATTAAAATTAATTATTTAATTCCTAATTTCCCTCACCCACCACATTGGAGAAAAATACCTCAACTAATGGAAATTAAGGATTGGGCTCACATGGATCAAGCCAAAATTGAATATTAATCACACATAAGGTGAGAGCATCTTGACCACTCATTTTGTCTCTTTGTCCCAAGCTTTGAGGACAAACCATTTAAATTATCCCTAAAGGTGGAACCATGGACTTAACCCAAACCTAATCATGATCAAAGTAACTCCACCCCCTATGCTTGCTAAAATTTATAAATAGAAGACCAAAATCAGGAGAAAAGGATCCACATATCTAAGAATTGCATCAAACCTCTTGAGATTTTGGGCTATAAAGGAAATTTTAGTCTTAATTGAGCATAGTTTCTTTGAAATAGGCTTAATTAGTTTAATATCTTATCATTTTCTCATTTTAGAGCTGTCACTAATGGAGGCTTGCTGAGAGCTTACCTTTAGCATATCTAAACAGAGATTCATAGAGTGCTTATTGTCATTATTTGCATTAAATAGCTCACTAATTGTGGTTAATTTAGTTTATTTATTCATTTATTGAAAAGCTAACCCTATGAAGTTACTTTCAACAGTACACAAAATGGCACCCACCGTGGGGCATTAGGCCTCAATCACTTAAATTTTGGAGAATTTACTATATTTCTATCATTTTCTTATTTTTAACTATGTTTTATAGGTAAAGCAGTGCATTTAAGACTTCCTACAACTCATCCAAGCATTCTTGCAATGCATCCAAGGCCAAAAAAAATGCATCCAAAATAAATTGTTGCACCTTTGCACGGAGAAGCAGCACATTCAATAACTTTTATCTTATGTCTTTCTTTCTTTCAGTGCGTTCACCCTGACTAAATTAAACAATGCATTTAATTTCCATTGTTGCGCATTTAATAATTTCTGCAGTGCATTCAAGGTTTTAAACAATGCATTTAATCATTTCTGTAGTGCTTTTGAATTTTTTTGCAAGTTGATAAATCTAACAGTCAGAAATGTATTTCCTTTGTTTTTCTGATGGCAGGGCATAAAAAGTTCAAAAATTTAGTGAGCAGAAAAAAATAGTGACGATCAAGCCATAGCAAGAAGGATCAATAAGGAGTACATAGCCCACGTAAATCATATTTTGGAGGATTCCAAGTAGGAAGGTAAGGCATATGAACATTATTTACAAGTAGTTAATGCTTATAAATCAAAGTTTTTATCCTTAAATTGGATTTTTATGCCTTAATCATTTTTTGTTAAAATTAAAAACTAAAGGCTTAGAATTCATCTTTGCTTGTTTTTCTTTATTTTTCTTGGTTGTGTTGACTAACTATTTTGAAGAAGAGGCAAAGGACCTAGAACAATCACCACTAGGTGAGTTAAAATCATGAAAATATCAATTAAAAATTCCCCTAGCCTTAGCTAGCTTCGAAATGAGGTAAGCCTTGAAACTTTAGTGAATTTTTGCTTAAATTATGGTATTTTCACTTTGAATTTAGTAATTAGACAACCTATTATTGTTTGAGAAATTTGGTAATAGGCCTATGCTCTTTTCTTTTTAAGTGAATCAAAATGCCAAAACAACCAAGTTTCTTGAGTAAAAGAAAGGCTAGGGAATAAACAAGCACTAAATTTAAAACCCCTTTTTGTGGAGGAAAGTATAAATACTTGATTCCCATTAGTTAGTGGTTTTGGTTAATTAAACATTGTTAATTGTGCTTGGGAGTGAAAGAATAGTAGGGATATTCTCTTCACCTTTTGGTGAATCAAACTCCTAAAATTATCTCTTCATTTCATTTATTTGCTTTACATGAATATGCTAGAACTATAGTGGGCTAGCCTCCTAAGAAATTGCCTTAACGAGGTCAGTGGGAGGGACAACCCAAAGTGGGATACAATTTCCTTTGTCACAATAATCCAACTCACTATAAAATAAAAAGTGTTCATCCTTAATGGGGTGAATGACAAAAGGCTATTAAGTATCGAACTTCCTCGAGTAGTCCTTCGGGATTGCACAAAACTCTAACATACTAGTGGTGGGAAGCCCCTTATTTTTGGGAGATGAAACTTGATATCACTTTTGAATGGAATCATTAATAGTACCTTGTTAATCTAGAAAGCTATTGGCGAACAAATTTGTCTTCCTCTTTTTAAATAAAAATAAATAAAGACTCTATGTTTTTTAGGACAAACTATTCATCAACAGTTGGGTAAGCACAAGAAATTGCTTCCCTCTAAATTCTTAAGGTACAGCTCCCTTGTAGGATATTCAAGGAATTATCAATAATAAAATAAACTCATACATCTTTAACCTAAAAGTGCAGAAGGATCGCTCACATGCTCTTGGGTATGGAGGTGATTTACAGAATTAATAGCTAAAAGAATCAACTATGAAGATATCTGAGACCTATTAAATGCTTCTGAAACATTACAATCTATGAAATAACTTAAGAAAAATAAACTAGAAGGAAACCGGAAGTAACTGAATATGAATAATACATGCACAGATTCAAATATACAAATTTCCAAAGCAATCAATATATTCTAGATTTGATTCAAAGATCGAAATCATACTATGCATCCATGTATTCATAAAGATCAGATCAAAGTCTAATAAAAAATCAGTCACTGGCTGTTTTGAAAAATAAAGTCCATGCAATCTATCTATTCAAAGGTATATTCCTACCTCTATTATCTATATCTATTTTCTAACCCCTTTTTAGTCTAATGCCCTAGCATTAATAGTTTCATGTCCGAGAAAGCCTCCAAAAAAACCCAACTTCTCAGACAACAAAAAAGAAACTGCTTAAAACAAGTTATGCAAACAAAAATAGAGTTTCAATGTATGTGTCACTTAAAACACAAAGCTAGGAGAAACTATCCTGAGAACTACGAGCTCCTCCTAGGTTCATCTGATGTGGCAGTCTGCACAAGTTTTCATGACTAAAATACATTCACCAACTCCTGGGCTGGCTGGATATGTAAATTCTTTAAACCTGTCAGCTTTTCCTGGGTTGCATTCTTCTCCCACCTTAGCTCCTTGATCCTCTCTACTTGTTTCGGTAACTTCCCCCTATTTAATAGTAACATGTACTCCACGTTGGCAATTCTGGTGAAGTCTTGAACTATTAACGCTTCATTTTCCCCGAGGGCATGCATGGTGTCAGTGAAGACCTTAACCATAGCATCTGCATCCCTTTTACCTTCATCAATTTGTAGAATGCTTGAGGGGTTCACTATTTTAATATCTTTGAGAGCATCCACATGCATATCCAAGACCTCCTTTTCCATTTCCTTGGCTTGGGAGATCGTGACTTTGAACAGTGTATTCTTCCATCTGAAGTTTTGTTTCAAGATGAAGAGCATACATGGATCAACTAGCTTCATTGGATTTTCAGCCAAAAACTTAGTCACACCGTAGGTCTCTATTTCCTGAACCTGAAATATAATTACCTCACACTTCACTTCTTCTGTCTGCCAGCTTGGAACCAGTGTTTGAATCTCACCAAGTAACCCCTCTCCATCTAGACAGGTAGAAATGAATTCAAGGATGAAGGTACTTCCTTCAGTGACAATGCTATTGATCCAAGATTTCACAACCTCCATTAGAGCTCTACCTTGCTGCATTTGTTTCACCAATTTTTGATTCTCAACTGAATTTGGATCGAAGTCCTGTGAAGACTGAGCTAGCAGAAGTACCTCATCATCAGCAAGTGAGGAAAGGAATTCTACCATAGTGGAAACCAGCTGCTTCAACTCACATTTCTCCCTTCCATCTTTTTGTGACTGCCCTAGCATGTGATCAGCCAAGAATTTAAATAGATGGTCCCTGGAATCTTTGTTTAGAACACCGAGTTCCATTTTTGTGATCTTGAAATCTTTGGCTTCCAGTTCCTGAGTCTCTTCCTTAGGTTTGAATGTGGCTATTTCCATAGTCACCTTTCTAGTAGATGGATTGGCAGATAGCCTAGCATTAGTCTTCATCTTTTTCACCTTAGGAGTCTGAGTACCATACTTGGTAACAATTTCCTTCACAAGTAATGCAAATGGTTTATAAGTTTTTCTTTTTTTTACCAATTCAGTCAGCCAGGGAGGAATCAAACCAGTGACCATGCAATTATCAGGTGTTTTGGCTGGAGTACTTTCAACATGAGAAACCTCTGTATCCCTGATAAGAGTTTCTTGCTCTTTTTCTATCTCATCTAGTGGAAATGAGATATCCCCCTCTTCAATTTCAACATCCAAATAATCAAGTCCTAAGGCCGCCATTTGTGAATGCCTCTCTGATCTTGTTCTCGGTCTTGACCTCTTGGCGCTAGGATGCCTACTTGAAGACACCTTTTTCTTAGGAGATGTAACCTTCCCTACATTTGAAACCATATGAGATACGTTAGATGAAGTATGTTTCACATTTTTAAATGTTGGCTTTGTGCTAAATTTTCCAAGAGGGGGGTTCACAGTTTCCTTCTTTTTCTTCCCTGACAACTAGCTTTTTGTGACTTCTAAAATAGTTCAGGCCCTTAGTTTTATATCATCTTCCTCTACCCTATTCCAATCTATGTCTGGAAGGCTTCCTACTTGCACATTTCCATCTTCTGAATCTGTAGCTTTAGCAGTATCCTCTTCCACACCTTCAATATCTAAATTTAACTACAACATTTTAATCTATGAGATCACAAGTCTAGAATGATCTCTTTTCCATATTGCTCCTTCATCACTGAGGTCTTCCCATAAGTCTTCCAGGTGTGAACTAGGTGAAGAGTAATTACTTAGGCTCAAGACCTACTTGGCAAAACCCTTATTGTTGAAACCTCTTCTCAGCTTGTAGAACTACAAATGAAAACTCGGCAGGTTGCTTCCAATTACCGAAGCATCCATCATATTATTGCAAGTCAAATTACCGACCTTCACTGCATACGTAGAAAGCCATTTTTCCTCTGGTAAGGCATTTTTAACAACCACAAACAGCTGCCTGCAAATTTCTACCAATATAAAATAGTCAAAGGTGAACCTCGGGAGCTTAATAGGTTCATCATCGAAACCTCCAACCCGGATGTTGGTAAAATGGGGGAACTGAGTATAGAGACTCCCATAGGTATGAATCAATTTTCATGCTTCTAATGAAACTCTTTGATTTGGAATGCCTACCAATTGCTGACATAGTTTTCCCAAGAAAATGTCATGAAATTTCCTGTAGTTTTCCAGAATTTTATCCTTCCTCAACAATGGGCAATATTCATAAATAAATAAATCTTTATTCTAGGGAACCTGTTGTATGGGAGACAAGTCTTGTGTGCATGCTAAGCCATATATCATGTATGAAGACATATAGAAATTTTGCCTAGTGACTTGGGCTTGCTTGAGTTGATCCCTCAGTGAACTAGCAATAATTTTTGCCCAATCAATGTGTTGCCCTCCTTCTAAAACTATTTCTATGAAATGAAACATCCATTCTTCATAAAGAAGAACCTGTTCTGAACCTTTAATTCAATGGAGCAGCACAATCACATCGTGAATGTGAGGTTTCATGTGATCCTTTCTAAGAACCTTAGGCAATCGAGAACCTCCTTTGTAATTATTTTGGGTCCATTTCCTAGCCACATGACTCCAATTTTTATCTGCATTTTCTCTGTATTGAGCCAAGGATTGGGTAGGAGTAAAACTAAAAAGGGACTCCTCTAGAATTTTGAAGACAGCTATAATAGTTTCCCTATTAGCTAGCATGAGGGTTTGTCCATCCGTATTCAAAATGCACTTAGATTTCACATCATATCTATTTATGCATTGCTAGATTAATTCTGGGCATACAGCTGACAGCGGGAAAGCTGTGGCTTCCAATAGTCCACTTGTCATAAAATCTAAACTATGGTCCTCCCCTGCACGACTTGTGAGTTCTACCACCATTTTGTCTACTTGTATTCCTAACAGGTCTATGTCTGAGATAATAGGGGCTCGACAATGCATATTTTTAACATTTCTGAAGAAATGTAAACTGGACCTCATCTTTTTCCTAGAAATAAAAACACAGGCGCTCCCCCCCCCTCTTGAATCAATGTATCTAACAACAAGAAATAAGAGAAATCTTGTAGAAGCTACCTATTTCACGTAGACCTGGAATAAATCCTTCATCATAGCTGAGACTCTGTAGAAAACAAGAATAGGAAAGAAAGACTTACAAAGTTGTTTATGTTTTTGGAGGGTTAATGCCCAGAAACATAGACTTAAATGAGCATAAGGCAGAGACATTAATCTCAAATGATGTGAATAATAATGACATAGAAAAATGACATCCTGGTAATCTGCCATCCTTAATAACTCAATTAATCATTCCTTGAATAATATCCCCCGCTTGTGCCAAAGATCTCATTAATTCCCATCGGCAAACTTTCATTGATTTACTTCGTGGCTTTCGTCAAATCAAGAACCGCTGCTCTTTAAAACTTAATCATTTCACCATTAGCTTATTGCCATGAGTCCCACCACCTATCCTTCCACTTATGATTCTACCCGCAAACTCTCTTTGAACCTCTTCGAACTACTTTGAACCGGAGTTCAAAGTGGTTCGAAGTGGTTCACCACCCAAAGCTTATGTAGGCCAGGGCCCACCTACAGAAAACAATCATTAGAAAATAAAACAATTATTGAACTACTTCGAACTACTTTGAACTGGATTTCAAAGTGGTTTGAAGTGGTTCAAGAAGGGTATAAGCTTTGAAAAAGGTTCATCCAAAGGAAAGCCAGATTTGAACTTGGCAAAGTTTAAGACGGATTCTTGACAACTTTGAAGGTCATGAACGCTTTGAAGGATTTCTATACAGAAAGACTCTCAAGGGGATTTGTTAAATGAACTTCACATTAGTGGACTTATAAGGGTCTTTGACACTTCAACAATGGTGACTCTAACTGACCCTAACAAAAGCCTACCTTTTTAAAGCCATACTTACTGTAATCACCTAAAAATGGACAAAGATCAAATCAAAGCAAATCAAGTTAAATCAAAGAAAATCAAGGACAAAATTGAAGTAATTGAATCACAAAGCATAATTAGCCAATCAAAATGAAAACCAAATCCTAATTCAAGATCAATCAAAATTGAGAACATTTTAATCAAGTGCAATCAAATCAAAATATAATTAAATCAATTAATTGTATAGTCTTGGATTAAATTAAATTCAACCCATTCAAGGGGTACATGGCTAAAATAAATCAATTAAATCAATTAATAAATCTCAATTACTCTCAACAACCACAAAAGGGAGGAAAATCAATCAACCAATGAGATTAAATGAAAGGCATTCACATGGATCAAGCCTAATTCAATCTCAATCACTCAAAGTGAAAGAGAATCTTGTCCATTGATCTTGTCTACTTGTCCCAAGCTTTGAGGACACAAACTTTGCATTGTCTTCAAAGGGTGGAACCAAAAACTCAACCAAGGCTTAATCATGATCAAACACAACTACACCCCCTACCATTGGGAAAATCTATAAAAGGAAGACCAAATTCCTTCATAAAAGAATAACCACATATCTGAGAATTGCATTGAACCTCTTGCAATTTGAGTTTAGAAAGGCATTTGAGAGCATAATTAGCATTGATCTTGATAATTGTTAGCTTTAGCATTGTTTATCTTTATCATTCTCATTCTAGGACTGTCATTAATGAGAGCTTGATGAGAGCTTTGCATTAACATTCTTAGTTAGAGAGCCATAGGATGCTCAATTGATCATTAATTTTGCTAAATAGTTTCTCTATTGTGGTTTAAATTAGTTACTATTTCATTTATTATTGATGTTCAACCTTAATTCTATGAAGATACTTTTATTAGTATACAAAATGGCACCCACCGTGGGGCTCTAAGCCTCATTTTATCAATTTCATTATTTGGATCATATTTTGTATGCTTGCATTTTCTATTTTCCATGAATATTTTGTAGAAAATAGGTGAAGTCATGCGTACAATCAATTCAGTCACGCCTGAAATCATTCAAATGACACTTACAATCTTTGTTTTGATGCCTATTAGCTGAATACTTGCACCTGGTCGATAATTTTTATTCTATCTTAAATTTTTTCTTGTTGCCTACAACCTAGATGCTCACGCTTGTGCGATAAAGTTATCTTGCCTTTGCCTCGTAAAGTTACGCCTGTGAGTTAAGAAGTGTCACCTATCGATTATCTGTCGTCGCCTATGACAGACCTTTGCGAAGCACTTTACAGACAAAGTCACGCCTAGTATCAACTATCTTATTATTTGTGCTTAACAATAAATTGTTTATGCTTGATTAACTTTTGGTGTCGCTTGTGTCACTGGAAAGTGTCGCTTGGTATCCTTAAAGTTACGCCTAAAAACAATTTGATCACGCGTATTAGCTGGACAATGTCACTTTCTATTTTTTGTCTTAATTTACTGTCGGATTGATCAATTCATTTATCTAACTCTTTGTTTGTACATTTTGACTGTAAATGAGCAGGCATAGAAAGATTCACAAGCCAGAAAGCAGGTTTAATCAAGAAGAAAAGGCACTAGCTAAGAGGATCAAGAAGGAAAATATAGCTCATATCAAAGAAGTTCTTGAAACAACACAACAAGAAGACAATCAGGTATATCAAAAATATCTTGCTATTATTGAAGCATATAAATCAAAATTCGTATCTCTAAATTGGATTTTTAGTTCCTAGTTCAAGTTTTCCTTAAAACTTTGCAATCAAGGTGTTTAAAAGTTCATTACATAATTCTTTGCTTCATCAATTTTGATTTGGTTTCCCCTCATAGTGTTTGTTGGTATTGACTAACTTGTTGGTGGACAAACACACTTGGAAGGAGCTATTGCCAAGGTAAGGAAAAAAATAATGAAATCACTCAAAAATGCCCCTAACTTCGGTTAGCTACAAAGAAAAAGGTAAGCCTAAACTAGTCAATATTTTCCCTTAGCTTGTGGCATTGGCGCATTTTGAAAATATAGTAATTAAGAAGGATCAAAGAATCAAACACATAAATCAAAGCCCCTTGTTTTTGGAAGAGAGTAGAAATACTCAAATCCCTATAGTTAGTGGGTGAAATCAATTGAACATTGCTAATTGTGTTTGGGAATTAAATGGAAAGTTAGGGATATGCTCTTCACCTTCTTGGTGAACCAAATTCCCAAAAGCTTAACCTTAATTCTATTTTCCTTGCTTTAAAAGTGAACATGCTAGAACTTTAGTGGGCTCGCCTCCTGAGTTTTCCTTAATGAGGCCAATGAGAGGGATAGCCCAAAGTGGGATACACTCACTTTTGTTGCGGGGATCCAACCCACTATAAAATGAAACACATGTATCCTTAATCGGGTGCATGACAAAAGGATTTTAATTTTTTTGAACTTCCTCTAGTAGTCCTCACGGATTGCACAAAATCCTACCTCGGTGCATGTGGGAAGCCCCTTAACATACTTGGGGGATGAAAGATTAAAGTCCATTTTGAATGGAATCCACAATAAATCCTTGATAAAATAGCAAAGACCACCTTTTAGAGCCATGTTTACGAACCAAATCTTGTGCTAGGTAGGTGCTTGAAGTGTCTTCTTGTGAAAAACCCGTGACAACATTTTTCAAATCAAACATTTTGTGTTTAAGTGGGTAAAAAGAGACAAGTGAATGTGTGGTTGTTGTGTGTGAAATACATAAACAAGTGAGAGATATCCATTGAAAATCATCTTATATTTTTAAATCTCTTCAATATAAAATCAACAATTCTCACATCAAGGATCATTCCAAAATTAACCCTTGTTGGATGCTGGTTTCCATGCAGTCCCAAACATATAGGGTATCATTGCAAGGTTATAGCACTCTTATTGCAAACAAAGAGCAAGAGGTTGAGTACCAAAGTGTGTTTCAAGGTCATAACCAAGAAGAACTTTTTCCAAATTTATTCGAACCAAGACTTGAAGAGATGGATAAGAATTCAACATATCACAATTATCAACAAGGAAATAATCAAAACATCAACAATGCCAATCAAAATCCTATTGATACACTTGAGGAAAGAGTTGATAAGGCTTCCTGAGATGTAGATTTCCTAAAGGTTATGGAGAAATTAATAAATAGGGATAAGGAGAACTTTTTCCTAAATCTAGCACAAAAGGGAGTGAAGCTTCCTCATGACTTTGATATTGACCAACTTAAGAAAGACCAGCAGCAAGATGATCCCATGAACGCTATGACTAGGAAGATTAAGGCCTTCCAAGAACAAATTGATACCCTAAAGAAGGTAGCTAAACCTAAGGCCTTTTCCATTGAAGCTTTGTATCCTTTCCCTTTCGACAAAAGCCTAGTTATGGTGTCTTTTCCTTTCAATACCATTTTTCCTAAATACAATAAGTACATGAGTAAAAAAGACCCCTAGGACCACTTAAGAGAGTTTTGCGCCCTAAGTATAGAGTTCATGCACAATGATACATATCTAATGAGACTCTTTCCTAGAAGCTTAGGAGGACCCGCAATGGAGTGTTTTTCAAAACTACCCCAAGGAATAAAGACCTTTGAGGAGTTAGCCTCCAAATTCATAACCCATTACTCTTATAACATTGAGCATGAAATCACTATGCTCAAGTTATGTGATACCAAATATAAAGAGGGAGAGTCCTTCTTAGGATTCTTACAAAGGTGGAGGACCATTTTTACAAGGTATCCATGAAGTATCCCCGAGAAAGAGAAGATGGAGATCTTCACCAATAATTTGACCATGGAAATGAATTATAGATTACAACTTCAAGGTCCTCCAACAGTTGAAAAACTTATTGAAAATGGAGTTAAGATTGAAGATGTTTTGGTCAAAAGAGGTGAGATCAAATTATTTAAAGACAACAAATACAACAACAACAACAGCAACAATAACATCAATAACAATAATTATGTTCCTAAGTATTTCAATAATCAAGGGTCCAACAATCACAATGATAAATCTAAATCATGGAATAAGAATAACAATAAAAACCTTGTGAATGATGGGGTTGTGGAATCACACAACTTGAAGTCTACCCCTTTTATTCTACCATATGGAGCTAATTCTTCAAATAATGTTAATCAAGCAATCAAAGCTCCATATAATCCCAATAATTCCAACAACAATTCCAACACTTCCAACAATAAGACTTGGGATAAGTCAAAATCTTACTCCAACTATAATAAAAAGAAATTCACCTACTTAGGTGAACCTTTGGAGAATGTACTAAAGACCTTGGTTTCCAATCAAGTTATCACATTACCTGACATATCAAGTTATGAACCTCATGTTAAGCCACATTGGTGGAACAAATCTCATCATTGTGAATATCATCGAAATAGAGGTCATCCAACCAATGAATGCATGAGATTGAAGCACTTGGTGCAAGATCTAATTGTTAGAGTAAATTATTGATTTTATTAATATTTTACTCCCTTCTTAAGATATCAACTCTTTGCTTTAGTCAACTCATGCACTAGTTATGCATTAGTTTGCTTTAGTTGTTTCATGCACTAGCTATGCATCAGTTGTTTTTTGCATGCATTAGTCTTGTAATAGTTTAACTGATTATTACATGCACTTCTACTTTTTAGGTTTTTCTTTTCAAGGCCTTTGATCTCCTTTATATGGATGATCCATTGTACACTATTATTCATTCATTATTGAGGATATTTTCTTCTTCATATTCTGAGTCAAACCCTTGGCCTCTTCTTCTCTCTACTTCCTTCTAATAGGTTTTTTGTATGCAGGTGATCTTGGCATTCTATGGATTTGTATTTCTCAAATCCTACATGGTATCAGAGCCTAATCTGCTATAGCTTGTTTGAGTTTGAAGGATTCAAGAGATGAAATTCATTTGTTTCAGACGAGGGCTTTTTTGGGGTTTTTTATTGAATCTAGGGGGACCTATTTTTTTGGTCATCTTGGCTTCAAAAGGACCTCACAATTGTGTTTAGAGCATCCAAGAACCCTAAGATCCATATAAAATTTGTCAAATTTGGACAAAGTTGGATCTGTGAGAAAAAAAAAATTGCAATCAGCCCCGGCACGGATCCCAAGGTGATCACTAATTTTTGGAGCACTTTTAGCCCAAACAGACCTCATGGTTGTGTTCAAAAGGCCAAAGATAGTCAAAATCCATATAAGGCTTGTCGATTTTGGACAAGTTGGCATCTGAGGCAAAAAAATTTTGCCTACCAGGGTCGTACAGCCTTGGCACGCACTCTGAGGTAGAAGTACGGTGTTTTTAAAAAAATATATATATATTATTTTTTGGGGGGTGCTACCTGACGGCCACCCCCATGCCACCCAGTGGCCACCGCCGAGCGGCCCCCGCCAAGCGCACACCACCCAACTCCGCCCACCTCAGCGGCCTCTGCCAGCATCGCGCTGCCACGGCCCGCCGCCCGCCGCCTGTGACCTCTGCCAGCTGCCGCCCCCGCGGCCTCCGCTCCGGCGGCACCACAGCCCGCCCGGCCAGCTCCACCAGCCCTTGGTCACATGGGTGACCAGGGGCTTATTTTTTTCAACTCTAGGACCCCAGCTGACATCAGCATGCACATGCACTTTTTAAATTTTTTTTAATTGCATGTTTTTCAGGCATCCTGTTTTAGGGGTCATTGGGCCTTTTTTGCGATATCTCAAGCATATGGGATCGTAATTGGGCATGTGATATATCATCGAAAAGCTAGTTCCAAGCCTGATCTGAATTTTCTAGTATTGATTTGTGATTTTTCCATTTTGATACTCTTTTTTTTGTCAAAGTCAGATGTTCTCTGTGATCGTGGCGTTTCAGACATCCTGCCTTCCGAGATCCGTTTCTCTTGCATGTGGCCTCTATTTTCAGCAAATGAGATATTGTCGGAAAGATCTTTATGAGATTGTTTTAGATCTGATGGTTTCATGTGATTTTTTGTCCTTTTTTTGACGTCACCCATCATCAGATCCTTGCAGACACCTTCTTTGGGCCCTCTAGTGCAGCTGTTGGTTTTTTGCTCATATCTTGAGCATACGGTGTCAAAATTTGGACTTCTTTATATCATCAAAAATCTCTTTTTGAGCTCTTTCTAATTATGAAGGTTAGGTTTTTTGACACTATTTTTTTTGATAGATTTTTTTTCTGTCAAAGTTCGATGTCTATTTTTGCCTTCCGGGAGCTCTATCTTGCACATCCGGACTCTATTTTTGGCAAACCAGATATCATTGAAAAGCTGATTATGTGAGTTATTTAGTGGCAGGGGTCTTTTATCTAGATTATACTCTAGGTTCTTTCTCCTTTGAGTTTTTCACTTTCGCACTCTGGTGGATTACTTGGGTTCTACATGTCCTGGGATCTCTTCCTCTGTTCTTCTGGTTCACTGTTCTTTCTGTCTTTTGAGCATTATATGCATCTCTTCAGTTGCATTCTCTTTTCTGTAAATGCACTAAGATAAAGTGCCTTCTTTTGCATATCTAGGATTTCAAGCACCTTGTGTTTATTTGTACTCGCACTCAGTTCTAAAGTGCCATGGGGGGTTATGATGTTTTGCCTTTTGTGCTCATCCACCTTTGTCAAGTGAATGTTTCTTCCATGACATTAGCCCATGCTGTGTCTATGACACCGCCCTTTATCCTATGCTTGTACTTCTATTGCATTGTTGGTGTTCCTGATTCTTCTTCTTGCAGATGTTTCTGGCATTGCATTTCAGTGTTCCTGTCACCCCTCTCCTTGTTCAGCATTATGGGGGGGTTCAACTATTGGCTCTATTGCTTCCTTGGTTCAGTTGAGTGATCTACATATTCAGTTTTTGTTCCTATGTACTAGGTGGATGCAGTGGCTAGGCACCTATGCATTTTGGTGAGATGGTTCATCTACTATATAGACACTCATTCATTCCTACTTTTGGAGGTCACCTCTTCGATTGATCAGCTCTTCAGACTTTGTCTTCTCTACCTGGTCATGCACTATTTTAGTGGGGGTTCCAGCAGTTACTTCTGACAGTGTTTGTAGCTTCATGCTTCGGAGATGCTTCATGATCTTTCTTTGTTCCTATTTTCTAGAACATTCTTGGTCTCCTTTTGGAGTAGAGTTTTTCCCATGTGGTTTTCTCTATTTCTCCACTTTTCAGAGACTCTCTTTTGTGCTAGGTACCTCATTAGGCCATGTTGCCGGGACCCATTTCTGCTTTCAGCATTGTAGTTTCCTTTGCTTTCTTCTTGCTTTGTTTGTAGTTGCATCATTGCTCATCTTAAGGGGGGGTGTTAGAGTAAATTATTGATTTTATTAATATTTTACTCCCTTCTTAAGATATCAACTCTTTACTTTAGTCAACTCATGCACTAGTTATGCATCAGTTTGCTTTAGTTGACTCATGCACTAGTTATGCATCAGTTGTTTTTTTCATGCATTAGTCTTGTAATAGTTTAACTGATTATTACATGCACTTCTACTTTTTAGGTTTTCCTTTTCAAGGCCTTTGATCTCCTTTATATGGATGATCCATTGTACACTATTATTCATTCATTATTGAGGATATTTTCTTCTTCATATTCTGAGTCAAACCCTTGGCCTCTTCTTCTCTCTACTTCCTTGTAACAGGTTTTTTGTATGTAGGTGATCTTGGCATTCTGTGGATTTGTATTGCTCAAATCCTACACTAATTGATAATGGAATCATTAAAATTGAAGGACCTCAAAATAATGAGGGCCATACGGCCTACAAGAACCCATTTTTGAATCATGAAAAGGGTGAGTCATCTAATGCGAATCAAAATCAGAAAAAGGGTAATGAGAAAGTGAACTTTTCCCATACTTATGATAACATGATAAATACTCTAAGGGAAGAGGTTCAAAGCATAAATGTTGTCATAGTAAAAGGTAAATCAAGAGAAGCATTAGAAAATTTTGTCACTAGGGGGCAAGCCTCAAAAATTGTGATACCTACTAATGCTCCAAAAATTGTGTTATCAAACCAAGCTTCCACATCATCATCAAAACAATACAACTTGGTTGATCAATTGCAAAGAACTCCCACTCAAATCTCTATTCTTGAGCTGCTCAAACTATCACCAATTCATAAGGATATCTTGGAGAAATCCTTATTGGAAACAAATGTGCCTCTAAATTTGGAGGTAGACAAATTCCAAAACATGGTGGGGCACCTAATTGCACCTCATTGCTTATCATTTTCCAAATAAGATGACATGTCCCTTAATCATCCTCAAAATCTTCCCTTACACATAGAAGTGTTGATCCATAAGCATAGGGTGAAAAGAGTACTTATAGATGGAGGTGTTGGCCTAAATATTTGTACCCTTAGCTTGGTAAAAGCCTTAGTATTTTCTGAGGAGGCTATTGACCCAAAGAAAAAGATAACTATAAAAGCCTATGATGATGAAGAAAGAGCCTCGAAAGGAGTCATAGTCTTACCCATAAGATTTGGTCCCATGCAAAAAAAGACCATATGCCAAGTGTTGGACTTAAATTTGACTTACAATATTTTTTTAGGAAGGCCATGGATCCACGAAATGCAAGTCGTTCCTTCAACTTATCATCAATGCCTAAAATTCCCATATCTAGGGCAAGAGATAATGGTAAGTGGAGACCTAAATCCATTCCAATATTTTAATAATGTCAAGCCTATCAATGACTCATTGGTTCCACACAATGTTGAAGGGTCTATACCCAATCAAATGGAACAAGGCCAAATTTCCAAGGACATTCCTTTATTGAAAGAAAAAGGAAAGATAGAAGAAGAGATTGTTGCTAAAGATACACCAAAACTCATTAACCTAGCTACATCGACTAAAGGAAAAGAGAAGGTTAAAGAGGATAATATTATTGAAGAACCAAAAGAAGACCCTACCAAAGCCATCCAAGTGTACACTAAAGAAACCCATTATCAAAAGATGGACAAAATGATGAAAAACTTCGATAAGCAATGCAAGATCAAACAACAAGGAGTAGGTGAATACTCCTTATCTATGATGGACCTACCCTTATCACCAAAGTCCTTTGGAAAACCTCCAAGTCTACCTCATAGAAATAATGAAAAATGTATGAGGGCAAGTACATCATCCACCATGGATGAAGAAGATAATGCAATTCTAAATTGGTTGTATAAAGATGAAGAATCAAGTGCTCATGTCAAACATATCCAAAATATAACCATTCCCACACATCAATATGGAAAAGGGTTTTCTATCATGCAAAAGATGGGTTACAAAGGTCAAGGACCTTTGGGCACAATGAATGAAGGGCTAATTGAACCCCTAGAATCAACATGGCGAGATTCCAAGGAGAAAATAGGTTTAGGATATCTTGAAGAAGGATACACTCAAAAACATTATCCCAAACTATATGATCAAATATTACAATTAGAATCTCATAGTGATGAGGATTCTAATGAATGGGAATGGGAGACTCTATTTTATGAGTCATGCCAAGATAAGGGCATTGATTTTATTCACACCTATGCCTCTACCAAAAATAAAGGACTAATGGCATAATCAACTTCAAATCAAGCATCTAGTTCTAGTCAAGTGGTCCTAAATGATGTGCCAAGCATAGAAATAGAGGTAAATCAATGGGTAGGTGAACCATATGTTCCTTCATGGAGACCTACTATGGAAGAATCGAATGCTAAGTTTAATCCACATGAGTTCTATCCAACATAAACCATAGTGGAGTCTAGTGAGGAGGACTTTGATCCTTCTTCTTTAGAACATTTAGAGGAAGCCCATGTTCAAGATTTTCAAGATACAATGTATGAACCATCCAATAATGAGATATACACCTTAAACCCAATTGAGACAAACCCAAGTGTTGACCCATTAACTCTCATTCATCCAGACCTAATTGAATGGAATGCCATTGAACCCACTACCTTGCCAATTTTCTTGAATGACAACATGGTGTCCCAATACCTCAACGTAGTTGAACCTTCTTCTATTAGAGAATATCAAGAAGAAATGATCAAAGGGAGAATCCAAACTTCTAATCCGAGAAAAAATGAAAAAAAAAAAAAATAGAAAAGGAAAAGAATCGAGTGTTGAAAACCACGTTGTGGCAACATTAGATCCAAAAGAAAGAAAAAAAGAAATAAAGGATGTTTCCAAAGGTGAAAACCCAACTAAGGCACCTATGGAAGGGAGTTTGGATGTTCTACCAGAACACTATGAAGAAAGATCTCCAATCTTAATTGAGCCAATAAAAAAGATAAACATTGGATCAGAAACAGAGCCAAAGATCATCCACTTAGTAGCATCCCTATCTAGTGAAGAAATAATAGAATTCGTCAAGTTCTTTAAGGAAAAGAAAGTTAAATTCACATGGCCTTACGATGATATGCTGGGTTTAGACCCAAATTTGATAATGCATCATCTCAATATCAAGGAAGGTGCCAAACCTATTAAGCAAAAGTTAAGGAAAATGCATCCTCATATAGCACTACTTGTCAAAGTGGAGTTAGAAAAACTATTGATGGTGGGATTTATAAGGGCCATTGATTATGCACAATGGATCTCAAATATAGTGCCAGTATCAAAAGCAGACAAATCCATCAGAATCTGTACAGATTTTAGAGACTTAAACCTGGCATGTCCTAAATATGATTTCCCACTTCCAAGTATTGATGCCATTATAGACCTAACAGCGGGACACTCCATGTTCTCACTCATGGATGGATTTAGTGGATATAATCAGATCAAGATATAACTAGAATACCAAGATAAAATTGCCTTTACATGTGCATGGGGCACATTTTGTTGGAATGTCATGCCTTTTGGCTTGAAAAATGTCAGAGCAACCTATCAAAGAGCAATGACTACAATATTCCATGATATGATGCATAAGTTCATGGAGGATTATGTGGATGATATACTAGCTAAATCCCATTCAAGAAAAGAACATCTACCTATTTTGGCAAAAAAATTTGAAAGGCTAGAAGAATTCAAAGTGAGACTTAACCCAAAGAAATGTGCTTTTGGAGTCCAATCCGGAAAACTTCTAGGTTACATTGTATTTGCAAAATGGATAGAGGTAGATCCCGCTAAAGTGAAGGCTATAATGGAAATGGAAGCACCTAAAACCATTAGTTAGATGAGATCTTTACAAGGAAGGATACAATCCATTAGGAGATTTATCTCTCAATTGGCAGAAAAATGCCATAATTTCACCCAACTGTTGCATAAAGATACAATTTTCAAATGGGATGAAAAATGTGAAGAAGCCTTTAATCTATTAAAGAAATACCTCATGAATCCACCAATATTGATGCCACCTATCAAAGGCAAGCCCTTGATCTTATACATTTTAGCAACAGAGAATTCATTGGGGGCACTCTTAGCACAAGAGGATGAAACTGGAAAAGAGAACGCAATTTACTACATTAGTAGAACCTTAGTCAAATATGAGCTTAACTATACATTCATGGAAAGGGCATGCTTGGCTGTAGTTTTTTCTTCCCAAAAATTATGCCATTATATGCTAGCCCACAAGATAAGGCTCATTGCCAAGATTGACCCTTTGAAGTATCTACTAAGCAAAACAACATTGAATGGAAGACTAGCAAAGTGGGTGATGATACTAGTGAATTCGACATAGAATATGTTGAAAAAAAATAAATCAAAGGGAAATTCATTGCAGACCAATTAGCAGAAGCACCACTTCATGATGATCATCCTATACAAGTTGATGTCCCAGATTTAGAGATTTTGAATGTTGAGGCAAAAACATGGCATCTTTATTTTGATGGTTCCTACACTCATCATGGATCAGGAGTAGGCATACTTCTAATCACACCTCAAGGCTCCACTATCCCTAAGTCATACAAATTTCTATTTCCATGTACAAACAATATAGCAAAATATGAAGCCTTGGTTATTGGAATCAAGTTGGCATTAGAATGGAAAGTGATAGAATTAAAGGTGTATGGAGATTCACAATTAGTCATAAATCAAGTCAATGAAGAATATCAAATGAAAGATGACAAATTGGTACCTTACAAAACCATGGTGGATAATCTTAAGAAGTATTTCATAATCATCACATTTGAGCAAGTGCCAAGAGAAAAGAACAAAGCAATAGATGCTATGGCAACTTTGGCTTCACTTTTGCAAATGCTTGATTAGAGTGCTAGATACGAGTTCTTGGTAGAAGAAGTGATTCAACCTGCGTATGACTCAACCCACCCTTATACCATTTGCCTACTAACTAAAATTGAATCACCTTGGTACACCTATTTAAAGGATCAAACCCTTCCTATCAACCAAACCAGAAACCAAAAGAAAAGCTTCATTAGACAAGCCTCCAAATATACTACAGTTTCTAAAACATTGTATCGAAAAAGTCTTTATGGAATGCTCCTTAGGTGTTTAGAAGAGGAAGAGTCAAACTTAGCCTTACGAGAAATTCATGAAGGAATTTGTGGATCACACTCAAACGGATTATCCCTAGCCAAGAAACTTCTTAGGATAGGATTTTTTTGGCCTACCATGGAAAAAGATTCATGTAACTTTGCAAAAACTTGTAAGAAATGTCAATTCCCTAGAAATTTGATACATGCACCGGTGCAAGAACTTCATCCGATGACAACACCTTGGCCATTCTATCAGTGGGGTCTAGATCTAATAGGAATGATTTATCCACCATCTTTGAATGGGCATAAATTCATCATAACGACCATTGAATACTTTACTAAGTGGATGGAAGTTGTACCCCTATCAACTTCAACAGGCAAATAGATATCCTTGTTTATCCTAAATCATATAATTTGTAGATATGGCATACCTCATGCCATCATAACGGATAATGCAAAGCATTTCAAGAACAAAGACATAATAGAATTGTGCACCAAATTTCATATGATCCATCATCCATCTTCAATCTATTACCCTCAAGGTAATGGAAAAGCCGAAGCAACAAACAAAAACATATTGAAAATATTGAAGAGAATGATGGATAATTCTGGTAGAGATTGGCATATCAAGATAAACCTGACCTTGTGGGCTTATAGAACAAGCATAAGGATGCCAATAGGAGCTACACCTTTCTCCTTAGTCTTTGGAATAGAATTAGTTTTTCCTTTGGAGGTATAACTTCCATCTTTAAGGATATCTATGCATGGTTTGATAAATGAAGAAGACTATAGGGTTCCTAGGCTGCAAGAACTAGAACTCTTGGATGAAAAACAAAAGGAATCCTTTGATCACTTAAAGGTGTACCAAAATAGAATGTCAAGATCTTACAATAAGCACATCAAGCCAAGGACATTCCAAATAGGTGACCTAGTGTTGCGAGAAAATCCCAAGAACCAAGCAGAAAGGGAAAAGAAAGGAAAGTGGGAAGCAAACTGGTTAGGACCATTTCTCATTGTTGAAGATTTTGGGACCGGCACATACAAGCTAGTAGATTGTGATGGTGAAGAGCTACAAGAACCTATAAATAGCATACATCTAAAAAGGTTCTATACATGAGGTAGATGAAAGAGTATAAAGAGTATCAAATGGAGAGCATCATATTTATTGTACATAGTTCAAAAGAGATCCTGAAAATAACAAAAACATTTGAAAAGCATAAAAGATTAAAAACAGTGGAAAATTGAGCATGAAGAAAGAAAAAACATTCAAATATGATCCTCAAAAAGATGTTGTCTTGGTGAAAACCTAGCAAATAGGCACCTTGATGATATGAAAAGAAAAAAATTGAAAAAAATGAAAAATACAAAAAAATCAAAAAAAGAAGAAAAGTGCCTTGGTGAAAACCTAGCAAATAGGCACCTTGGTAGCAAAAAAAGAGAAAAAGCTTTAAAAATAGAAAAAAGAGCTTGATCCATTCAATCAGTGAAAACCTAGTAAATGGGCATCATTGAAAGTCCAAGTCAATCACATACCTAGAAGGTCACCTTGGAAATATTGCATTCGCCAACATTTGTATATATTGCATAATAAAACCCCACAGTTGCATTTGCAAGTACCTCAAGATTTTGGTCACCTAATCGAAAAAAATGTCCTAAGTCCCATAAATGAAATCAATACTGGGGGCAATCTACTCTAAAGGAGTGAGGATTCATCAACAAGCTTTATTCAGTCAGAGAATCAATTCATCACACTCGAAAGAGGAACACTTAATCAAATCTACATCCCAATCCAATTTGAGCCTAAAAATGAAAAATTGATCCAAGAACTTAAATGACCTTACCTTTATTAGGATTAAAAGTATGAAATGGATGGAACTACACTTGAACTATGGATTTTAAAAACATCACAAAAATTTTCTAAGTGTTGACTCAATTGATGAAATCATTTCTTTCTAGCAAATCAATGAAAGTTTTAGACTAGACAAGCTATGATGAAAGGATGATATTTTTTTTTATTTCTGAATGACTATCTTAAAATCAAAGTTTTAAATCATGTATTATTTTTCTAAGGATGTGATCATCAAAGTATCATCAAGGACTTGTACATAGGATAAAATGGAGATTTATGCTTGTTTACACAAATGGATACTTTGGCTATTTTGATCTTCCATATCATAATACCAACATCCACTTGCAACATAGAATCCAACAAAATCGGTATTCACACTCTCATGATTGGCTTCAATCAGTGATAGTCAAACCAAAGAGACCGATGGGAAAGCAAACAAAGAGGCAAAAAGTATTCATATCATCATAGTTGAACTAGTGATGATTGTACTAAAACAAGATTCCAAAAACACTCAATGATGATTATAAGCTCCAAATCTTGAATAATGATAGTTAGCTACATACATGTTAGATTAAGTGCACTGTATATTTGTGTTTTGTCTTTCTTAGCTTAAGTTGCAAGGGGAAAAATGAAATAAGGGGTTCAATTCAAACATCATTATCCTTGATTCCAAACAACAAAAGTGAGATTATCTTTTGCATTCATTCATAGCATTAATCATTATTCATAAATATGAAGAAAATGGAAAAAGAATCATTACACATACATCATTTTCATAGATGTAATTAAAGATAGAATTACATACATTTGAAAAACAAAAAACATAGGATCATCCATATTCATATGGCCATAAAACAATTTACATCCATACATTGAAAAATAGAAAAATATCTCATAAATCCATACATCAACGCATACATCTATCTATATCATAAAAATAAGATACATTGCATCCATCACATAATCACAAGTAAATGCATCATAAACATCATATAGCTGCATAAGAAGATAATCTCATAAATCAACTCATCAAGGAGAATGAAGGAATATATCATCATATATCATCAAAAGAGTGTTCATCAATGATCCAGTACATGAGTATATCAAGATACAATGCCATGGAAGTAATACATCAAAGGTTCTAATCAATCAAATAACATGAAATGTGAAACAAAGGACATTAATAATGAGTGAATCTATCATCAATCAATCAAGATCCCATGGCACCAGATCCATCTGGACCTCTACCATCCTATGGAGGAGGAGCCTAAGAAGTGCTCACTCCGCTCTGTCTCTGAACCACCACTGACATAAATTGATGCATCAAGGCAACAACCTAATCTAAATGCCCAATAATAGTGGATACCTCTGTCCTCAATGATTGCATATCGCATGCTAATGTATTAATACTAGGAGCAGTCTGTGAAGTCTATCCCATATCATGAGACTATTGCACCTATGGAGGAACCTGCTGAACTTGTGGAGGTACCTATAGAATCTGATCCTGCTATGCTGGAACATCATCCTACTAATCCAAAGCTCCTCTCTGCAACTAAACTAAAGTATCCAATCCACCCAAAATTTGCCTAGTAGCATCTACATGAGCTTTCCTTTGAGCTCTCTAATGTCTATGAACTCTATGATGTCTATCTACTGCTCTAGGATGAACATCAACTGCATCATCATGTCCTCTAGCTTGATCTCTCACCTGTTCTCTACTAGCAATAATCGGAGGATCTCTATGTCCTCACCATCTTCGATGTCTCCTACCACCACCATGACCATCATCACCACCACCACCATCACGCTGACCTAGAATAGGCTCTGCTAGATCCATGAAATGAGTAAACCTGTTACAAGACCACTAGTCTTGATACTCATGAGACATACCTACATCAGCCATACCTTCCAACATCTCCCACCTACATTAAGCCATACCAGCAATCTGATCCAAGGCAAACTGATAATCAATAAGAGGACCCCGCATAGATCTCTTAGCCTGTACTTGAGCATATAATGCTATACCCTGAGGCATATCCTATACTCTACCATACTGTCTCAAAACTCTACCAAAATAGTGTTGGAATGTTTGTCGTTGCACCAAAAGCTCAAACTTTCAATGAACATCACAAACACCAGATTTACCCAGATCCACAGTAACCCCAAAGGAGGTGCTGACCACCAAGTCAACAATCTCCCCCTCAGCACCGACTGAGGGTTTCGCACCAACGGAATGAAGGAGACTCTCTCCCCCTCAGCACTGACTGAGGGTTCCGCACCAACGGACTAAAGGAGACCTCTTGGGATTTGAACCCGTGACCGAAGGCTCTGATACCAATTGTTGGAATGTTTGCCGTTGCGCCAAAAGCTCAAACTTTCAACGAACGTCACAAACACCAGATTTACCCAGATCCACAGTAACCCCAAAGGAGGTGCTGACCACCAAGTCAACAAATAGAACTACTCAATAGTGGTATTAGACCTACCAATCATCCAATGAGGAGAAAACATGTACGGTAACTCATCATCATCCTCTCTCCAACCCTTACAACCAATGTATGGTCACCATTGAACCTGATCAAGATCATCTATAACTCGATGCCAATAATCCAAATGACCTAAATGATGCTAAATCACCATACCACTATATAGAAAAGCATATGGAAAACCACGAGAGTGAACCCTATTAGAAATAGGCTTGGTAATAGGGAGATGCTCCCAAATCCATAACTAAAGAACCAAGGCACCTGCAGATAAGGAAGAACTCTCTCTATATACCATCTCATGAAGATCTTGATATAACTATGTTAGCACACAGGAACCCCAATCAAAACGTCGAGGCTGCGCTAGTAAATCCTCCAATATCCTACCCCAACCAATAGAAAAACCATGATCTCATCAGTTGGGAAGAAGCAAATCACCAATCAATGTGCCAAGTACTACAGGAAATGTAGGAAAGGAAGCAAACTGTGGCCATGTGATAGTATCATCATCAATATTATTGTCCCCAAACACTCATCGATAGATATTAGAATCATAGATAGAATCATAATAAACTATCTCTCCTCAACATGGGATACGTAGCAAATGATAAACGTCCTCTGAAGTGATCGTCATCTAACCATGTGGAAGATGAAAAGTATTGTGGTCAAAGTGCCAACACTCTACCATAGCTGTCAATAACCCATGGTTCAGCTGGAACTAGGGAAGATTGAGAAGAAAACTCAAACCACAAATCTCGATGACACGGTACTCCGTTGGAGTAAGGGCTTGCCCAAGATCGATGACTCACGAAGCAACCGATCAGATGTATAACATAGGAAAGTGAGCCTATTTGGAAAAACAAAAGAATCATATCAGTATATTATATCAAGGAACATCTAACGTCGATCAAGTTATTCTAATATCCATTTGCTCATCTTGAGTGCATCAAATCTCCTAACTCTATATCTTGAGGAAGGAAAATCATTGTTTTATCTCTCTAGATCTTGAGAGTGAAATATCAAACCATCAACCTATCATAACAGATTGACAAATCAAATTCTTTGGTATTACTATATTGATATTCTAATTAATTATTTAGTTCAAATGCAACAGCCCTAATTGTATCATTCAAATCAGTCATCTTGAGTTATTAAATTTTTCATGAAAAAGGATAAGTACAAGTGAAAATTTTGCAAAAAAGGCTACAGGCATGATTTTAATCATCCCAGGTGACATTTCTCTTAGGCGACACAAAAATTTTGTTAAGAAACATTACTTTTGTCTCAAGTGACAAATTATGCATAGGCGACAAGGAATTAAGCTAGGCGATAATGAAATCAGCCTAGGTGACAGTTGATTTCTAGGGTTTACTAAGTGTAAAAACATATGTAATTTGGTTTTACAAATCTAATCATACGCGTGAACATTTTAATTGGAGGTGATAATGAAAGTTTCTTACGCGAAGTTTACCTACATGGATGTGAGACTAAAATGTGCGGATGCGATAGTAAACATGCATAGGCGACAATAGAATATTCCTAGGCGTGATTTTACAGATTCTAAGCAATGATGAAATCAAAAATGGCAATAAATACTAATAAATGAGCAATAAATGCAAAGACAGAGTTTGAAATAACTTACCAGAGGTCCATAGTTAGGTGGCCTTGCATATCTTTGACACCTCTTGAATCGATGCTCTCGAATAGGGACAACCATTTTGAAAATCAAAGGACAACCAGAGAAAAATCACCAAAGACAAAAGTGAAAATGAATAGTAAATTTAGGTTTTTCAACCTATTTAAGCTAATTTGACCTAATTTTGAGGTGGAAATTTTGACTTTGACCTATATTAACCTATCATATTAATCAGAGAAAATTGTGAAGTATGGCATATCATGAGTGTTTTTCAAAAATGAAAACATATCAATCAATCATTCAAATTTATCAAACCAAAACAACAATATGTTTTATTTCTAAGGGGGCATACCATCAAGATAATCAGATCAATATCATCAGAAACATCATCGAAAATCAAGGGACTGATCATCAAATCAAAGTGAAAGCTTTTATCAAAAAAAATTTCATAATCAAACGAAAGGGGCATCATATTGAATACAATCATCAAATCAAGTATCATATCAGGATCAATCATCAAATCAACCATCATATCAAGATCAATCATCAAATCAACCATCATATCAAGAACGATCATCACGGAACCACATCAATCATATCTGCATCAATCTCGTATCAAAAATCAAAGGATTGACCATCAAAAGACATTAAAGGAAATTAGAGATCGACCATCATTGAATGAGGACCTATCAATCAAGCCAGATCAGAGTATTCTTTGAATCGACATGCTTCGCACGTCAACTCAAAGAGGGGCATTTGTAATCACCTAAAAATGGACAAAGATTAAATCAAATCAAATCAAGTTAAATCAAAGCAAATTAAGGACAAAATTGAAGTAATTGAATCACAAAGCATAATTAGCCAATCAAAATGAAAATCAAATCCTAATTCAAGATCAATCAAAATTGAGAACATTTTAATCAAGTGTAATCAAATCAAAATATAATTAAATCAATTAATTGTATAGTCTTGGATTAAATTAAATTCAACCCATTCAAGGGGTACATGGCTAAAATAAATCAATTAAATCAATTAATAAGTCTCAATTACTCTCAACAACCACAAAAGGGAGAAAAATCAATCAACCAATGAGATTAAAGGAAAGAGATTCACATGGATCAAGCCTAATTCTATCTCAATCACTCAAAGTGAAAGAGAATCTTGTCCATTGATCTTGTCTACTTGTCCCAAGCTTTGAGGACACAAACTTTGCATTGTATTCAAAGGGTGGAACCAAAAACTCAACCAAGGCTTAATCATGATCAAACACAACTACACCCCCTACCATTGGGAAAATCTATAAAAGGAAGACCAAATTCCTTCATAAAAGAATAACCACATATCTAAGAATTGCATTGAACCTCTTGCAATTTGAGTTTAGAAAAGCATTTGAGAGCATAATTAGCATTGATCTTGATAATTTTTAGCTTTATAATTGTTTATCTTTATCATTCTCATTCTAGGAATGGCATTAATGAGAGCTTGATGAGAGCTTTGCATTAACATTCTTATTTAGAGAGCCATAGGATGCTCAATTGATCATTAATTTTGCTAAATAGTTGCTCTATTGTGGTTTAAATTAGTTACTATTTCATTTATTATTGATGTTCAACCTTAATTCTATGAAGATACTTTTATTAGTATACACTTACGAACCAACTTGACAAATACGTAGATTTCTTGGAGTTACTTATTGTGGAAAACCCATGATAACATTCAAAAAATTTAAAACAATTTGTGTATAGAGGGTTAAAAAGATAAGTGTACTTTTGATTACTTTGTTTGAAGATATGTATAACAAGTGAGAAACATCAATTGAAAATAATCTTACATTTTTAATATCTCCTTAATATAACAATCACCAAATTAGGGGAAAATCAATTTCAATTCAAACCTTTGTTGATGTCAGTTTTAACATGATCTCATAAATTGAAAATATCTTTACAAGAAGATGACACTTGCACAACACAAGAGGTCCCTGAATTCGTATTTCTAATTCCTTTTATCAAAACTCAAGAACAAGAGGATAGTCTCCCAAACCTATTTTAAGAAAGAGTCAATCCAATTGATAGAAATATTGTATTTTATGACTATCTCCATGGGGGAAACAATGAAGAGTGAGGAGAAACAAACCAAGGAACCACTAACCAAATAAAACAAGGGCCAACAGAGACAACCAGAGAAAGAGCCAATTGGGCGACCTGAGATATCGAGTTCCTTGAAATTATGGAAAAAAATTTAGAAAGAAATAAGGAAAGATACTTCCTTAACTTATCCCAATCAGGGGTCAAACTTCTTCATGATTATGATATTGCAATATTAAAGAAATATGAGGAATAGGAGAATCCTTTAGGTTCTATGAATAAACAACTCAAAATGTTCCAAAAATAAATCGATACCATAAAGAAAGCGGCCAAACCAAATCCCTTTTCCATCAAGGATTTATGCCCATTTCCATTTGATAGGAGTTTGCTTATGACACCTTTCCCACCTAACATGGTTTTTCTTAAATATGATAAATAAATGTGTAAATCAGACCCCTAAGACCATTTAAGAGAATTTATTTCTTTAAGGATAGAATTCATGCATGATACTATTGGCAAGTTGACTATATTATTGTATATGACTATATTTAGTGTTTTCATCATGGCAACAAAGTCATATAGTGTTTTGGAGTTAGCGCACATGATTAGAAGATCATATTTTGGTTAAGTATAGAAGACTGGACAGATAACAGAGCACCAGTAGATCAGAGCATCAGCGCACATGTGTATGACCGAGTTATGGTATGCGCCCTAGAAGATAATTTGGTAAGAATGTATTCATGCTATGTCTAAGAGTGCATTATCAGATGTGCAAGTATGCAGAAGATACAGACAATTAAAGTCACACAGATAGGGAATGCCAGAACAAAACAGAGTATGCAGCAGACTAGTAGTATATTGATTAGTGATGATAATATTGTTCTATAAAGGCTATGTGCCTATTGTATATAGGTTGTAGACATGTAATTATTTTTGTATGTAAACATGCTTGAGCCAATTCAATTGGAAGCATTGTATGTAATCGGTTATAGGCCGACCTAGTTAATTATTTTGATAGTGCATATAAATATAAGATGTGCCATTGTAATATAATATGAAAGTTGATATAAAATGAAGACACATAGAGAAGAGGTATGCAAAGAGAAGTTAGAATGTATTAGAGCTTTGCAAGAGGTCAAAGCATCAGCACATCAAAGGAACTAATTAAAAAAGCAGTGTCACAATGCCAGTTCATCCAGTAGATATAGTGTGTATTTGAGATCAAAAGGTTGTAGCCTTCACCACTTGAGCAGTGAGCTCTATGATAGTGTGTCCCCACCCCTAACATGGATATTGTAAAAGACTCCTAATAGGGTCTGACCCTTGACCAGGTCACTGTACTAAATACATTGTAAAGATCAACTCCTAACAGGGTTATAAGGTCTCCTAACAAGGATGATAAAACACTAGTGCAAATTATTAGTGGGTGTCAATTCCCACCGGGGTTTTTACCTATTGGGTTTCCCCGTAACCATATTGGTGTTATTTGTTGTGTTTATGCATCCTGTTTATGTTGATGATCATTTCAATACTTAAGCATTAAAGTTAAGTTTCAAGAAAATATTAATTATAGTGAACACTGATTCACCCCCCCCCCCCCTCTTAGTGTTCCCATTCCTAACAATTGGTATCAGAGCTTTGGTCCTCTAGAGAAAATTTTAACCACTTGAGGAGATCATGGGGTCAGAAGAAATGAAACATCTAAAGAAGAATCTTGAAGTAGCTCTAGAAGACCTAGACAGATTTGAGAAAGAAATTGAAGAACTAAAAGAGAAGGTCAATGGTTCACATGCAATCATCAAAATATTGAAGGACTTAAAATAGTATTCTACAAGTGATTTAGGGATAATGATCAAAAAGTTGAATGAAGAAAATTCATCTCTAAAAGATCAGATTGAAGAACTAGATGATAAGCTAACTAACAATCAAGAAGTCTATGAAGAACAGATCAAAGAGAACCTTCAACTAAATGAAGAATTGAGGCAAGCAAACATGGAAATCTTGGAGCTAAGAAACAACAAAGAAAAGATAGAATATGAATTAATTGAAGCCAAGAATCACATTGATAAATTACACAAAAGCAAGGATCTGATAGAATCTCAGTTATATGCTCAAAATCTTAAAGGAGATACCAACGGCATTGAATTCAATGAAGCAAAAAATCAGATTGATAACATGTGAGCAAGGATGAGAACACCAGAAGACACCATAGATGCTAAGAAGACTGGAAATTAGACTAAAGATAGTATTGAACCATCTAAGGATGAGCGCAAACCAATAGACTAAACTTGTTATGCTTGTAACAAGAATGGACACATAGCAAGGAACTGTAAGGAGGTAAGACCTTTCAATGGTTACTGTTATTCATGCAATAAATTTGGTCATAGAGCTATGAATTGTAAAACAAGTCAGAAGAACAAGACTCGACATAATTAGAGAAATCAAAATCAACCAAATACAAGAAGTTCTCATAATATTACATGTTAGATTTGAAACTAGAATGGTCACTCAGTTAGACAGTGTAAAATGGTAACCCATGTCAATGCGCTGAGGAATCTAAGACCTCCAATTATTTGTCACTCTTGTAACAAGGTTGGACACATCTCAAAGTTTTGTAGATCAAGAACGCAAAGTTAGGGAAGCCCTAAAAAGCCAGAAGAATCAATATTGGATACTAAAGGAGAAGTCAAGTTTGTGAAAGCCTCTGAAGATGCGAGCTTGATTTGGTCAAAGAAAAAGAAGGATAAGGTTGATGAGCATGTATTGGATTCATCCATAGTGGACGCACCCTCTACATCTGGATGAATGGCCCTCAGGGTCATAAGGGAGCTAATTTAGCTCTAGACCCCTGCGTGGCTAGTATACTCACCCTCAGAGTATGCACCTTTGGATTTCACCTTTTGGAGACCAATAGAACCTATGTGCAAGAATGCACTACCTAATTGTTTGCAGCATGAAAGTTGGAGATTTTTAGTGAAAGTTTGGTTTACGCAGCAAGCATTAATGGTGGATTTTTTATTTTCAAGTACTTAGAGACTTGTAGATCACTCATTTCATTCAAGTTTGAGTGATTGGAGAGCATAGAATCCCTATTAGTTGATTGTGAAGGATTAAAGCTTGATTCACCAATGAAGGAGTGCATTTGATCATTTGCAGAAGCCCTAATCCGTCATGACGTTTCAGAAGTTCTTGGAAACATAATTGAAGTGATAAAAAAGTAAGTTATGGCTACTCTTATTATGTTTGATGTTGCAGAGAAGAAGAGATACATTTTCAAGAGGCACCCTTTCAAATCTATCCTATATGATTTAGAGGGAGCATTCTCCCGAACCCCTATGGGTGTTATGCATGTTGAAGACATCCATGCATACATTTACTATAAGAAGGAACCGGTAGGTCTTGACAGAATTAGAGTGCACATAGAGACTATGATGAAATCAGATTAAACCTTCCTTGATGAGTTTGCATAGTTGGAAAACCATCCCATAGTTGAATATGCTATGACATATGAGTTTTATGAGTCTAAATGGATAAAGATTTTACTCAGAAGAATTCATGATGACCTATTCTGGATAGGTGAAGTACCAGTGAGAATTACAAGAGACCTAATTCATGAGATGACAGGCCTCTCTAAGAAAGGCATTGTTCTTCTAGTGGGTAAGGATGTAAGGAAGATAGTTGAGAAAACATGCAAGTCAAGAAGTGATAGGCGCGGAATGACAATTGAGCCTATAGAGGAGAAAGACATCAAATTGATGTCCATGATTTTGGGATATAGGTTTCAACATACCAAGAGGGTGAATAGTGTGTCTGTGGCCACTATTCTTACAACAATAAGACTTGTGAGATAAAATAGTGATTTCAATATGTGCAAGATCCTACGTGTACAACTGATAGACAATATTAGATCCATTAAGCATGACAAGACCAAAATATTTAGGTTTGGGTCTTTGATCATATACATGTACTTCCACATACTTGGAAAGGTGTCATATTTGTATTTGGATAAGAGTTTACCTACAATGCCATAGATATCCTTTAAGGCATCTACTGAGAGTACACTCAAGGATTACATAATGCTATAATCGAAGACATTCAGGGCCAAAATATAGATGAAATATAAAATACCAGAGAGTATTGTTGCAAAATACAAGGACAACATTTGCTTTATGGTAGAAACTGGTGTAACATGTATGGAAGCAATTGAGCCAAGAACAATCCATCCACTTGGATATGAGATTGATGAACAAATCTTGGAAGCATATGCACAAGTATTGCTATCAACACCTAAGGACCCTAATGAACCAAGATGGGGGACTTATGAAGAAAAGACAAGAGAAGTTGATGCAGTCTTGAACAACGTGGCAACTAAGAGAAAAGTAGCTAAGGTCACTTCTAAGATACTCAGAATTCATGGAGTAACACTGGTAGATCTTGACAAAGAAAGACAAGAAAATATTTCTTTAGGAATTGAGAGTGCATCTACAGCAGAAGCTAAGGATGATGATCCTAAGTTAAAGAAGATCAAAGTTGAAAAGTCAGATGATCCAAAGGATAAATAGGTCAAAATAGATGTTACCCCTCCTATGCCCATAGAAACAATTGATCTCACAGCTCCTAAGTATAAGGCAATTCCTAAGAGGAAGAAGGAAATTATGACTAGTCATCCATCCTCACGAGCAAAAAGAAGTAGAAAGAATACTCAAGCACCTCCAGAGGTAGGTTTCAGACCTAGTCTTAAAGTATTGAGTACAAGGATTGTTGATGAAGGAAGATTAGATCAGATAGGAAATTTTTATGAGAAATACAGTGAAATTGACAACTCAGAGATTCATGGCATGATCATAAAACATATGATCAAGCTCAAAAAGATAGTCTTGGACCTAAAAATAGTCATTCTAAACAATGCTTGGAACATCTTAGAATACTTGAAGAAACAAGCCATTGAAGAAGATCTTAGGTTAAGGGAAAAGATTCTAGATGAAAGTCTTCCGGTGTGTTCCCTGGAAGAGAAAACACTATTGCTAGATCTGGTGAAGCCACACCTAAGACCAAAGTTGATAATTCTGCACATTATGGATAAAAACTTTGAGTTGATAGCCAAAGAGATAGAGAAATCCTTTGAGAAAGTTTTCCTGGATAGACACATGTATCCACCTACTGCACCCACAACACAAGTGCCCTCCAAGGAATCCAAGGTGGTAGAGACCACAAATATACAAGTGATAGGTCCTCTGGATCAAGCACCTATAGTTTTAACACATACAAAGGTAGTAAAGTATGCACCCATGATAGAGACACTAAAAGATAACACTATCATTATTGATAATGTAGAGATAGCCATGGCAGCCACAGATAGAGACCTGGATAAGTTTGAGGAAGATTTTGTGAAGACACAAGAAGCTGAAATCCTATGCGGTGACAATTCACCCAAGTTACAAGAAGAGATACTAATAGAAGATCTAACAGGTAAAGAAGAAGAGAAAGAGACAAATGAAAAAGAATAAAAGGAAACAAAAAAGGAGAAAGGACAAGAAGAAATAAAATAAATTAAGTGAACAGATGATCCATCTATTGAGATGCCAATCCGAGTAAAACAAGAAGTAATGGATAGCACTCCTATCACTCCATTACCCTCAACGTCATTGTTGTCAAGTTTAACACCTAACACCACTAGTTTGGACTCTTGGGGAGAAGAAGACCTGAT
This sequence comes from Chamaecyparis obtusa, assembly GCA_027943335.1. Lineage (NCBI taxonomy): Eukaryota > Viridiplantae > Streptophyta > Pinopsida > Cupressales > Cupressaceae > Chamaecyparis > Chamaecyparis obtusa. The sequence continues at coordinate 1,515,149 of BSBK01002032.1, forward strand.
CAAGATCAGTGTCTTAGCCATGGAGAAAGAAAAGGAGAAGTAGGTAATGATGAACCCCCTATTTGTGGAATCAGTAAACATTTTGAATAGTTTATTACCTTCAGACAAGAAAATGTCTAAGGTCAATATTGTTGATGATGTAAGCACAATTCTTTCAAACTTCAAGACTAATTTTTCTAGCTTGGAAGAATTTGCATCCCTAGTTGTAGAAGACAAATACATGAAGAAGAGGCTAAGTGAATTGGTTAGAAACTTTACACTTGACCTAAGTTCGCTAAAGATTGGTCAAGTATCTCTGAAGGAGTTTGCAACAAAAGGCAAGAAGATCATTGCTGATTGTATGGACCAAGATAAGTTGACTTGTGATCATTTCAAGAAGATACAAGAGGTAGAAGCAATGATAGGAAAGTAAGGAAATCAGTAGAAGACCCCTCCTCTAATGTAAAAATGTGCAAAAATGTATACTAGGAGTAGATAGACAAGATTGAAAAAGATGAAAAGGAGATGTCCGAGATAAGGGCAAGGTAGTCACAACTCAAGAATGCTCTTGTGCCCTCTCTGGATGTACTTAATCAAAACATCAATGAGATCGATGCCACCATGGTGACATATGATCAAGGTCCTAGCATAGACTTGGTGAAGATGGAGAATCTACAATATGCATTATGCACCCATCTACAGATTATTAATGCACTTATTACATTTTGGAAACAAGAGATCCACAACCTGCAAATAGCATATCCAGATGTCCTGACATTGTAAGTACTTGTGTATACAATTTTGAGGACCTTTTCCATTAATTTCAAAGGGGGATTATTGTATAGAATATGGAGTCTTATATACATGTAAATAAGATGCATAGTAAAAAGTATAAGGAAGATATAAGTTAGAGTATTTTTGTATAAGGGCACAATTAGTAACTTGGCCATATTCCTTTGTTTCCATTAATGAAAAAGGGGGAGATTGTTGAAAAGTTGACTATACTATTTTATATGACTATATTTAGTGTTTCTATCATGGAAACAAAGTCATATAGTGTTTTGGAGTTAGTGCACATGATTAGAAGATTAGATTTTGGCTAAGTATAGAAGACTAGATAGATAACAGAGCACTAGTAGATCAGAGCATCAACGCACGTATGTATGACTGAGTTATGGTATGCACCCTAGAAGATAAGTTGGTAAGAATGTAGTCATGCTAATTCTAAGAGTGCATGATCAGATGTGCAAGTATGCGGAAGATACAGATAGTTGAAGTTACACAGACAATGAATGCCAGAACAGAACAGAGTATGCAGCTGACTGGTAGTATTTTGATTAGCGATGATAATATTGTTTTGAAAAGGCTATGCACCTATTTTATTTAGGTTTTAGACATGTAATTATGTTTTTATGTAAACACACTTGAGCCAATTCAATTGGAAGCATTGTATGTAAAAGGTTATAGGCAGACCTAGTTAATTGTTTTGATAGCGCATATAAATATAAGATGTGCCATTGTAATATAATATGAAAGTTGATCTAAAATGAAGACAAGAAGAGAAGAGGTATGTGAAGAGAAGTTATAATGTATTAGAGCTTTGCAAGGGGTCAAAGCATCAGTGCATCAAAGGAACTGATCAGACAAGTAGTGTCACAGTGTCAGTTCATCCAGTAGATATAGTGTGTATCTGAGATCAGAAGGTTGTAGCCTTAACCACTTGAGAAGTGAGCTCTATGATAGTGTGTCCCCACCCCTAACAAGGTTATTGTAAAAGAATCCTAACAAGGTCTGACCCTTGACCAGGTCACTATACTAAATACATTGTAAAGATCAACTCCTAATAGGGTTATAAGGTCTCCTAAAAAGGATCATAAAACACTAGTGCAAATTATTAGTGGGTGTCAATTCCCACTGGGGTTTTTACCTATTGGGTTTCCCTGTAACCATATTGGTTTTATGTGTTGTATTTATGCATCTTGCTTATGTTGATATTCATTTCAGTACTTAATCATTAAAGTTAAGTTTCAAGAAAAGATTAATTATAGTGAGCACTGATTCACCCCCCCCCCCCCCCCCTCTTAGTATTCCCATTCCTAACAGATACTACCTATTTAATAAGGCTATTTTTGATAAGCTTAGGAGGCCAAGTCATGGAGTGGTTTTCCAAATTACCTCAAGGAATCAAAATGTTTGAAGAACTAGCCTCTAAATTTGTGACTCATTATTCCTATAACATAGAGCATGAAATCACTATGCTCAACCTATGTGATATAAAATAAAGAGATGGTGAGTCTTTTCTAGGGTTTCTCCAAAGATGGAGAATATTTTTCATACAATACCCACGAAGTATACCTGAAAAAGAAAATATGGAGATCTTTATGAATAACCTAAATATGGAGATGAACTATAGACTCCAACTTCAATGTCCCCCTACATTTGAAAAGATTATCGAGAATGGGATAAAAATTGAAGAAGTGTTGGTAAAAAGAGGTGAAATTAAATTATTTAAAGACAACAAAGGTTATACCAACACTAACAATAACCATAACTTAAATAATTATAATAATAAAAAAGGAGCCAATAACAACAATGATAAGCCAAGGTTAGGTTGAAAAACACTAATAAGAATCTTGTAAATGATGGAGTTGTGGAAGCACACAACTTAAAGGCCACTCCTTTTAATTTATCAAGTGGGTCAAATAAAACATATAATTTTAAGCAAACAACCAAGGCTCCTTTCAACAACAACAACAACAACAATCCTTTCAACAATTTGAATGTCAATAAGCCCAAACCTTTCTTCCCTACATTTCAAAGAAGAAAATTCACATTCCTAAGTGAACCATTGGAAAACACTTTGAGAACTCTTGTGGCCAACAAAATAATTGTTTTACCTGAATCAATGTCATATGAGCCTCAATTCAAACCAATATGGTGAAATGTCACGCATAATTGTGAATATCATCGTAACAATGGACATAAGACTAACAAATGCATGAAGCTTAAACATTTGGTCCAAGACTTAATTGATTATGGTACCATAGAGGTAGAAGGACCTCAAAATAATGAGGATCACACAGCTTTTAAGAACCCTTTCTTAAATCACAAAAAGGGGGAAACATCAAATTCGAACCACAATAACAAGAGGGGTAATGAAAAGGTAAATTTTTCCCATACTTATGACAACAACTTGAATATCTTAAGTGGTTGTGAAAATACAATAAATGTGATTGTAGTGAAAGAGAAACAAAAGAAATAAGCATCTAATGTTGTGACTAGGCAGAAAGCATCGAAAATCACTCTATTAGGAGGTTCCCCTAGAATCATCCTACCTAATCAAACATCCTCTTCTTAAAAACAATACAATTTGGTAGATCAACTTCAACGAACCCCCGCTCAAATTTCCATTTTGGAGTTACTAAAAATTTCACCTACTCACAAAGAGATTTTGGAAAAGACCCTTTCTAAAACTAATGTACCTTTGAATCTAGGAAGGGATACAAGAGGAACACTCATAGTAAGAGAGGGAACCATTGTAGTCACCAAAGGAGGGGTATAAGTAGGAATACTAGGTAAGGGAATGGAAGAAGGTTCCACACTAGTAACAGGAGGAATCAATCCTAAATCTTGAGCTTCTTCAACTAAAGGTTTAACATTTGAATGCACAAGGTGAGTGATACCAAGGAGGAGATTAACACCTTGATCATTATCACAAAGAACTTTCTTAAGAGCCTCTATATCTTGAATATAATCTTGATTATGGTTTTCTTGAATAAGCCAATTACCCATTTTATCAAGTTCAGTTGAAAGTTTTTGGACTTGTTCAGAAGGAAATCTTAAAGCATCATCCTCATCATGACATGAGTGAGAAGATTTTTTCTCCATGGTAGGGTTGGAATCATGAAGAATCAAATTTTCATTCGAAATCCTATGAAAAGGAGAAGAAGATTCAGGATCAAAGGCACCCATAAGTCTACAACTTCGTCTAACTGGAATATTATAGGTAGGACTAGAGGTAGTAAAGCTCATATACCAATGCAATGAAAATGAACTAAACTAAGAAAACACAAAGAAAGAACAAATGAATATTTTTGTATTTTTATTATATGAAGAAAGAGGATAACCTTGTATTCTGTTATGGTAAGTGTGTATTTAAATTTTAATTGAATTGAAAACAAATACTAACCTCAAGAAGGACAGATATGGAAAATGTTGTTTTCTGATGTTTGTGTATAGTTTTGGGGAATTCTACGATCAGATCTGGGCTAGAAATATAGAAACAAAGAAAACCCATAAACCTTTTATTTTTTTGAGTGAGGTCATCCTTGACCCAAGAAAGGGTAAAGATCTTACCCTAGGGTACAATCTTACCCCAAAAAGTCATCCTTGACCTGCACTATTCTGACGCAAATTCTGTTTGCAGATCTCAGAAGTTTGCCAAAAATGGTACTCAGATCTGAACTGATATTCACTATCCCGCACCTAGATCTGCAATAAAAAAGGTTTTTTTTGTGGATGAGGTTTTTTCCTTGGTCAAACCCCAATTTTGAATCAACCTTGAAATGTAATTGAATTTGTAATATATAAACAAAGTAAATGGAACTATTCACCTTGCTTATGTTGAAAACCTTGTGGAGGATTTGAATACTTGAATCCACAAGTATGGATGCTCCAAATGAATGTAGAATGGAATGTAGGATGTCTCAAATAAATTTCATTATATCTTCAACACCAATCTTGAGTGGATCTTGGAATAGGAAGAAGCTTGGATGAATGTGGATGGAGGAATCTTCAACAAGAGAGCTCCAAAGAGATTGAATCCTTCAATGGCTATCAATGGATCTCCTTGATGAATTGGATCTTGAATGCTTGAATTCTTGGATGCTTAAGGATGAATGAATGCTTGAATGCTTTCCTTCTCCTTATTCCTTGCTTGAAGATTTCTTGATCACTTGATTACACTAGATAACTTGATCATGGATATGTGAGATATGAAAAAGTGGCTCATGAAAATGAGAGAGGAAGGCTTCCTTTTATACTACTCTAGGGGAAAAACTTCTAGAGAGGTTGACATAGGAGAATTAAATTCAAATTAAGCCTTAACCCCTAGAAATGGACCTAGATTAAATACAATTTTAAGATTTTACCATTCTGAAATCCGAAACAGCCGATCCAGAAGTAGGAAATAAAACTTTCTGAAGCCCGACATCCCAGAACCTCCAGAATCTAAAATTTGGACCTAGGGTCAAGGTCGAGGTTGATGTTGACCTAGGTCAAAGTTGAGGTCATCCTTGACCTATGACAAAGTTGAGTTCAACCTTGATCTAGAAGGTCATCCTTGACCTTGAAGTCAAAGATCTCAATTTCTTAGGATGGAGTGCCAGAAAGAGGCTGGAAATAGGTGGAGAGAGAAGCAGAGCAGGGGGAAAAAGATAGATCCAGTAAAAGACCCACTCAAAGGTGCTTGACATGACCCCAAACCACTTACTCAAAGGGCTAAAATTGTCCTAAATGGAAATGCTTCCATTTTTTGACGATACACTATCTAGAGATCAATTTCATTGTTGCATTCTAACCATTGTAGCAGACTTTAAATATCTTAACAAAGTAGACTTAACAGTCTCATGTAAAATCACTTAAGCCCGTGCACACTTGAAGAGTGTTGCTAAAATCCTCTAACCAGGTAGATCTAGCTGATCTTTTTGTTACTCCTGACAAGGTAAGATCACTAGAAGTGATCAATCTTTGTAGCCTTAACCAGAAAATTTATTTATTGTAGTAGTGAAGCTTTGTGGGTTCCATCCCCATCACAATTTTTACCTTCTAACAAGGGTTATACAATACCAAAATACATGTGTTATGTGTATGAAGTTTCATGTATGCTTATTTGATTAGTTTACAAGTATTTACATTTCAGTTATGTTAATGAATGTATAATGAATGCAAATGCTACATTCAGTTAATGAATTACATTTCTACAAGGATTTAGTTGAAAAAATTTTAGGGTTACTGATTCATCCCTCCCCTCTCATTAAATCACCTTTCTGTAATGCCAACAATTGGTATCAGAGCTAATTCTCTTGTTGAGGAATTTTAATCACTGAAGAGAAAAGATCTTAAGAATGGAAAGGCATAAGCTTGATAAGACTATTAAAAATAAGAGATTGGAGATGCAGATTCTCATGGAATAACTTATAGAAACCAAAGAAAAAATGAGACATTTACAGATCAAAAGGAAGGAATTGGCATTTTGGAACAATGAGACTAATTATCAAGAAGAATAGATAAAGGAATTATCTAAAGGATCTGGAAGTATATTTGATGCATTTGAAGTAACCATATCAGATCTATCTGAAAAGAATCAATGCCTTCTTGATCAATTGAAAGCACTACAAATCATTCAATAGAATCAAATGGTAAGAATGATTGATGTCATGAACAATGCAAGGCAGGCTAAACAAGAAAGGAATTTGGATATTGAAGATAGAAGACAAATTACTGAAAAGATGGAAGAAAAGGAATCTTAAATAATGAGACTTACTAAGCATCATGTTGAAATTTCCAATCAAATAGTTCTCATGAGTCAGGAAATCAACCGAGTAAATAGTGAGCTTGCTAGAAGATTGGAAGACATTGGTGAATTAAGGGAAGAAAATGAAAAACTAAAGAATGAAGTAAAGATTCAACAAAAACATAATGAGATGATAAAGAAAGTTGAAGAAAGTACCAAAAGGATGGATGAGTTCCTAAATAGTTAGAGAAGACTTGACAGTACTACTAGTTTAGGTTATACCAAGTAGGGAGAGTCATCAAAATAAGCTAAAAAAAAGAATGCCTATGCAAATCCAAGTCCAACAAAGCTCTCATGTTATCATTGTCGTAAACCAGGTCACACATCAAATGTATGTAGAAGCAGAGAAAAAGGTATTCCTAAATCTACTCCCAAGTTTGATGGTTATTGTTATAATTGCAATAAATATGGACATCAAGCACATGAGTGTAGATCAAAGCTGAATAAGTCACCTAAGAGACACTACATGGAAAAGAACTATCATACTTGCAACATGCATGGATATATATATCATAGGAATGCAGGGCAAAGATGAAGCAAGTCTAGAAATAGTAAGGACAAAACAAGACATATCAACCGAGAAGACAAGGTAATGCTTACACTTGGGATCACAACACTTGGTTTAACTGCACTGCATGTGGTAGATATATTCATATTGTAAAAAATTGTATGAGATTGCACTGGAGAGGAAAATATAGAAATTGGACAAATTCTAGAATGGCATGTTTGCACTCTCACAAGGTCGATCATTTAAGTAGAGACTACAAAGATCAAGTTCCAGAACTGAGTATTGGTACAAATGAGAACACCATTGAATAAATCATGAGGATAAGGAATCAAATGTGGAGAAGAGCAACATATGATAATGCTAGAACAAGCACAACAGTCGGTGACACCTCATCCTTTGGATTAGGTGATCTCACCACCTCCACCTAAACAAATTAAGTATGAGAACTGAATTGTAACCAGTTACATCTTACAACAGTTCCTTATATCTATTGCACGAATACCAAATCAGAATGAAATAAGATGCACTAGGTAGTTATATGTTTTGAGCATGAAATGTGTATAGTCGATAAAAGCATGACCAAGTGAAATTTTTTTAAGTTGGTGAAAGTGTTAAGGTTAATCGAGTTGAAGAATCAACTGAGAAATGTTAGTGTTAACTGAGCTAAAGTTTCAAAAGAGATAACCAAACATTTTTGTATTAACTGAGCTATGGTAGGTGAAGCATTTATTGCAAAACATTGAGAAGACAAATATTTTTGGGTATATATACACAGTGAAGTCAACTCATTTCTTCACATAGCAAACCAAAGAGAACTAGAGAAATTTAAGAAAGATTTGAGAGAAGAAAATTTGAGCCTTTCATAATGATTTGAGCACATCACAAGTAGTTTGAGATTGATTCAAGCAAGTTTATAGCTAATCGAGCCTTTTACACACAACTTTTGCAAAGCCCTAAATTGTTGAAACAATGGCATCTTCATCAAATACCATGTAATCCAAGACCAATAGTGACAAGAAGGTCACACTGATCAAGTCCTTGATATATGAAGAACCAAGATATAAATTACATCCCTAGATTGCATCACAAATTGATGAAAAAGGTGCATTTTTTAGCATATTGCCTAGGATTTTGTTGGTCCAAGACATACGATCTTATATTCACTGCAAGATAAGAGAAATCAAAGATTTTGAGCTATAATCCACATACCAGAATCTATGACAAGATGGAAAGCTAAAATATGAACACACACACCTAGAAATCAAAGGTCTGACTAATGCCCTTCATTTCTCAAAGGAGTTCAAAATAGAGTGGATTAGGGTTGTACTCATCTAAGAACATGAGGGAAAGATGTGGTTGGATGAACTAATTAAAATCACTAAATATGTTATCCAAATGGTTAATGGTTATCCAGCAAATGATAAGGAAAAATCCCTAACGCACCCACTGAGGAGTGAGATAGAAAAACTAACATGAGCCAAGTGGGATGATAGAGGCATGAGGATCAACACCATCACTGATCCAAAAACTAGATTTGGAGCATATGTAATTGCTTATAAAGTTTTCCAATCCAGTAGACCAAACAATGTCCCCTGTGGAGCAGTTGACATAGCTTACAAAATTGTTAAGAAAGGCTTACAATTAGACCTCTCTAAGCTAATGCTGAAGCAACTTGAAGAAAATATGAGGACTATCCATGTTGCTAAGACCAACACTTGTAAGTTTGGTTCACTTCTCGTTTGTATCTTTTTCTATCTACAAAATTCATTTCCATTAGTCAATAATGTATAGTGGAATGTTAACAAACTAGTCATAATACAAATCGGTGAATTCATCAAGAATTTAGGACATAACTTTGAAGAAGTAATGGATGATTACTTTAGAAAATTTAAAGAAAGAATTCATAAGAGGAGAAGGATACCTGCATAGTTAGTAGAAAAGTACAAGGAAGATATATGTTTTCTAATGGACACTGACACCACTCTCATCAAAGCATTTGATTTAAGGAATGCATGGTTACCCCTTATGGGCTATGAACTTGATATTAACTGAGCCTCTAGGTCAATAAAGAAACCCTTGGCCAAGCCCAAAGACACCAAAGAAACTGTGTTTGGAACCTATGAAGAAGCTAATCTTAGAATCAAAATGGACTGAGTCGGAGTAAAAGTGGGAAGAAAATCCAACAAAATGATGGATACTTTGACTAAATAATTTGGTAAAGATGAAGAAGAAGTAGAGAACCCGGTTGAAGAACAACTACTGATCAATAACAATGAGCATGAAGAGGAGACCAAGTTAGATAAAGAAATTTAGGTTGCACCGGTGAAGACAAAAGGGAAGAGGAAATATGAAGAGACTCCCACATGAGCAAGGACAAGATCTTCTATAGGTGTTTCCCCATCCCTGAAATGAGGAGTTTCAAAAATCACAAGGCCAACACCAACAAAGACTTACCAGAAAAAGAGAGGTACTTATGCATCCAGTGAGCCATCTAAAAGGAGAAAGATAATAAGAGGTAAGGATGAAATTTAATATGAAGAAGAAGAATAAGACACTAGTCAGTTTAAAGTATTTGTAAATAAATCTCAGTTAATTGATGAGCTAGTAAATAACATAAAGGAAATAGGTAGACTAGCTCACCCTAAAATGAATCGGTATGTACATATGTCTACCAAGGATCAAGAAAAACTAGAGGAAGCAATCATCTACATGATGATCAAGTTCAAAAAACTTCCATTAGAATTCACAAGTTATATTCCAAAATAACTCTATGAGAAGGTATCAACAAGATGGACTTATGCCTTGCATACCAAGAAGAAAATGAGAGAAATATCTCTAATTTTGGAAATGCCCAATCTTTTAGTTACCGAGATTGAGGATTTAATGAAACAATATGCAAATATATTTTTTATGAAGGGAAGAGCACTAAACATATTACAGGGAAAACTAAAAGAAGTAGATGAAGATAGAAAAAATTTATGGACTAAAATTTTGAAAGCTAAGGCTAAAGCAGAACAAACTACATTAGCAGTTATCCCCAAGAAGAGTGGTAAGGGAAAAGACAAAAGAATACATTTAGATGATGCAAATCTAGTTACACACAAGCCAAATAAAGAGGCCATACACATTTCTGACACTGAGCAGCTAGAAGATGAGCCATATGCAAAAGATTTCTATCCTGGGGGCTATATTGAAGAAGAAAAATAGGATACTCCTAAGAAGCTAGTTATAATTGGGAATGATGAAGTGACAATTGATGATATCAATGATGGAGATCTTGATCATCAAGTAAAAAATGATAAAGATATTAACATTGTTGTAGAAAACACTGAGGAAGAAAGAACTACTGAGGTAGCAACAACAATAACATCGGGTAACTTACCTATCTTGGTGCAAGCCATAGATATTGCCACTCAATGGAAAGCCAAGGAACATACACTTGAGAAACAAAAAGACACTACTGAAGTGCAAGGTGATAAAGATGCCAAGGAGACAACCGAGACTAAAAGAAAAGAGGCAGAGAATAAATAAGAAGAAACTAAGAAAAATATATAGATGATTCTACAATAGTTACTAGGCTAGAAGCCCTAGGACCTCAAACCGAGGGAATAGAATAAGGGCAGGACAAGGAGGAAAGTGTTTCCACTGAATAAACAAGGTACACTCCTGAGACAAAATCTCTAGTGCCATATAGACAATCTCCTGCATCGAGAAAGAAGGAGAAGAAAAAGAAAAGAAACATGGCAAAGGTTCGACCACTTTAGATGAAATCATTGAAATAACCACATGTGACTAGAGAACCCTAGATCCTGAAGCACTAAGGAGATATGGTAAATTGTGCACAAGAAAAGAAGCACAAGAAAAGTTGAGACAAGAGAGTAAGGATAAACAAGTATTAAAAGATGTTAGAGAGATATTAATGTAGGTTGTATCTGATATCAATGTTGATGAGGCAACTCCCATCATTGATCAAATTGAAAATATAACTGAATACATCAACTCTCCTAACATTGATACTGAGAAGAAAATTGAGGAAAGAGATGAATCCAAAATCCAATTTAAGATTGCAGAGAAAATCAGCCAAGTAGTGGCAGTTAATAAGGTAAAACTTTCTGAGGTAGTAACTGAATTAGAAAGTATTATTCAAAGGGTTATTATAATTTTAAAAAAATTATTCACTATAGACTCTTTCACTACCACTCTCACAACCGAGCCAAATGTATTTCATGAGAATTATGCAAAAGTTACAAATATTCAACGGTTGAGACTAGAGTTGAGGAAGGAAGAGGACAAAATAAGAGAATAGGTAACCAAGCTACAAGCCAGGTTACTATCACACTTAAAGGTGATGTAGAAACATGTGAACACACCAAAAGAATTGGTTTCCATCCCTAAGATATCAATAATAGAAAATATTTTTTATATGCATGCACAAGTAGGCTTAGAGAAGATTTCTCTAGAAAATATCAAAGAGGAATGGGAAAACCTCTTGGCCACTCTCTAGAAAACCCATCAAAATATATTTGACAAGTTGTAAGTACATTTTTGGTATTAATTTCAAAAAAGGAGGAAGTGTGTGTGTGTGTGTGTGTGTGTGTAGTATTTACTTTACATCGAGAGCATGTTCAAAGGGGGAGTTCACACAATTCACTCATTTTATTCACACATTTTTTGGTTTGTAAAATTTTCAAGTCCAAACTTTTGTAGTCGGCATACACATATATTTTTTATACTAATTCCAAAGGGGGAGAAGGTTACTCCTAAGTGCATTAAGAGTTTTCATTAGTATCATTCATATAGTCGGTAAATAGAGAAAAATAGTTCAGTCAGTCATAACTATAGAGTAGTCACCGTGAACATAGGTTACCGAGTACAATAGTCACCGAGCACACAAGATTATTGAGTGTTGGTAGAATACCAAGGTAGAGACACAACATTTAACAAGTAATCCAAAGTTGACATAAAAGTTTGGAATGATACATAATTCAAGGTGAACAACTTTTACCGAGCTATAGAATGGTTTACCAAGATCGAGGTGAATATTAAATATGGATGTAATCATTTAATGATTAATGATTCCTATGTAAAGATGATCTAGGTTATTCATTTGAGATGTTGATCTTAGTTTTTCTAGATAGTGTCACAACCCTAATTAGTTCAAATCATTTTTTTATAAGAATTGTCAAGATGTCATTTTGATAGTGTATCACACATGAAGTAGTGACACAAAAATCTGAAGATTAGACAGGGTTGTGAAGATAAAGCATTGACAGAGCATTCAAGGACTAGATCAAATATCAAATCAGAAGGCTACTGAGTAGTATCCAGAGAAGAGATCAATCACATTAAGGTGATAATATATAAGTACATATCAGATCTGAAATCAGGAAAATATTAGTTGCTATCTACAGATCATTTTCACTATTTCATTTTAACCATTGTAGTAGACTTTAAAACTCTTAACAAAGTAGACTTATCAGTCCCATGTAAAATATCTTAACTTAGTGCACACTTGAAGAGTATTGCTAAAATACTCTAACCAGGTAGATCTAGCTGATCTTTTTGTTACTCCTAATAGGGTAAGATCACTAGCAGTGATCAATCTTTGTAGCCTTAACCAACAACTTTATTTACTGCATTAGTGAAGCTTTGTGGGTTCCATCCCCATCATAGTTTTTACCTTCTAATAAGGGTTTTTGCGATACCAAAATACATGTGTTATGTGTATGAAGTTTTATGTATGCTTATTTGATTAGTTTACAAGTATTTACATTTCAGTTATGTTAATGAATGTTTAATGAATGCAAATGCTATAGTCAGTTAATTCATTACATTTCTACAAGGATTCAATTGAAATTTTTTTAGGGTTACTGATTCAACCCTCCCCTCTTAGTAACTCACCTTTCCATAATCCCAACTCAAAGAGGCTGATAAGAGATTTTAGATGTTGGATACCAAGGTGGCTACCCAACCTATTCTTGTGTTACCTAGTTTTGAGAAACTATTTACCTTGGAGTGTGATGCTAGTGTTGTTGTTGTTGGAGCTGTCCTTAGCCAAGAAGGAAAACCAATGGCTTTCTTTAGTGAAAAGATCATTGAGGCCAAAACAAGGCATTCATCTTATGACTTGGAGCTTTATGCCTTAGTCCAATCCCTTAGGAAGTGGAGGCACTATTTGTTGCCCAAAGAATTTATGGTTTTTACTAATAATCAAGCTTTGAGATGCATTAATGCCTAGGAAAAACTAAGCCATAAGCACATTAAATGGATGGAATTCCTACAAGCCTACACCTTCAATATCAAGCACAAGAAAGGGAAAAACAACAAGGTTGTGGATGCCCTTGGTAGAAGGTTGGTCACTGTTCAAGAAGTGAAATTTCAAAGCATTAGAATAGAAGGATTCAAATATTTATATCAAAATGATGCAGATTTTACAGAGGTATACAAGGTATGTATAGATTTTAGTAACCATTTTCATAGTCAATATGCATATTATACCTTAAAAAATAGTCTATTATTTAAGGGTGGACAACTATGTGTCCCTAGAGGATCCATGAGATAGAATCTCATACAAGAGAAACACTATGGCAGTCTTAGTGGTCATTTTTGGCTTAATAAGATACTTGACTTAGTTAGTAAATTCTACTATTGGTCAAAGTTGCAAAGGGATGTCAAAAAGTATGTAGAGTGTATTTTTTTTCAAAAGGAAAAAGGGATTGCTACCAATGTTGGTCTTTACCAACCTCTCCCAATTCCTAATAGACCCTAGGAGTGCCTTAGCATGGACTTCACTATGGGCTTACCTAGGACTAACATTGGATATGATAGTGTTTTGGTGGTGGTTGACAAATGAAACAAGATGATTCACTTTATTCCATGCAAGACCACTCATGATACAAGTTACATTACCCACCTATTCTTTAAAGAGGTAGTAAGAATCCATGGGTTGCCATTGAGTATTATTTCTGATAGGGATGTGAAATTTATGGGCCACTTTTGGAAGACATTGTAGAAAAGGCTTGGAACCAACTTGTCTTTTGGATCATCCTATCACCCATAGATAGAAGGCCAAACAAAGGTCATCAATAGAGTCTTGGGTGGCCTCCTTAGGTGCTTGACAAAGGATCATGGACAGATGTGGAACCAAGTTTTATCCCAAGCTAAATATGCATACAATGACAGTGTCAATAGAACCACCAGTAAGAACTCCTTTGAAGTTGTTTATGGTATTCACCCAAGTGTAATATGTGAGCTTAGGGATTTGAAAAATATAGAATATAAGAGTGGACATGCAGAAGATTTCACACAATCCATGAAAGTGGTTCATTAACAAGTCAAGAACACACTAATGGAGGCTACACAAAAATAGAAGGCTAAGATGGATGACATGAGAAGAGAGGTCTAATTTGAGGTTGGAGACCTTGTTACGGTTTACCTCAACAAGGATGGATTTCAAAAAGGAATCCCCACCAAGTTGCAAATGAGGAAGATTGGACCTTGCTCTATTCTGGCCAAGTATGGTCAGAATGCATATAAGGTGGCACTCCCAACAGATTTAGCCATCTCCCTTATGTTTAATGTGTAGGATTTGACCAAGTATAAAGGATCTAAGGTAGACAAAGGGCACACAAGGTATAAAAGTTGATGCAAACCTCCATAAGGTACCCTTACCATCCAAGAGCCAGCCTAAAGTAGAGAAGATTCTAGAATCTCGGGTACAAAAGAAAACAAGACATGGAGTGTACATGGAGCATCTAGTGAAGTGGAAAAACCAACCAAATTTAGAAGCCACATGGATTATTGAAGCAGCATTCAAAATTTTTGGAATAGACACAGCTTTGTTAAACCCAAGTGGTACTTGATTTCTTTTGTCTAGGGGGAGTGTGGTGCAAGAGAACCTAGATAGTGAAGACTTACTCCCTAGTATTTTTTCTTGTACTTGACCTTAGCCAAGTCAAGAAAAGAATAATACTCCAATAGATTCTAGTAGTTAGGTAGTTAGTCTAAATTTTGTACTTGGCACTAAGTTTCCACTAGTGGGACTTAGGTTGCCAAGTTGGCCAAATAGGGCCTAGAGTGTGGAAATGATTAGAAATAGGTTAGTAAAGTTTTTTTAAGGTGTTTTGAGTCCTAGATAGGTTTGAGATGAGTTTGTATCACTTTGAGGATCTCTTGCAAAAAATTTCTAAGGCAAAATGCAAAATTTGTCAAAGTTGCTCGAGCAACTTTGACAACATTTTGACAACTTTTTTAATTTTTGGGCAAGAAATGTCAAAATGCCCTAAATGTTAGTTAGGGATTGAGCCTAGGTGATTGTGAAGGATAGAAATAGTATTTAAGGTTTGAAATGAAAGAGTATGAGGTTGGACAACTTGGAGACATAGTTCCCAAGATTGATTTGTTATTTTCATTCTCTTAGTTTCATGATAGTCTAATGGAAGTTTGAAGCTTATCACTGAAAATGTGATTGGGAAGACTTTTATTTTATAATTTCATTTCTTTAGAATAGATTTATGTTTTGTAAATATATTACAGAGTTTTTTACTTTTACTTTTGTTTTTGTTTTTGTAAGCCCAAACCCTCACTGGATTGTGTCTTGCCAGTTTGAGAGGTTATAGTGAAAACATGGTTCCACCATGACGTCCCTCCATGAAAACTTGATGTCTCATGGAGGAAGTAAAGTGGAACCACTGTACATAATACCCTAGCTTTTACAAGTGTTGAAAGTGAAGGGAGCTTAGTTTGAAGGCTTTCCCTAGGAGAGACAGGGTGTCCCAGTTAAGAGAAAAGCCAATGATAGTGAATTAAACAATGCAAGGTTGGATTGGAGAATGGTATGTATGGATTGGAAGGTTATATTAGAGATTGGAGGAATCCCTATATAACCAGTGGTTAGTGTTTTTGGAGTTGATTTTGCCAACCTAGCTAAGTGACCTAATCAATTAGGCCTATTTTCTAGGAAAGAGACTCAACAAATGAAAGGTGTTGTACGAACAATTGTGAAACCCTAGACCTCAAAAATATTTGAGAATTCCCAAAAGGGTATCTAGATCTTGAATCACTTTTGGGGCCATTTGTGAAGTTTCAGAGTTATTGGGTTAAAGCAGTGTTCAAAGACCTAGTTTTGGGTTAATCGAGCTACAAACCTAAAATCTAGGAATCCTTGAGATCGGTAAGGAAGTTTCACCTAGTTTATGATCATTTTCATCAAAAGGATGGAAAAAAACTTGATCATAATGGATTAAACCCTTTGCAATGCTAGTAATAGACATGGTGAGTGTGAGGTGAACTTACCCTGGTGAGTTCAAAGAGGAGAAGTGATAACTCAATTGATAGGAAGACCCCAAAGTGGTGGGAAGGATTGGTAGTTCTTCCAAGGTGAGAGGGTGATAAAAAGATACCCCTAAGTGGTCTAAGAGTGACCTTAGTGATTGATCTTTCTTGGCTCAAGGAGTGAAAGAGGTTTCCCTATCAATAAGTTTTATGAATACAACAAGATTTGACCCGGTTAAGAGACTTGCAACCTATTGAAACTGTTAGGAATACAACAAGAATAAATGACGTGTAATATGAATTTTGAAATTTTGATCATATCCCTTATGCTTTGTTCTGATTTTGTATTCAATCTTGTACCTTCTCTTCTAATAGCTCTATAATTGTAGCTTAATAGTTCATCAACTTTTCAACAACTTCCTTCACATTACTCTCTTTCACTCATACTTTTCTCAAACAAAATTATTCTCATATATTGTCTTCACTGCCAAGTGTAAGACCTAATTAGGGTTTCTATTTCCCTCCAAACGTATTTTCCAATTTAAAACTAATTTATAAAAGATTGAAATATTCACCGCATTGGCCAAATCAAAATCTTAGTTGGCATTATTACCATAATTGATAGTAATGTTTAAAATTTATTATCTGATGGTGATGATGAAGACAAGCCAAGATTAGAGGAATACATGATACTAGAAAGGTTGGATCATTATTATCTTTTCATTGATGTCAAGCAATTGATTTCTGGTTTATATTATGTTTCCATATCATTTCGTAATGATATAAGTTAAATGAGTTAAGAAGATGAAGAAATGAGATGTTGTGAAGTTGAAGAACTTAAATGGGAAACTGATACAGATCGAACAATGATTAGATTATGTTGATATAATTTTTTTCTACCTGACATATAATTATGTTAAGTCTGTAAAGCATGATGATGAATATTTTTCAAGTCGGTAAGCAAAAGAGTTTTGGCTATCGAGTAGGAAATGTTACTTGGTAAAGGTAAAAGGTAAAAAAGAAGTAATTCGGTAAAGGAAAAGGAACTAAAGGCACAAAATAGAAAAAAATGGTTTAGAAACTAAGTGAAGTTAATCGAAATATAAATGGAGGACACCGAGTGAGGAAAAGATGTTAAATAAGGATTGAATCAAAATTTAATGATTAGCTATAATAAGTTGGATGATCATGATGACAAGGAAAGTTAGTTATAGAGATCTAGGGATAGGAAAATTCAAGGTGAAGATCTACGACTTGGATCTAAATAGTTAAAATAGAAGGAACAAGTTTCAAGAAAGTTCAAGTTCCTAGGTGAAAAGAAAATGTGTTACCAAGATCTAGATTCAAGGTTTAATGAATTGGATGATTAAGATTGGTCAAAGAAAAATATAATAGAGGAGATTAAGAGGAAAAAATTATCTATATAAAGGATGGATTTTTTATGAAAAAATGGCTGGAAAATTGAATAGTTGAAGAGTCACTGACTGGTGCAATGAAGAAGGAACAAAGAAATTTCGAGTGGGAAAATAGGATTTGATGAATTGTTAAAGCTAGTGAATAATGAAGAATTAAAGTGAAGATTGAAGAGCGCGCAAAGGATCTGATTAAGAAAAGATAGTTGCAAATCTACAGGTCAAAATATTTACTATTTTTTACTAGCATTTGTAACAGAGAAATGTCTTAACAAAGTGGAGTACTTAACAGTTTGATTGTAAAATCCTTAAAAAAGGTAACATTCTAAAGAGTGTTTGAAGCCCTCTAACTAGGCCACTCCTAATAGGGTGAATATCCTATCAGATCTGAGGTAAATCCCTTGACTGGGTCACATCTAACAGTGTGTATTGTAATCTTTAACAGGATTGGCTCTTAATCGGGTGTACTTTAGAAGAGTATTTTCTTAGTGGATGAAAATTCCCATAGTGGTTTTTCCCAAAGTTGGGGTTTCACATTAAATACTAGTGTTAAATGTGATGCATGATTTGTGTGTATTATTTACTGATTGTTAAAGTTTATTTATTATTGTCGATAAATAGTAAAGTGTGTTTTATCGAGCTATCACCGAGTTAATCAGAGAAAATATTTGTAGGTATTTGGGATCAGGGATTAATGATTCACCCCCCCCTCCATAATCCAACAATTGGTATCAGAGCTAATTAATCTAAAGAGATAAATTTAAAATACTTGAGTAAAATATCCAAAGATGTATAGGAGAGAAGTACCTAAGTTGAACAAGGAAAGTTTCTCAACATGGAAAAGTAGGATGAGATTATATAGATATCTGGGATTGGAGAATCTACACTGAATCTTCTGACAAATGACTACACTCCACCACCTCCCAGACCTATGACAGTTGATCAAATGAGAGAAAAGCAAGAATACAACTTGATTATAATAGAGATTGCTTATTCCCTCACTAATGTTGAATTTAGTGATGTTAAGGACTGTGTTAATTTAAGAGAGATGTGGGAAAGGATTACACTTATATGTGGAGGAGATCACCATGTACAAAAGGCTAAGGTTGATATTCTCAGAGGAAAGTATGATGAAATAAGAATGAATTACGAAGAGAACATCACACAATATAGTGGTAGAATCAAGGAAGTTGTGAATGCCATTAGAAGTATTGGTGGAACATTAACTAATGAATAAGTCGTAAGTAAAATTATGAGAAATCTTTCTTCTAAGTATGATATTAGCATATCTGTTATTCATGAATTGAGATCTATATCAAACAATGTTGTTACTCTTGAAGCCCTAATCAGTAAGCTAACTGCATTTGAGCTAATTAATTATGATAATAGTCTACTGACCATTGAAACTACATTCAAGTCATCTCTAAGCATTAGAACATCAAGAAAAGACAGAGATTCATAGTAGTTCATATGGGAATGAATATGATAGTATTAGGAATGAAGAAAAATAACAAGATGAGTTAGAGGCATTACTAGCTAAAAGACTATCGAGAGGTAGAGGAAAGTACAAAGGCAAATTGCCTTTGAAATATTTCAATTGTAATAAGATTGGTCATATTACATCTAGATGTTCTGACAATGACATGAATGATAAGAATGACAAAAGAGACAAC
The DNA here is from genome assembly GCA_027943335.1 of Chamaecyparis obtusa. Taxonomy (NCBI): domain Eukaryota; kingdom Viridiplantae; phylum Streptophyta; class Pinopsida; order Cupressales; family Cupressaceae; genus Chamaecyparis; species Chamaecyparis obtusa. The sequence continues at coordinate 1,534,568 of BSBK01002032.1, forward strand.
CAACACTGAAGATTTAGATATTACAAGGACAAAGGTAAGAAGTCTTGCTACCTAGTTGAGAAAGGTGTAACTGATGATGAATCTAATGATACTAAAGAAGGATACGAAGTTGTCTATGTTTCTGTAAAGGAAGAATCATATGAAGAAAAGCATGAAGATTAAAAAGAACTTATTTCCCATGTAAGTAAAGTTGACCCTTATATAATTGATAGTGGATGTTCACATCATATGACTGGTGACACTGATAAGTTTGATAACCTAGAAGAGTATGATGGAGGATTTGTCAGATTTGGCAATGATGCTCCATGCCATGTGAAAGGAAAAGGAGCAATTATATTGAATGAGAAGATGAAATGTAATGATTCATATTGGGTTAAAGGACTGAACTGTCAAACCACACTTGTTCATTGACCAACATATTTTTTCCCTTATTCAACCAAGTTACCTTGTAAGGATGAGTATGGGGAATTCTTGTCAAACCAAGCTTTTGCACTGCCTACTCAGAGATGATGTTATCCGTAGACCCAAAGTCTATGATCACCTTACAAACTTTTCCAAGAATCTTGCATTTCACCTTGAATAAGGCCCTTCTTTGTTAGGATTAACAAGGCAGAAATAACAATTATGTGCAAATATAACTAATATCAGAAAATAATAAACCACACAGAATAGAACACAAGACACACAAATTTAACGTGGTTCACCCAATCCCTGGGCTACATCCACCAACAGCGAGTCCAATATTATTATTATCCAGTGATTACAACCTGATTACAATCCGTAATCCCTTACAGCTCAATTCTACCGCAAGTACTAAAATCATACATCATGAAAAAATCCCTAACCCTAAGCCATATTATACAATATTTTTTTTCCCGCTTTAGGGTTAGAATGAGTTATAAGTAGTCGGCCCAAATATTTGAAAAGTAGTCGGCCTCAAAAAAAATTTCCTCGGGGGCTGTGCCCTCGAACCCCTGCTCTTGGGGGCTACTGCCCCCAAACCCCCGCTCGAGGCCCGGCCCGGCCCCGAACCCCGGTGAGGTCAGGAGGAAAAGTGTACAGTACTTTCCTGGATAGTACTTTCCTGATTAGTCACCACAAGCTAACAATCTCCCACTTGGTGACTGATCAGTATCCACACTATACTAAAAAACCTCCCACTTGGAGACTGATCCTATAGCAATACCGCTACCCACATGAGGCTCCCACTGGATTGAACCACCTTGGACTCAATTGTTCCTTTATTTTGTTCAGTCCAGAAGACCAACTGAAGCTGAACATGAGTTCAACTTCTCCCTTGTTACTACCTTTGTAAACATATCTGCTGGATTATCATCAGTATGAATCTTTTCCAGCCTTAACTGTCCATCATCCAAAACTGATCGAATGAAATGGTACCGCAACTGTATGTGTTTTGTCTTTGAGTACAAAGCATAATTCTTTGCAAGATGAATGGCACTTTGGCTATCTGTATGTAGAAAATTATCCTTTTGTGGATGTCCCAATTCTTCCATGAAGAATTGAAGCCATATCATCTCCTTGGCTACCTCTGTAGCAGCAACATACTCTGCCTCTGTAGTGGATAAAGCAACCACCTTTTGTAGTCGAGAAATCCAACTCACTGTTGTCCCACCAATAGTAAATATATAACCTGTAGTACTCCGCCTGCTATCTATATCTCCTGCCAAATCTGAGTCAACATAGCCTTGTACAGTAGTAGTAGAACCCCCAAAGTGTAAACACTTACTGGATGTGCCTCTCAAATATCTGAGAATCCATTTGACTACATTCCAATGCTCAAGACCAGGGTTACTCATATAACGGCTAACGACTCCCACTGCGTGTGCAATATCTGGCCTAGTACATACCATAGCATACATTAAGCTCCCTACAGCTGAAGCATAAGGTACCTTAGACATTTTAGTCTCTTCTTCTGGTGTCTTGGGACACATATCCTTAGTCAATTTCAAATGACCAGGCAAAGGTGTGCTGACAGCTTTGGCATTTTTCATAGAGAAACGTTGCAACACCTTCTCAATATAATCAGCCTGAGATAAAGACAATTTCCTATTTTTCCTATCTCTACAAATTTTCATACCAAGGATTTGTTTTGCTGCCCCCAAATCCTTCATAGCAAAAGATTTTGCTAACTGTTGTTTCAACCCCTTAATGTGATCCATGTTAGACCCAGCTACAAGCATATCATCAACATATAAACATAAAATAATGTAGCTGTCATCATCCAACCTCTTAAAATAAACACAATGGTCAGAATGACACCGACTATATCCATGCCCATTCATAAAAATGTCAAATTTAATATACCATTGCCGAGGTGCTTGCTTCAAGCCATATAAACTCTTCTGCAATCTGCACACCAAATTCTCCTTACCCTTGACCTCAAATCCTTGTGGCTGAACCATATATATTTCTTCATCCAAATCACCATGAAGAAAAGCTATTTTAACATCAAGCTGCTCTAAATGCAAATCTTCAGTAGCCACAATACTTAAAACAGTACGAATAGAAGTCATTTTAACAACTGGAGAAAATATCTCATCAAAATCAATACCATGTTTCTGTGCAAATCCTTTTACGACTAATCTGGCTTTAAATCTTTTCATACCTCCATCCTCTTCTTTATTCCTGTAAACCCATTTATTCTGTAAAGCCCTTTTACCTGCAGGTAACTTACATAAATCCCATGTCTAATTTTTCAGCAAAGAGTCCATTTCATCTGTCATTGCAGACTCCCACTGAAGCTTTGTATCCACCTGCACAGCTTCATTATAACATTCAGGTTCACCAGCATCTGTTAACAGAATAGAATACAAAGATGGAGAAAATCTTTCTGGAGGTCTACTTAGCCTTGTTGACCGTCTAACACTCACTGGGGTGTGTGGTATTTGTTGTTGCTGTTGTTGCAGAGCATAAGGAACTACTGGAACATGAACTTGTGGAGTATCATCCAGTACTACATAGTCATTTTCTTTCTTCTCATGCTGCAGCAACAGATCTTTGTACAATACTTTCTCATTGAATATGACATCCCTGCTTCTTACAATTTTATGATTTTCAAAATCCCAAAACCTATAACCAAATTCATCAATGCCATACCCAAAAAATACACATTTCTTTGACTTAGCTTCCAGCTTGGTTCTATTTTCAGAGTCTATAAGTGCAAAAGCTTCACAACCAAAGGTTTTGAGAAAAGAATAACTCACCTTCTTACCACTCCATGTTTCCTCTGGAATACCACAGTCCAAAGGAGTAGAGGGGCCTCTATTGATTAAATAAATAGCGGTGTTCACTGCCTCTGCCCACATATTTTTGGGCAGCCTAGCATGCAACCTCATACTCCTTGCACGCTCCATTATTGTCCTGTTCATGCGTTCAGCCACTCCATTTTCTTGTGGAGTCCTTGGTACAGTTTTCTGCCTACGAATACCATTAGAGGAACAATATTCTTCAAATTTTGTTCTGCAATACTCACCACCATTATCAGATCTGAGACATTTTAACTTTTTACCAGTCTCATTCTCAACCAAGCATTTCTATTTCTTAAAAGTTTGAAATACATCAAATTTCTGTCTAAGGAAATAAATCCATACTTTTCTTGTTGCATCATCTATAAATGTAACATAATACAGAGAGCCACCAAGGGAAGATACCTGAGCTGGTCCCCATACATCTGTATGCACAAGCTCTAATCTCTCATTTTTCTTTTCCTTCCCACTCTTCACAAAACTAACTCTCTTTTGTTTTCCATAAACACAACTTTCACAGAAATCCATATTGACACATTTCAGACCAGGTAAAACTTTCTTTGAATGAAGTAATTTCATACCTTTTTCACTCATGTGCCCGAGTCTGTTGTGCCACAGTGCTGTGTCAGAATCTACAGCAACAGTTTGATGTTCTTCCTGCTCAACTGCAGCCACTATTCCTAAACATTCATTATCTTCTGAAACAATTAAAGTAGAAGGAACAGTATGACCTGTACAAAGATATAAGGTGCCTACTTTCACACCTTTTGCTACTACTAAGGAACCTTTTGAAACCTTCCATTTTTTATCATTAAAAGTAACTGTGCAACCCTCATCACCCAGTTGCCCTGCTGAAATTAAATTCCTACTCAGCCTTGGAACATGTCTTACCTCTTGTAGTAGCCAATGATTCCCATTCTGCAACTTAATCTTAATTTTTCCCTTTCCAACAATCTGACAGGGTTCATTATCTCCCAAATAAACTAGCCCAAAATCCCCTTGGACATAATCAACAAAATAACTTCTATGGGGTGTAGCATGAAATGAAGCCCCAGAATCTAAAACCCATGAATCATCAATACTTTCTAAGGACAAGAGCAAAGCATCCTCCTCGGATTTGTTACTTACCACATTTGCCTCCTTGTTTCCATCATTTTTGTCTCCTTGATCTTTCTTCCGAGACCAACAATCTTTCTTCTTATGACCTGGTTTTCCACAGTACCAGCAATCATTTGGCCCTTTAGATTCGGACCTCTTTCCCTTTGATTTTCCTCTTGATTTCCCATGATTTCCAGAGTTGTTTCCTCTATCTCTTGTTCTGCCTCTGCTTTCTGTGTTCAATACACTACCCGATGTGGATGCCCCTGAGCTTTTCCTACGAATTTCCTCACTCAATATAACACCAATAACATCATCATACTTTAGGGTATTAGAACCAGAAACAGAATTACTAACAGCCATTACCAAGCCATTCCAGCTTTCTGGCAAAGAACACAAAATCAAGAGAGCCCTAACCTCTTCATCAAAAGTAATTTTAACTGAGGTTAATTGACTTGTAACTGTATTAAACTCATTCAAATGATCAGTAACTAATCCACCTTCTACCATTTTCATATTAAATAAACGCTTTATAAGAAATACCTTGTTTGAAGCTGAAGGCTTTTCATACAACTTCGCTAGGGTTTCCATCAAATCTTTAGCTGTCTTTGCTTCAGTAATATTGAATGCCACCAATTGTGCCAGGCATAGACGAATACTCCCCAGTGCCTTCCTATCCAAAATATCCCAATCCTCTTGAGACATTGATTGCTCTTTCTTGGCTACTCCCTCTAATGGCTGCCATAGATCCTTCTGATAGAGATAATCCTCCATTTGCATCTTCCATAACTGGAAGTTCTGCCCATTAAACTTATCAACCTTCAGCCTACCCTCGTCTGCCATTTCTCCCACTTAACCGAGAGACTCTCCCACTAACTCGTGAGACCTGCTTCAGAGAATAGATGAAAGAAAGAATGAAATAACCTCGCTCTGATACCACTTGTTAAGATTAACAAGGCAGAAATAACAATTATGTGCAAATATAACTAATATCAGAAAATAATAAACCACACAGAATAGAACACAAGACACACAAATTTAACGTGGTTCACCCAATCCCTGGGCTACATCCACCAACAGCGAGTCCAATATTATTATTATCCAGTGATTACAACCTGATTACAATCCGTAATCCCTTACAGCCCAATTCTGCCGCAAGTACTAAAATCATACATCATGAAAAAATCCCTAACCCTAAGCCATATTATACAATATTTTTTTTCCCGCTTTAGGGTTAGAATGAGTTATAAGTAGTTATGAGTTAAAAGTGTACAGTACTTTCCTGGATAGTACTTTCCTGATTAGTCACCACAAGCTAACATTCTTTGCTTGGGTTCTTCTTGCAATGGTTCCTTCAACAAGATCCTTCTAAGAATTAAGTTCTCCCCACTTTTTGAATCAAGAGGTACCTCAAGGGACTTAACACTACTTATTTCTTCTTGGACAAAGTTTATCCTTTTATTTGATTGAGAAAAAGTTTCCTTATCCACACACACACACACACATAATTACTCAAGATCAATATGTTTTTGGCTTTATTTTCCACATTTTTGCCTATGGCCAACAAACAAAAAGTTGGTAATAATATTATATAGGTCACTAGTTATAACTTAAAAATAGCTTATAATAGACAAGGAATGTTTATAGACATATCGATTTAACAACTTTAACAACCACATAGGTTGTCATTTCTTCATCATCCACGTGCTTGAACAACTACAAAACCTCCCTTCATTAGCTCCTACCACTTTAGACATGAAAGGAATTAGCATATCAATGGATGGTAGCATTTTTTATAGTTTTAATCTTCTCTACAATTTATCAAACATCTTTATTTTCTAGAACAAATAGTGATAGGAAGAATAGGAAAGATAACATAAATGAAGGGTAAAAAGATAATTAAAGAATAATGATAATGATAATAATAATAATAATAGGAATTTCCCATCTTCATCGATACTAAGGTTTCACTTTATTAATATTTTCTCAATATTACATTAGATAGTTTAAATCTTACATTTGAATATTCCATTTGAATATCCTTATGTTATGTGTAACACGTAAAGTGTCTCTAAGAATGTGAAATATAGTGATGCATGTACATATAGGTCCTCTTAAGTGCACCATGCACATAATAATAAATTAAACAATATAAACATTATGCTACAAACCTAATTCCTAACACTTTGGAAATACCTCTAAAAGTTGAATTTTTTAATCTTCTCATGTCTCAAGTACATATGAAAAATTTGAAATTGTGCATGTCCCATCTCTCAAGTACATGGAAGGAATTAAAAATTATGATTTTGGAAGAATAGAAGATTTAGAATGTGCCCTAGTTTATGAAAATATATATGCATAATGTTAAGTAGATATGTGTGGTAAATGGTCAAATAAGCATTGACCAACCATTGATTAGGCACAAATAACTAGAAGTAGGTTTAAGTGGTTAATTAAATGACTAATTAACAGTGCACAAAATGGTGAATTAAACAAATATGATTCATTTTTTTAATAATATGAAATGATCTAGATAAATAAATATTAATTTTTCTTGAAGTTATACTATAGAAGAAGGGAAAATCAATCAATTTTAGATAAGTGATGAAGTAGGAAGAATAATATAGTTATCAATTAATTAATCACTTAAACTTGTTCATAATAATATGTGCATGCCTTGTCCATTATTACTCAAGACTTATTGACCATTTTCTCTTGTGGATCCACTTGACATGACAATTGCATCTTGTCATAAGTTTAGTAGGAAGATGTCTTGTCAATGCTTTATGTAAGAATATCATCTTGGTGAATTCTAAGAAGGCAAACATGGATGGATAAACTTTAAGATATTAGGCTTGTGTACAAACATTTTTTTTGGTCTATACACGTGTGTGTATCTCTCACACATTTAATATTAAGATGTCTTATCAATGCTTTATGTAAGAATGTCATTTTAATGAATTTTAAGAATGCAAACATGGAAGGATAAACTTTAAGAAATTAGTCTAGCATACAAACATTTTTGTGGTGAATACAAGTACATTTCTCATATATTTAATATAATGATGTCTTATCAATTTTATATATATATGTATATATATATATATATATATATATATATATATATATATATATATATATATATATATATATATATATATATATATATATATATATATCAACATCATCTTGATAAGTTCTAAAAATAGAAATGTAAATAGATAATCTTAAAAAAAAGTCTTCTATACAAACATGACAATCTTTTTTTTATTTTTCTATTGTTTAAATATGACAAAATATTTCTAAAAAATCATTATTATTTTTAAAATACAAAGTTTTAAATAATTTTTATAGATTATTTTTAAAAAATAAAATAATGATAGATTGAAATATATAAACATGAATTAATAATTCATCATAATTTTCCTGTACAAATTATTCTTAAGATGAGCTTTTTAGCCCTACAAATATCATATTATTTTTTAAAAATCATTTTAGTATAATAGTCCTCATTATACAATCCTTGGGATAGAGATTTAATATTATACGATCTACTAGACATTCAAAATAAAGACCCATCATATATAATGATGAGGAATCGTGGCTCCATCCTGATAGAGTTTTCAAAAATACTTTTATATATGTCCATTCCAACTTTCATATCTGAAAATCCCTCAATTGTTATTTTTCAGAATGCCATATTCCAAACTCCTCTACTTTATCTCAGATATTTCAGATTTCCAGTATGAGTTCCTTGCCCGGAAAAAGAAATATTCATCTCAATACAATCCAAATCACTTGACAGCTTATTTGGAGCCAAGCAAAACATAACAAAAACATATATAATTGCGTAAACAACCTTCCAAGCTTGATCGAGAATCTATTGTTCCTAATCCATTGTAAGGGATTTTGTGAATTTCGGTATTGTAATTATTCTTCCAGAGTACAAAACCCAAATAAGTAAAAATGAGCTCTTCAATGAAAACCATAAAATAGCTGTCGAACTCCATATAGAACATTTACTATGTAAATATTGCCCAGTTGTTTCTTTTCCAGGATTTTTTATGAATTGAATGGAGAGGCCCGCTTCGCCCACTATTTATGACCGCCAATCACGCCCTCGTCGCAACCGTCGTTTTTCACAGCTTTTTGGGGCCCAAGATCTCAAAATGATTTGTATCACTTTTGGAGATGTGACGGACTGGATGGATTCACAAAACCAAGAAAGCTCCTTTCATTTTGTGCAACACATTCCCTGGCCGCACGCCCATCCAACAAGTCTTTATCATATTTGCAAGATTCTCATATAAATAATAAGCAGCAGCTACGCGCCAACAGAAAAGTTTACAGAAAGAGGAAACATTTCCTTGTCAAATGCGATTGAGGATCATCACCTCATCCACTAAGAAACCCTTTCAGGCCAACTAAGCAGTATCCATTAAAAGCTGCCATTTGGGCTAGAAAGGCACATAAGCACTGAAAATGCGAATGGAGGAGGTCCCATTTTCATACGGCGTGCAAAGGCTCTTTCAACGGAAAGGATGACGGTGGGAGAAATAAAAGAAGACCCAAGTGTCCTACATCAAAATGATTAGTAGACCCCAACAAAGTGGGTGCAAGATTAAATCTTTATTTCTCTTCTCATTAATTGTGTGGAGAAGGAAAAACACATCAATCTAGAGATCGGTTAAAATTTCATAGAATGAACTTTCTCTTGCATCAGTTCATTTTAACTAGCACATAGAGCTAGGGGATCAAATGTGGATATTTTGAAGAGGTATTCAATGTGTTTAAACACAAATGACTTTAATTAAATAAGTACTAAATATAGGCAAACACTAATAATTGAAGTATACTAACATATAAGAATATTTAGGTTATTGGAAATGAAAGAGCTAACTACATAGAACAAATATTGAACTTCGTTAACTCATTGTCTTGAACTCTAGTGCAAGTCATGGATGCCAACATGGGTTTGGGACGCCAATGTAATGTGCACATGTTCCATATAGAGAGAGTATGAAGACAACAACGGGAAACAAATAAACTACTAAAATACTAATTAATACACTAAACAGAGAGGGAATGAAATAACAGAATGAAAAATATGTTATTATAAGATGAAAATGACAATGAAAGGAAGGGAATAGAAAGAGAGCACCAAATTCAAAGCTTGACAAAGTAACTTGTTTGAGCTCGTTCCTCCAAGAAACCTGCACACACAGAAACAACAAAAAATGGTGGGGTGGTTGTTTGGAGACATGCCTCAGTCATATCCCTACTTTGGTATTTCTATCTCCACAACAACCAAATAAACATGATAAAATGGTGATCAATAACCGATAGTAAATGATACATGATAATAAAATATTAAGATAAAGATTAAGACAATGTAGAAATGCTCAAGAGACACAAGTGAGTGAAGTAGAGAGACTCTCCTCGAAGAGATGGAAGCATAGTGATGATGATGAGAGTGATGCAATGCTAGTGTGATAAAAAAAAATAGTGAGAATGGAGCTATGGAGCCAAAAGAGACTTCAAAACTATGAGAATGAGTGATCAAGAAGTGAATAACCAACCAAAATGACCAAATAAAGGTGCTAGAGGGGTCTACATTGCATGCAAGATAAATCCTGTATAGGTGGGGAGTGGATTTGAGTATTATAATTATAGGTTGGTAGTTCGTTATGCCTCAACAACAACCTACGCGTCTACAAATTTGTGGATGATAGCACACTATATGGACATGTCTGCGGCATGCACGTCTCCACGATGTACATGTATCTTGAGTTGTCTAGGTTGTTTGATCAAGATTCTGAAATAGGCGTGATGATATGGAAAGACATGAGGATTTGGGTGGATGATGAGGATTTTGAGTCTTACGATAAGGTGAGGGTGATGCAAAATGAAAATTTACACAAGGGTACAAATTTAGGCCATTATATTTCCCTACTCCCCCCACTTTAGCGGTCATAGCACATCATAGAGAGATGTGAACTGAAGCAAGAAAAATTTAACTATCACAAAATGTAGATCAGTGTGCTAGATGATGAAGAAAACCTATAGAATTAATTATGGTATGCTAGATAGCCATATGATGGGGCGATTTTGATAATGCTTTGATATGTGTAGTGAATGCTAGATAGGCATGTGATAAGAAGGCTTTGATAGTTTGTCGACATGTGTAGCAAGTGTTAGATAGGCATGTGATAGGGTAGCTTAGACACATTAGTCGACATGCATATCATAAGTTATATAAGTGTATGATAGGGTGGCTTAAGATCATGTCGATATATGTTGTGTTAAACTAGATAGGTGTATGATAGGAAAAGATTGAGACACAAAGATAGTGGATTGGTCCCCATAAAAGGTAAACACTATCTTGATAAATTTTAAAAAAATTGTGAGAAGATCCTATGGTGTAGAAGACATCACGATCGTTAAATAAAAGCTAAATCAAACATATCAAACACATAGATAATACAACCCCCCTTGGAATGGACCATGTTTCTTAGAGGGTAGCATAAAATATTCCAAGGGGAGAGAAGACATTGCGACATGTCAACATAGTAGATGTTGCCATGAAATGTCACTTCTTGATGGGTGACACTTGATTCCACAATAACTACAAAAAGACAAGGGGATCCAATCAATTTTCATTAGAGCCTAGAAGAGAAAAAATACATGCTCTCAGGGGATATCTTATCACTTCCAAACATGGTTCAAATGTGACGATAAATAAAAACAAAAGTTTGGGTCAACATGGAAGGAGTGCCTAAATGCTCCCAACACTTTGCATCATCCCCAAATGTTAAAAATTAAATGTATACAAAATAGAAGAAAAACATGACAAATAGAAGAAGGTGCACCTCCACTCAACTATAGTAGCCTTCAAGGCATTGGAAAATATAGCATTGCGGTTTTGAGATGGGGTTGGCATGACCTAAGTAGACATTAATACACTACACACCACTTAGGTATACAACATGTTTACTAGCTTGGAAAATGGAGGGGCATCTAGCAAGGTGGTGATAAGAGGTGGCTCCTTCAAAGGAGAGATGAACACCTAGACCCATTTAATGAGGGGCTTGATGGTCACTCCTAATGTAGAGGGAAGCGTGAAAAGGTAGTAGCAAAGAGAGGATCTAATGCAGCTACAACTAGAGCAAAGGAAGATCAGTTAGAGGATGAAGTAGAAGCAGTAGTAGACACGGGCTCAAAATATGCACTTTGTGCCATTGCAATGGCCTCAAAAGCTAGAGCCATTTCCCATCAATGATGCTTATGCTCATGTGCAAGTTCATTTTGACACAAATACATGCTAGACTGAGAATCTTGCAAGGGTATAACACCATCTTTCTCCATGGGGGAGTTCATTGATGCCATCAATGACAAAGGAGAAGGCCCCATCAATGGGGTAGGAGGTGGAATTGATGGAGGCACTGGAGATGTAGTCACATGCCACATTCCTCTTTTTTCCATTTGAGTTGCTAGAGGAATGGATATTGTCTTCAAAGGTTCAGGAGTAGGTGCTAAAGGGGATTAAGCGATCTTGTGTGACATCTTACTCTGGCCATAGATGGTAGGGTGATATATGTATGGGGTGATGGGGATGACATGATGTAGAAACACCTTGGGTTTCGACAACATGGGTGTCTTTCCTTTATCCACATTAGATGTGGATGCCAGAATAGAAGGAACCACTGGAGGTTGCATAGCTCAAGAAAAGAAAGGAAGCTTCCCATGGGGAATGCACTTGTCCTGAGGAACCCCTGATAAGGAAGAGACATAAGGTGAAACATGTTGAGCCTCATGAGCTCATTTCCTTGGTATTGGTCTCCATTAATGGTTTTGATAACTAGGCCCTAGAACCATAACTTAGGGATTGGATATCCATGCTAAGTAGTTACCTCATCACTATGAAGGTTCATTTCCTATCAATCCTGGGCCTATATTTGAAATGGGTCAACAAAGTATATGTACTAGAGACCCAATTATAGTCAAAATATTTTTTCCAAAGAGGAAATATAGCATAACTATCCCCCCTAGATCTATTCTACTACAAGCATGGACATTGAAGTCTCATTATTACACCTCATGAGCTGTAAGTAATTGGTTTCCGACTCTTTCAATGTTCATCTTGACGTGACTTTATCTTCAACCACTTAATTGGCATGAAATCCCATGTTGTGAAGCTTTGACCATTGCTACTCCATTTATTCTTACATCATGACATCAGTGTCCACAAAATAAAGGCATATCCATTTCACATCATAATAACATTTATCTAACTACATACAAGATTAATATGAATAAATCACATAGAAAGGTCACCTGTCATCTTTCACCATTTCATCCAAAAGAAAGTATAAAGATAAGTTCATGCCTACTTTTGTCAAGTTCAGGAAAACAACATAGAACCATCATTAACAAAGTCTTTAAACCTTATAACAATATCTAAATCCTTGACAAAACTAGTAAAACCATAAAAGACAAATAAAATTGAGCCATTATTTGGACTTATAATCCCCCCCAACCGAACTCCCTAATGGTCATCTAGCAGGTACAAGATTCCTCATTCTGAGCCTGCATTATTTAATCACTAGGGGTGACCTGGCATGTACCTCTGGTATAGAATCCTTTGTTCTTGTCCATCCTGTCCCACCTATCTTTCTTTGTTGCTTCACTGAAAGCATTTCCATACTACTTAAAATCTGGTATTGGTCATAAAAGAATTGGTGGTAGAAAAATAAGAGGAAGCCAGTTATTATTCTTTGTTCTTCCCAGATCTATATACCATCTTGGTCTTTTAATGTCTGCATAATAATTCTAAAGGGAAAGTGGCTCTATGTTCTTCAATTTTTCTTATACAATGTTCCACCTTTGTGCTAGATATTCCATCATTGTCTGTCCTGCATCATGGGTCATCTATTAAAATTCTTGGAATGCCTCTTCTCTTAGAGCTAGGATGTTTTGTTTACACTCTGGTCTAGTTAGAATATTTTTCCAACAAAATTAAATAGTCATAGAATCCTTAGCTTCATCCCTTAAAGGTAGATTAATTTGGATTTCATCATCACTATGTGTTCTAAATTGTTTCCCCCTACTATTCTCATTTTTCATCCAAGACATGAGGGCTTTAAGATGAATATCACCAATGTACAACAAGTGATTCTAGTCATTTCCATGAGTAACTGCATAGTTATGAAGATATAACTCACAAAACAAATTTTTAGTTGCTGCATGAGAAGACTAATAAACCTGGTAAAACTCCTATAAATTCTCAATAGAAAGGTTCAAATCTGAAACAATCTTTGACAATTTAAAAGAGAGACTGAGTTCCTTTAAATACATTGCATATACTCTTGGTGGTGTTCTACATTCTAAATCCATGGTATCGAGGTCACCACATTATCCACCTTTCTTTTTAATGTAGAAAATTCTTCATTTTTCTTCTCAATCTCTTCATCCTTCTTATTGATTATCTCCTACAACTTAAGTTTCTCTTTATTCCTGTAATACCCACCCCTTTTACTACCATTTATGTTTATGTTGTCAACCCTTTTAGACCACTTTATATATATAGTGTGTGTGTGTGTGTGTATTTTAAACACCTTCATGAAATTAGGATCAATTACTAACAATTCAAAGCAAATACAATGCAAATTTAACTAAGAATTGAAACTAAAATCCATGACATCTCATGGTTCTCTAATTAGATGTGGTAAGTAGAGCTCTCAGCTTAATCTCCACTAGTGACACTTCTAAAATGAGAAAGTATGATGCTACTATGCTTAATCTAGCTCTTAACTCTCAAACTGATACAAAGATAATTCAAATGCTCTCAAAATACTCTTAATTGCTATGAAATTGACTATAATAAGGATGCTTTGCAAATGAATTTCTAAGATGATTATTGCTCTCAAAATGCCTCATATTTATAGTAAATTCCCAAGGGTAGGCGGTAGAGTGAAGTAACCATGATTTACCTTTGGTTGAGTCAAAAACTTTGCAATGTTCTTAAATGGTGGGACAATTTAAAGACTTGTCTCAAAGCTTCGGACAAAAGGACAAAATTGAGTGGATGAGATTGAAAGTTTTGAATGTGTGATCAAGATTCAATTCTTTTTGAGTGATTTATGTCTCTTTGTCCTCAATTCTCGTTGGTTGCTCAATTTTTGGTTGAAAGATATTAGGATTAATTAAATTTCATTAATTAATTAAATTAGCCATGTAAGGGAATAGGTTCATTTTGATTTTTGATTTAACAACTATACAATTAATTGATTAAAATCAATTATATAGTGTTTTTGGTCCCTTTAAGCTTTGATTTAATTATTTAATGTCATTATTTGATTTTTCCTTTGATTTTAAATGATTTTGTCCAATTTGATTAATAAATGTCCATTTTGTTTAATCCTTTTTTATGAGAATTAGTGCATTTTGATTAAGATTTTGCAATTTTGATTTTAAAGCACTTTGTCGATTTTTTAGTGTCTACAAATGCCCCTCTTTGAATTGATGTGTGAAGAACATTGATTCAAAGAAATTTTTTTAGTCCTGGTCATCTTTTCAGGTCTTGATTTACTGATTCACTGATTTGATGATATTGTTGCCTGATATGATATCAAACTCTGATATGAAAACCTGATCTAATAACATTGATATGATTTGAAAATTTCATGCCCCAAGTTCACTGATATTTGATCAAACCTCTAATATGATACTTGATATGCCTCTGATTTGAAAAAATTTGATATGCCTCATATTTCGATGATGTTTGATGCCAATTTGATACTCTAATGCCCCCTCATAAATGAAACATATTGATTGCTTGATTTTAAAAAAATGATTGAATTTGTTTATTTGATCCAATATGTTTCCATTTCTAAAAAATATTGATGATATGACATGTTTCACAATTTGCCCTTGTTTGATTGATAAGTTGATATATGTCAAAGTAAAAATTTCACCTCTAAATTAGGTCAAATTAGCTTAAATAGGTTGAAAAACCTTGATTTACTATTCATTTTTACTTTTGATTTTTTGGGATTCTTGCTCTAATCCTTTGCTAATTTTCACAATGGTTGTCCCTATCAGAGAGCATCGGTTTGAGAGAGGTCACCGGTATCAGAGACCACCAGACTACGAGCCTTTTGTGAGTCATTTCAAACCTCTTTTGTGCATTTATTGCTTGTTAATAGCATTTATTGCAGTTTTTCCTTATTGTTCTAGATTTCAATTTGCAAAATGACGCTTAGGATTAGTTAAATGCCCCATAACCCTGTGAAACAATGTATCTGCACTTTTTACTCACGCCTCTGCGTAGTAAAATGCTGCTTAGAAAACTTTATGTGTCACCTACTAATAATCTATTTTCATGTAGAAGTAGGGTTAAGATGCCACTTTCTATATGTTTTTTCGCTTGTAAAACCCTAGCTTTAAAATACCGCCTAGGCCTCTTAAAATTTTGCCTAGCCTTGTGAAATGACGTGTATCATGTTAAATGATGTGTGGTACTATTAAAGTGTCATGTGATATCATTTATGCATTGTGTAAGGTAAAAGGTCACGTAGTAATAGGCAAATGACGCCTAAAGGATTTTGAAAGAAAATTTGAACTCCAACTTGATTTTCTGATTAAAAATTTATGTCATTGACTGAGCGGTTGAATTCCAAGATACTTAAGTCTATTGTAGTTAAGAAAAAAAATTGAGTGGTACTAATGAATGTTTATTACGTTAATCTAATAGGTTAGATCTGATAGTGGAATACTGATAGTGATATGTAGGATTGATTCTTCGTTCTTAGGATATAGAGACACGAATGCAGGGTACTTGGTTTGATTACTTGATTCTCTTAATTCTGATAGACTGATTGACTTGAGACAACTCATTGATATAGTATACTGATATGATTCCTTTGATTTGCGAAACAGGCACATTTTTGTAAGTTATATATACAGACCATTGCTTCTTCGGTTATTGATTTAGGTCAGGCTCTAACTCCTACAGAGTATCATGTGATAGAGATGTGTGGTCTTAGCTTCCTTCTAGACATCCCGCAATTTCAGCTGAACCGTGGTCTACTTACCACAATGGAAGAAAGATGGCACTTTGACCACAATACTTTCCATCTACCCTTTGGAGAGATGACCATCACTCTGGAGGACATGTATAGATTACTATGTATTCCTTGTCGATGAGAGATGGTATATTATTATTCTATCTATGATAGCAAGGTCTACAGACAGGTGTTTGGAGACAACACTATTGATGATGATACTATTACATGGGCACAGTTTGCTTCATTTCCCACTTTGCCAGCTATTCTTGGTGCTCTAATTGGTGGATTACTACTTCTCGACCGGTGAGGTCATGGTTTCTCAGTTGGATGGGGCAAGATTCTTGAGGATTTTCTTGCATAGCCTCAACAGTTTGATTGGGGTTCGTGTGTTCTTGCACAACTTTATCATGATTTACATGAGGTTATTTATAGAGAGAGTGCAACTTTGTCAGTAGGTGTCATGATTTTATAGTTATGGGTGTGGGAGCATCTTCCCATTACTAGGCCATTATTAGACAGGATTCGTCGATGGGGGTTCCTTATGCTTTTCTATACAGCAGCATGGTTGTCCAGCATCATTTGGGAAAGCTTGAGTATTGGCATCAGGTTATTGATGATCTTGATTAGGTTTATTAGTGACCATATATAGGTTGTGAGATATGGAGGGAGGATGATGATGAGCTCCCCTATGTGTTTTCTCCTTGATGGATGATTGGTAGAGCGACTACTGTGATTGAGCGATTCTACTTTGGCCGAGTTCCCAGACAGTATGGCAAGGTACAGGATATGCCACAAGGTATGGCATTGTATGCTAGAGTCTAGGCAGAGCGATCCTTGTGGGGAGCTTAGATTGATTTTCAGTTTGTTGTTGATCAGATTGCTCATATGGCATACTATCATTGGGATTTGCCGGGAGGTGTTGCTGATGCTGGTATGTCTCATGAGTATTGAGACTGGTGGGCTCGGAATAGATTTCTTCAATTTATAGATCCAACAGAGCCTATCCGCGGTCATGATGAGAGATTTGAGGATGATGATGATGGAGGGGATGATGGAGATGGTGGTGGTGGTATGAGGAGACGTCGGAGATGATGAGCTTAGAGAGCTCAAAGAGCTCCTCAGATTATTGGTGGAGGATGGGATGGACCATGAGTGAGAGGTGGGCATGTCAGGGACAGAGCTAGGGGATAGATTCAATAGGACCAGGTACTTAGAGCAGTTGTAGTGGATAGACAGTAGAGATAGAAAAGACAGCAGAAGGCTCAGAGACAAGTTCATGTGGATGCTGCTAGATAGATTCCTGGTAGACAGGACCCTTTAGTTCAGTTACAAAGAGTTTCTTTAGCACAGCAAGATTATATTCCAGCACAGCAGGTGCCTCCACAGGCTTCTCAATCATAGGATATGGGCCAGTCATCTCAAGCTACTCCTAGTATTGACACTCTATCACGGGATGTTCAATTATTGCGGACAGATGTATCCATTATTGTTGGCAGATTGGATCAGGTAGCTATCATGATACAGCATTTTATGACTTTGATGGCACAGAGGCCTAGCATAGTGAGCACTTCTTAGGCTCCTCCTTCACAGGATAGATAGGATGATAGGGGTCCAGATGGATCAGGTGCTGGGGATGGATCGGATGTTGCTATGGGATCTTGATGATTTGATGACAGAGTTGTCTATTATTGATCATTTGTATCATATTTCATGTTTTTTATTGATCAGAACATTTGTTGTATCACTTTGATGACTTTGTCTTTGATGTATTGATGTACTAGATCATTGATGTTTCAGAACACTTATGATGACGAGACACTTTCTTGATTCTCTTGGTGATTTTATTATGGGATTATCTTTATATGCAACTATATGATGTTTATGATGCATTTACTTTTGATTATGTTTATGGATGCAATGTATCTCATTTATGATATAGCTAGATGAATGCGTTGATGTATGAATTTTGATATTCTTTTTTCTTTCTTTTCAATGTATGGATGCAAAGTGTTTTGATATGAATGCCCCTATGTTTTTTATTTTGAATGGATGCAGTTCTATACTTAACTAAATGTATGCAAATGTGTATGAGAAATGATTGTTTTTCTTTTTCTTTTCTCATATATGGATAATGAATAATCATTAATGCTATGAATGAATGCAAAAGATAATCTCACATTTATTGGAATCAAGGATAAAAAAAATTTGATTGAACCCCCATTTCTTTAATGCTTTGACTAACCAAGATTATAAAATTATACCCTCTTGTCCTTGGAAAATAACCACAAACAAATGCACTTAATCTAACATGAAAATGCAATGCAATGCAACTAAGTGTCACTAGCTTTTAGCAAAGAAATGCCATAGAGATAAATTTTCATCATTGAGCATTATGGGACCGGAAAGCTAGTACAACCATCACTGACCACATCATGATGATATGAATACCATTTTTTATCATTGTTTGGTAACCTCTCTGGAAACTAGTACAACCCTCACTAGTTGGATGACCAAACTATGGGAGTATGAATACCAGTTTCAATGGATTCAATGTCACAAGTGGATTTTGGTATTAAGATATGGAAGATCCAAATAGCCAAGGTATCTATTTGTGTAAACAAGAAAAGGTCAATCCTTCCTCTTATGTGATAGTCCTCGATGGTTCTTTGATGACCATGTCATTAGATGAATTCTCATAAGTTGATGGATCTTCCTCAAAACAATCACTCAAAGGCAAGAAAAATATCATGTCTTCATCATCGCCAATCTAGTCCAAATATCATCGATTAGCTAAAAAGATGTGATAAAAGCCAATTCAATAAAGATTCATCAAAAGAAAGCTTCAAGTGTTTTGCAATGTATCATGATTTTCAAAAAGGATTCCAAACATTCTAATCTTTAAAGTGTTGTCAATTTTTAATCCCGAATAATAAAGTCAATGAAGGCTCAAGGATCAAGTTGTAGGATCAAAATACTTGGGTTGTGAACAATGATATTCATCAAAGGTTCACGAAAATATCTTTCTTCTGAAGCTCTGATAAGTCTCTCTCTGATGTGACCGAATGTAGCACTATTGAATCCGTTTGTATCAAAAATCCAATCCTCTTCTGCCCCCAAGTGATAAATGTGATCATGTGTCAAACTTAGGGCAAGATGAAATGCAATAATGCGACTGAAAGGCTTTATTGTGACTATGTACAAATGACAGATGCAATGAAATTTTACAAGTGAGATGATGGAAATGCAATATGTACACATGCGACTTGAAAGGGAAGACTTAAGGGAACAAAAGGTGCTTGATTGCCAAGTTTTCACCTTTTGGGTTTAGTGCTCTTTTTCCTTTTTTTCTTTTTCTCTTTTTTTTTTGCTACCAAGGTGCCTTTTTGTTAGGTTTTCACCAAGGTATTTTTTATCTTTTTCAATTTTATCTTTTCTTTTTTTTCCATTTTCTCAAATTTTTTTGGTATTTTCAAGAGCTCTTTGGACTATGTACAATAAATATGATGCTTCTCATCTGATACTCTTTATACTCTTTCATCTATCTCATGTATAGAACCTCTTTAGATGGATGCTATTGATAGGTTCTTGTAGCTCTTCTCCTTCACAATCTGCTAGCTTGTAAGTTCCCATTCCAAATGAAGAAACAATGATAAATGGACCAAGCCAATTAGCCTCCCATTTTCCTTTGTTTTCTCTTTCAACTTGGTTCTTAGGGTTTTCTCTTAGCACTAAGTCTCCTAGTTGAAAGACTCTTGGCTTGATATGCTTATTGTAATTCCTTGAGATCCTATTTTGATATACTTTCAAGTGTTCATAGGCTTGCATTTGATGTTCTTCCAACAATTCCAATTGTTGAAGTCAGGCTACTCTATAATCCTCATCTGTTATTAACCCTTGCAATGATACTCGTAAAGATGGGATTTCAACCTCCAAAGGTAGAATGGCTTCAGCTCCATAAACTAATGAAAATGGTATAGCTCATGTAGGTGTCTGGATGCTAGTTCTATAGGCCCATAATGCCAAGTTGATTTGTACATGCCAATCTCTTCCTAACTTGTTCATCGATCTCTTCAAGATTTTGAGGATGTTCTTATTTGTAGCTTCGGCTTGTCCATTTCCTTGAGGATAAATGGAAGAAGAATGATGAGTAATATGGAATGTGTCACAAAGTTCATCCACTTTTTTTTTTTGAATTGCTTTCCATTGTCTTTGATTATGGCATGAGGGATACCATATCGGCAAATGATGTGGTTCAAGATGAACATGGAAATTTGTTTACTCGTGGTCATGATCAAAGGAACTACTTCTACCCACTTAGTGAAATACTTTGTTGCAGTAATGATGTACTTGTGTCCATTGGAAGAAGGTGGATAGATTACACCAATCAAGTCAAATCCCCATTGATAGAATGGTCATGGTGTAACAAAGGGATGTAACTCTTGTGCCGGCACATGTATCATGTCGCCATGATATTGATAATTTCTACATTTTTTGACAAAGTGACAAGCATCTTTCTCTATGGTTTTCCAAAAGTACCCCATACGAAGGATCTTCTTGGCTAGGTTTAATCTGCTTGAATGCAACCCGCAAATGCCTTTGTGAACCTCAAGTAAAGCTAACCTAGACTCCTCTTCCTCTAAACATCTAAGTAATGTCTTGTCAAGACCCTTGCAATACAATGTGTCAGAAAGGATTATGTAACAGGCTGATTGTCAGATGAAATTTCATTTTTGGGCTCGAGATTAGTCTAGGGGTAACACTTGGTCTTTGAGATAGATATATATAGGGCCGTACCAAGGTGAGTCATGTCCATTGACGAGTGCAACAATTTGGGTTTCGGGAAGGTCAAATGCCGATTGTGCCAACTCTTCCACCAAGAATTCATACTTCTCATTATGATCTGGCTTTTGAAGTAAGGAATCCAAGGTGGCCATTGCATCTGCTACTCTATTCTTTTCTCTTGGAATCTATTCAAAGGTGATCAAGGCAAAGTAACTTTTCCATCCATCAATCATAGTCTTATATGGCATTAGTTTTTCATCTTTGGTATTATACTCATCATTAACTTGATTGATTACTAGTTGAGAGTCTCCATATACTTGTAGCTCAATGATGTTCCATTCTAAAGCCATTTTAATGCCAATGACTAAAGCTTCATATTCTGCTATGTTGTTTATGCATGGGAACAAAAGCTTGTAGGACTTTGGAATGGTATACCCTTGAGGAGTAATTAATAATATGCTGGCCCTGGATCCTCCTTGGGTATATGATCCATTGAAGTACAACTTCCATGTCTTTGCCTCTATATTTACAATTGTGGAATCCAAAAATTCTACTTGAATAGTTTGTGTAGAAATCAATGGGTTTTTAGCTAAGTGATCTACTATCACTTGTCCTTTTATTGCCTTTCGATCCACATACTCAATGTCAAACTCACTTAATATCATGACCCATTTCGCTATTCTACCCGTTATGGCAGTTTTGCTTAACAAGTACTTTAGGGGTTCAATTTTGGCAATAAGCTTCACCTTGTGCATCAGCATATAATGTCTCAATTTTTGGGATGCAAAGACAACCTCTAAACAAGCTCTTTCCATAAATGTGTAATTAAGTTCATACTTGATCAATGTTCTACTCAAATAGTAGATTGCTCTTTCTTTCCCTTGCTCATCTTCTTGCACCAAAAGAACTCCTAGAGACCTCTCGATAGTGGATATGTATAGCAGCAATAGTTTTCCCTTAATTGGGGGCATTAGAATTGGTGGATTTATCAGATAAGTCTTCAATAAAGTGAAATCTTGATCACATTCTTCGTCCTATATGAAAATAGTATCTTTGTGTAGCAACCTTGTGAATGAATGGCACTTTTTTGCCAATTGAGAAATAAATCTTCGTATTGATTGAATCTTGCCTTGTAGAGACCTCATTTGGCTTATGTTCTTTAGAATTTCCATATCCATTATTGCTTGGACTTTTTCTGAATCTACTTCAATCCCTTTTGCTGAAACTATATAGCCTAACAATTTTTCGGATTGAACACCGAAGGCACATTTTTTCAGATTAAGCCTCACTTTGAATTGTTCCAACTGGGTGAATATATTTTCCAAAATTTGTAGGTGATCTTCTCTTTTGTGTGAATTTTCCAATATGCCATCCACATAATCTTCTAGAAAGGTGTGCACCATATCATGGAAAATAGTGGTCATTTCCCTTTGGTATGTAGCTCCGACATTTTTAAGGCTAAAGGGCATGATGTTCCAATAAAAGGTACCCCAAGGACATGTAAAAGCTCTCTTCTCTTGGTCTCAGGTGCAATTTTTATCTAATTGTATCCGCTAAAACCATCCATCAATGAATACATGGAATGACCTGCTGTCAAGTCAACTATGGCATCTATGCTTGGAAGTGGGAAATCATCCATAGGACATGCAAGATTCAAGTCTCTAAAATTCATGCATACACAAATGGATTTGTCATGTTTTGTGACTGGTACAATATTAGATATCCATTCAGCATATGCAATTGCTCTTATAAATCGCACTTTCAACAATTTTTCCAACTCTGCTTTGACTAGGAGAGCTATATGTGGGTGCATCTTTCTCAACTTCTTCTTGACGGGCTTAACCCCTGGTTTAACATTCAAATGGTGCATGATGAAGTCAGGATCCAATCTTGGCATGTCAACATATGACCATGTAAAGTTCACTTGTTTTTCTTGGAAAAACTTGATAAAATCCTCTCTTTCTAAAGGTGTAAGTGATGTTGTTAGGTGTATGAATTTTGAATCCAATTATGTCCCAATCTTGACCTTTTATGTTGGTTCTATGAAAATAGGTGACCTTTCTTCTTCATGTTCAGGTAGGGTATCCAACCTCTCTTCCTTTGGTGCCACAATTAAGTTTTCACCATAGGAAACATCCTTTATCTTTACTTTTTTTGGTTCTAGTGCTGCCACATAGTGGTTTTCATCACTAGAATTTTTCATTTTTTTATTTATTTTTATTTTTTTCTTTGGATTAAGAGATTGGACCCCCGTTGTTCTGATCATGTTTGGTTCGAACTCATTGGTGAAAGAGGTCTCAACCACATTCAAGTATTGGGTCATTGCTTGGTCATTTGGGAAATAGAGTAAGTCACTTGGCTCGGTTAGGTCCCAATCAATAAGGTCGGGGTGCATCAAGGGTAAGGATTCATTTGGCAAAGTGTCATCGGTTGGGTTTATGGACATGACCTCATTGGACAGTTCATACATTATATCGCATAGGTCAATAATGTGAGCTTCCTCGAGATGGTTCATGGAAGAAGGATCAAAGTATTCTTTGCTTGAGTCCTCTAAGACCTCTATGGGAAATAACGTGGGAAATGTCACAAGCAGATTAAAACTAACGTTTGAATCACCCCCCCATGAAGGTACCCAAGGTTCACCTATCCATGGCTGATTAATGGGTGCTTGTCCTATGTTGAGTTCTTGTATATTGGGATCTTCATTGACTTGAGTTTTTTGCCTTGGAACATTATCATAAGCATGTATTGTGACAACCTCTTTATGATGGAATGAGTCTTCGGATAGAGTGTCCCACTCATAGTCTTGGGAATCATCACTATCAACATCAAATTCCACCATGTTTACTTGAGGATAGAAATCATGCATGGGGCTAGAGCTTTCTCCTTTGTGCTGGTAACCTACCCCAAATCTTTCTTCTTTTTTCTCTCCAAGAAGGTTCAATAGGCTTTAGTAAACCTCTATTTCTTCTGCCTAAGGGTCCTCTTCCCTTGTACCCCATTTTTTGTATTATCTCAAACCCTTTTCCATATTGATTAGTTTGAATGTTAATGTGCGAGATTCTTTCTATGGGAGTATTTGAGGTATCATCTTCATCTTGATAATGCCATTGAAGGACTTCATCTTCTTCTTTATCAAATGCTGCTTTGTAACTTTCTCTTACAAAAAAAGAGTTATATTTATGAGGAAGATGTTCTTTGGACTGTTTCCCATGTGTTCTTGGAGATGTGGGTAAGTCGAATAGGGAAACAAAATATTCCCCTACTCCTTTGGAACTGATTTTACATTGTTTTTCAAATGTATGTATCATCTTACTCATTTTCTCATAATGATCCTCTTTAGCTTTATCTTTTTCCTCTTTGGTGGGTTTGAAAAGTGTTATCTCTAATTTAGGTGCTTGATCTGAATTTTCATTTGAATTTGTACCCTCATAACACACTTTCTCCTTTCCTTTAGTTGATGTAGTTGAGTTAGTTTGAGGAGGGTTTGAAGTAGCACTTAATGTTAACTTAGGATCATCCACTTTGATGTCTTCCATGGTATCCTTTTGGATAATTCCTTCTCTTTTATGGGGAATAAATAGTTCATGAAGAGGCTTTAGTGTATTGCAATATTTGAAAGGATTTGAATCCCCTCCAACTGTGATTTCTTCACCCATGTATGGAAATTTTATGCATTGATGATATGTGGATCGAACCACTTGCATCTCGTGTATCCACAACCTCCCCAATAAGATATTATAAGTTAGTTTCATATCTAAGACTTGGCATTTTGTGTCCTTCTTGACAGGTCCAACTTGAATGGGCAATACAATCATGCCTTGCTCGGGCGGTGGCCGCGGCTGCGGTGGCTGCGGGGCGGCGCGGGGGTGGCCGCTGGGCGGCGGCCCCAAATATAATTTTTTTTTTAAAAAAAAATCGCCGTGTACCCACCTCGGAGTGCGTGCCAAGGCCGTACGGCCTTGATATGCAAAAAAATTTTGCCTCAGATGCCACTGTGTCCAAAATGGACAAGTTTTATATGGATTTAGGGGTTCTTGGGCCTTCCGGACACAATGGTGGTGTCCGTTTTTGCCCAAGGTGAGCCAAATTTTGGCTCCCCCCCAGATCCACAAAAAAAACTTCTGAAACCCTCTGTGCTTCAATAAAACTCGAACAGCGAACAACAGGAGAGCTCTGATACCATGTTAGATTTGACAAACGCAAATCATCCCAAGAACACCTGCATGCAAGACTGTCACAAAGAAGAAGCAAAAAGAGACAGAAAGCTATGGCGGCCAAAAGGCCAGAGACTGCAAAACCATGTTGCAAGAAATAAGCTTCTATTAACAATGATGAAAAATACAATCTCCTTAATGAAATGAAAGAAGTGAATCCTTATAAAAGGAAACACGAAACCCTAAAGGCTAAAACCCTAAAGAATTATAAAGCGCCTAAGTGAAACTTAAGCCTAGAGTATGATAAACTAATAATTAAATGATTTAATTATTAGCTAACATAAGACTACTCTAACAAAATATGGGCTCTGAATGGCTTCATCAACCTTGCCATCGATTGCATCATCGATAGTTGGTTCATTATTACCCGTATTATGAGTGTTATCAATTCCATGAGCATTAGGGTCTATTCCTCCATTATTGGCATCACCCTGATTGTTTGGATCAATGCCTCCACTATTATTATTACCCAAGCCACCAGAATATATCATGTTGGCTTCCCTTTCTTGAATGGGCTCTTGGGGTATTCTTGGAGCAGTAAAAGTATCATCCAAGAAAGGAAGCTCTTGTCTTAGGTAAGTCTCATCTGCTTGTAAATTCTTCTTGATATAATGCGATTGAGATTGGGTTATAACCGGCATGAACATAAAAACTCATGATAAAAACTTGTGGCCAAATCCTTAAAATTTTCAAAAATGGTGCAAAACTAGGATTTATGACCAAGCTAAATGTCAAAACTGAAAGAAAGTCCAAAAGGGTATCCAAATCTGAAATCAAAAAATTTTGAAACCCTTGGGAAGTGTTGTTTTCCCTTTTATAATCATGTGTGTCACTTGCCTGAGTGTAGGTGTGACTTAAAGATTGATACACATTGACTGGAACTGATGTAGGTGGCACTCTGCAAAAGTACAGGCGGTGCTTTCCTATTGGTAGGCATTTTTCCAATTTTTGATAGGCATCACTTAAACTGTTATAGGTGTATCTTTGCTATTGATAGGCGTTATCTTAACAATCACAGGCATTACTTTACAGTTGATAGGCAATTTTTCTTTGTGCACAGGTGACACTTTACAAACCAGGTTGTAAATTTTAGATTTAAAAAGTTGTAAGATTAGGTCTGTGGAATTTTCTTGCTTGAAAATAAAATACAAACGCAACACACACATCAAGTTTTCACCATGTCCCTAAAACATCACTAAAAGTGTATGTTCTTAGTCATTTTTCACAAGTATTGAACAAGAAATTCTTCCAAGCAATCTACCTAGAGTCAGATTTGGCTTTTAACATGTTTGGCTCTATAAGGTAGCTGACTAATTATCAAGATTTAATGTATAATTCTGTTCTAAACTATGACAAGTTATTTTTTCCACTTGCAGGCTTTCCACATGCACAAAAGCATGATTTGGCGCAATCCAAAAGGACTACTAGAGGAAGTGAAGAAACTTGCACACAATCTAGCCACTTCCCTTTTAAGGAAAAGTGTATTTGATTATAGTGGGTTGGATAGTACCACAGCAAAAGTAATTGTCTCCCACTTGGGTCGTTTCGTCTCACCATCCTCATAAGAAAATTCTTGGGAGGTAGGCCCTCTATTGCTCTATTTTAACTAGCATGTATATCAAGAAAGAAATTGAACTTAGTCCAACAAGTTTGGGAATTTGGTTCACTTAAAAAGTGAAGAGCATATCCCTATTGCCTTCCTTCGTTCCAAACACTCAAGAAATAAATGTTCTTTTTCAATCTCTTAACAATGAGATTCTTATAATTGAGGTGTTTGGTTCATTCCTTGTTTTACTTAAGTTAGATTCAATGAATGCTACAATTTAAGTAAGTGCAAAATTGATTCGATGAATACCTTTCCTTTGTATCTAGCAATGGCTAGGCACTTTTTTGTGATTTTTGCTTTTTATCTTGCTTTTACTCACCTAGTGGCGATTGTTCCTACTCCCTCTTCCAATAAGTTAGTCAACAAAGCCATTCAAAATGAGGGGAAACCAAAAGAACAAAGTGAAATTGCAATTAAGTGCTCTTGATAAGATTTTTCAATGAAAACTTTAACAACTTAACATAAGAAAATTTCAATCCAAAGTAGGGAATTTATTTTTGTAAGCCTCTAACACTTTGACATAATGAGCATACAATCTCTCTTCCAAGCCTAAACTTTCCAAAATTAAAGCACTATGCAATTCCTTTTCACATTTAATTTGAAGCCTTACCTCTTTGCTTGGTTGTGTAACTTTGCTCTCTGGTTTCCTAATTTTTTTGTGTTTACTCATTTGCAGGAAAAAAAAGCACAGGCAGAGAGTAAGAAAATAGAAGATATCAATTTGACAATAAATTAAAGCAAACAGTAGCAGGCGTCATTATTTAGCTAATACACATGACTTAAAGTCTAGCAGGCATAACTTTAAAAGTAGCAGGCATCACTTTCCAATGACATGGGCGACATTTAAAATTCAGCAAGCGTAACACTTTATTTATCAGGCGTAGAAAGTACTACAAATT